>CAJOBZ010000030.1:0-340000 GCA_905332375.1 Pieris macdunnoughi | reverse complement strand
ACTCTTAATTATTTCATAATTCAAAATTCATTTAAAATTTCATGTCAGTGTGAGTGGGAGTGTGGATTGTTGTCAAATTTTGTTACTTTTATAATTTGCGAATGTTTTAATCTTAATCGCCTCAAAGGGAAATTAATATTTAACCAGATATATACCTCAAATTTCCGGCCGCTAATTATTGTGAATGTTAATATTGTGAAACCTGTTTATGGTCTCCAAAATTTCCATGGTAAGTTTTTTTGCTAATTTTTTTGAACCATCAATCATCATTTCATATTATATTTATTTAAATGAAACTTTTTGTATTTTGAGAAGATTTACGTAAATTCATCGTATATATTCACGGTATAACTATGCAGAAATATATTGCATATAATTTATATCTTGCGTGTTTAATTCTCTACCTACTATAAACTATCACCGAATTTCATTATAATATTACAATAACTAACTACTGAAAACTTCTTGGTCTTTATGTAATTACATGGTTTAAAAAATGTAATCCAAGACTATATAATGTAAAGTTAAGTTTTTTAAATTAAATGAAGAATGAAGAATTAAGAATTTTTTATTTGTATTTCAACTAGGTATGTAAAAAAACATAATCCATAAAGTCAAGTATGATTTTTTTATCTAGCAGTTAGCAGACTTGCCAATTTAATATTTGAGGTTTGGAGGGCATGATATTAAATGACTTGCCTGTCTTAAAAACTTGAGTAAAACAAGTCCAATAATGTCTGCTTATGCTGCATTAACACTTCAATTCTACTATTACTGCCACCAAGCTTTGAAAATTTGTTAATGTTTCCAAAAAAATACTTCTATAATTAAATGCCTGTATTCTCGTAGATTGAAATTATTAAGTTTAGAATAAAGAAAAATTTGTAATATAGAGCGGCAACTTATGCCAAAGTAAGAGGATTGGTACTATCATCACTAAAAGATAGATTGCTACATATGTAAGAAAAATTTAAGAATACTTAAACCAATAAAGAATATATTAAGTGACCATTGTTAACCAACCAATTTAAATTAATCAAACAGTATCAGTTATGCAGCATTCAACATTCTTCCAATCAACTACAATTTAATTGTAATCCAAGCTTATTTGTCTATGTATGTGTGTTTAAAACCCAGAAATGTTTTAGATTAAAATGATTTGATAAAAGAACAATCTGATGAATTTATCTCAGTTACACATCAGGAAGTATTCTTTAGATAACTATATCGATACATATACTACAAGTAGCTTATAACCAAATGGTTTTATGGAGTTTTTTGACTGTCTTATATTTAATATTGATTTATCTTTACTATATTAAATTATTGGTCTAGTATATATGTGTGCCATGAAGACAAATAAAATCTTTATTCATTTTAAATTTTTCGGTTTGGTAGGCGCAAAAGGCTAATACTCACTTAAGAAATAATATAATATGCAGTAATGTGTCTGGACCATGCTACGACGTTCTTCAATTATGTATATGAAAATATTATTTTTACATAAGACTATTTGGAGTGTTTCAAAAAGCTGTGGAAGTGTTTTTCATGCCGCGCTTGGCATTGATTATTTCGTCTGAAAAACAAGGTCATCGAATGCCTAATCTACATACAACGGTTCTCTTATGACTTATCCTTCCGTAAAGTAAGGTTATAAATCGAAATTCTTACTAAAGAGTTAGGTAGGGCGGGGACCGTTAACCCCTTGTATAATCTAAAGGTTTTCCAATATAATTAAACTATTATGTAATATATAATATTCTCGTGTCACAATGTTAAAATAAAAATAAAATATGTTTATTATGGAACATAAGATACAGGTATCACTTCCAATTCCACGTCATTAAATTTGAATCTGTCGGCATCCCTACTCGTCGGTAAAGAAGACAGAGGGAGTAGGCAGAGAGAAAGAGCCGGCGTAAAAAACTCTCGATACTTTAAAATAGCAAATCATCAAACATCACTTATTTTAATGGCGCTTCTAAACGGGCCATTTTTCCAATTGATGGTGAACACTGTGGCGGCAACATTGCAAACAATAGCAGCCACACTATGCAATATTGCAGTAATGTCCCGGCCATATAGCCAAACATGTTTTGTATAGCCACATATGGCCGATGATGCCCCGATGGGTGGCCGGACGATCGCTAGGCTATCGAATTCAACTGCAATATTGCACAGCCAGTTCTATTGTTGTTTCAGTCACTCTCTTTGTTATGGCACAGTGTATCCTTTTATACGACATGAAGTTTGCTATGAGTGAAGTGTGCCTGTTGCAATTCTGGTTTTGGATGTGATTTTGACGTTAAATTAAATATTAATTAAAATTCAAGACTCAAATTGTCTACAGTTTCACGCCTATTTAAGTAAGGTCGAATCCACAATCTCTTCTTTTTCTTTTTTTTTAAAACAATATAAGTGCTGGATAGTGGATTTGTCAGCCATTTTGGGTTTGGTGGCGTTTAGGAGTCTGATCATGGGCCATACTATTGCAGACATATTGCAACACATGGCCCAGCATAGATTGTTCGGCCATCAGCTGATTAAAATATTTTTGTAATGGCGGGCAATTAGTTGCCAACAGTGCAGCCATCAATTGCAGCAAAACATGGCCCGTTTAGCAGCGCCATAAAACAAATATCGCAAATTAATTAGAAGTAGCCTGTCTAGCACTAGTCCCAGGCCGTTCTATCCTCGATTTATAGTAAGCCTTTTTACACACTTTTCTTTAATACATTTCTTAAATTTATTAAAAGGCAGAAATAAAAGAGCCTCTAGGATTTTATTAAAGAAGAGTATCCCTTTTCCCAAAAAAGAATTACTAACTTTACATAGTCTAGTTCGTTCCCATACTCCTCCGAAACGGCTCTACCGATTCTTATGAAATTTCTTATTCATATTCAATAAGTCTGAGAATCGGCTACTATCTTTCAAACCCCTAACCGATAAGGGGTGTCCACTGTCCAACCCAGAAAAAATATTTTTATTTTTTTATTATGTAGCATTAAACAATACATATACGTAACACTTAATTTTCACCTCTTTTTTTATTACTGTAGATAGTTATTATTATTGAACTAAAACAATGTTTCCTAGAAATGATATACAAGGCAAAACAAACGTTTGCCGGGTCAGCTAGTGTATATATGTATATCTATTTTTTATAAACTCTTTTGTTAATGTTAATTGTTGTATGAACTATGCCAAAGCTGTGAACGTGTATATTTATGCGGAAATAAATTAGCAATCGATCAATAACCGTCTAATATTACGGACTAAAACTTAAAACTGTTTTTTTTGTTTAGTTAATAGTAATGATATGACTCTAAACACAATGTTCGTGTTAGTAGTTCTCGGAAAGTAAAGAATTCCATTCGTGCAAAAATACCTACATGTAATTCAAGGATTTGTGAATTGTTATATAAAGAAGCAAATTGACCATTTTTAAAATGATTAGCGCAGGACACCGTAAAGTTTTCATACCTGAGGGAGCTTGGCTGTAAGTTCTTTTGTCCCTTTCAGATTTTTTTCTAAATTGTAAGTAAATCTGTGTAGTTGCTTTTGATGACGTTATCTGTAGATTTAAATGGTCGATATTTATACCTGTATCTAATTGCCTCTGGGACTTAAAATTGAAGTACAACGCGATTTAGGGGCAGTTCAAGTGACGTGTTCGTACGTGAGCAGATAATGACTGCATTTTATCCCCACCCCCAAAAGTAAGCAAATCTCTCAAAAATAATAGTACATAAACGTATTAATTTTTTGTAGACAATGTGTGGCCAATATGTGTAAAAAAGTTAATAATTACTTGACGTAATCACCAAATAAGAAAAACAAAGACAAAGCACCCCCCTCCGCCCCTTAGTGCTTACGTTAAACTTGAACGTCCCCTTACAGAAAAAACTTTACTTTAGATTGCTTTATACGGACAGTTAAACGGTCGCCGTATTAAATAATAGTAAGACAAGATTAAAATACCTTCTTATGGATAATCCCAAGTATTTCAATGCTAGTAAACAAAATAGAGAAAATTACGGTCAATTACCGACAAAGGACGTTTAGGCATAGTAACTAACTACAATGAGCAAGTAAAAATGAAGTTTTGACATGACTGTCAGTGGCGTAACTATACCATCTGGGGCCCGTGGCACATCCTCTTTCGTGGCAATTCTTTTGATGGGGTCCTATCAGTAAAAATCGTCCCTACTCAGTTTAATTTTAATAAACTTCGAGATTTTCAGCGTACTCAATTACACGTTGTATGTGTCCCACTAATGACCATAGGCCTCCTCTTTTAGGCGAGAGGGAATGGTCTGTAGTCCCCACGCTAGCCCAATGCGTATTGGAGACTTCACATTCATCCATAGAACATAATATCTCTTGGGTCGGGAGCCCGTGGCATTTTGCCAGCCCTGCCACCCTATTGTTACGCCACTGATGACTGTACAATAACATGTAAACGTATACTAATAAGATATTAAGCAATAAATGTTGCCCAATTACAGTCAAACCTGAATACGGAAGAACTCAAGGGACCGCCTTGCGCCTAAAGAAGTTTTACTTCAAAAAGGATATTTCGATTTCGGTTGGGAGCGTGGGCGGATCGTGAAATTGTGGAGCTCTGGGCTAATACCAAGTACCCCGTAATAGACGCAAAAATATACACCGAACGAAAATAAGCGACTGCGAATTTCCCATTCCGTTCGATACACGCTCACAGCACATGCCTTATGATTGAAAATTTCAGATTCTTTTTTAATTCAAAATATCGCCTATTGTTTTCAGTGGATACTTGAGGCCCTTTGTATCCATGGGGCTCTGGGCTGCAGGTCAAAAAGCCCTTAAGAAGATCCACCCTTGCTTGGGACAGTAGGGGAGCCCGCCTACCTCCCCCCTTGTTTGTCTGTCGATGCCATTCACAGCGTTTCTCGATTATTGAAAATATCGTAGAAATAATAAAAGATACGTGATTTTTCATTAGGTACTTATGTACTTAATATATAACCCCTAGATGGGGAACAGCGAGTCTCCATCGCGTTCGGTCTTGAGCCTCGTATTTTCACCTCGCTCCAAGTCTTTCCGGTTCCTTTGCCTCATCTGCAACTGTACGGCGCCAGGTTTGCCTGGGACGGCCACGTTTCCGCTTTCCTTCGGGTTCCCATCAAGCGCCTGCTTGGGAATATGATTGGGATCCCTTCGTAGCGTAACTAATTTCAATATTATGCAATATTCTTCTTTAACCGCGTCTGATTCTACGACTGCCATAAACTCAAACTAGCAAATATAGTTTCACCCAATATACCTATATTCATAGATTCCTGAAGGTTTAGGTGTAGTTATTTTTAATTGATTGAAACAAATGGTATTGTTAAATTCGCAAAAAAATTTTGAGTACACGAAATCTACAGATCACTTGGACTAATACGTAGGTTGACGAAAACAATAAAATGCATGACCAATTATTTTTCCGGTACGAAAATGTCGATCTTTGTTCACTGTCTTCGACCGTGAAATTATTCAAATGTTTTGGCTGATATAAACTTTGTGTCGTTGACGTATATAACTGAAACATAAAGAGTTTTAGGTTGGCTTGATTAATAAAAAAAAACAGTGATGCTACAGCTTTTAGGTTTGGTCTATCTGTTGTGTTACCCCGAGGGAGTCGGTACGGGTTTAAGGAATTAAATATTATGACAGTATCTGGTCAATATATTCTTGAAGCCTTGTTGTATGTACAAAAAAAAAGATTTTAAACAAGTGGTGAATTTCACCAGTATAATACGCAAAATAGAACCAATTTGAGTGTACGACCAACCAGGCTCCAGAAGATAAACCACTCCTTATATGGAAATTGAATTCGTTTTTACAACAAACTCCCAAGCGAAATTAGAGAATTATCACTAAATAAATTCAAAGCCCTCGTTAAACGTAAATTAATCAATAAAGCTTTTTATAAATTTGACGAATAATGATCCTTTTGGGATTGATTTGCTCTAGTTCAAACAATTTATATGACTCAAAACTTGGAGATTCAAAAGAGTGGCGGAAAGTTTCTTGCCAGTTCTTCTTGCCCGCTCTACGCCCTTGACTTGCGAACAGGTAGTAAATTTAAATTTAGAATCAATTTAACATCTTTTCTGTTGACGTTCATATTTAGTTACCTATATGAATAAAGTTAGTTTGAGTTTGTGATCATTCATTTTTCTTAATAGACAAGATCAGCCTTCTGTGCCTGACACAAGCGTCGACTTTTTTGGGTCTAAAGCATGCCGTATCCCTCACGATGTTTTCCTTCTTAAGTATGTAAAAAGATTTACATAAATAAATTAATAATATTTGTAAGTGAAGAAAATGATGTATCGATTCTCGAGTTGTGCAACAGTGTTTACAAAGTGCAGTTCCTGTGAAAATGTCGTTAGAACGGTTAAATATTTTGACATGTGATATTTGTATCCATATCTCTCTCTCTTCTCCAACCAACGTATTGGGATAATTAATTAAAATTCTTGACTGCACACCTAAACTTTGTACCACAGGTTTCATATGAAAAAACCACCAATGTTTGTATACGTATTTCGTGCTCCTACAGATTACTTAAATTATATATAACAAAAAACTAATACTAAAGATATAGCCATAATATATACAACTAGCTGACCCGGCAATAGTTGTTTTGCCATGTATATTATTTCTAGGAAACATTTTTTAGTTCAATAAAAATAAATATCTAATATAATAAA
The DNA here is from genome assembly GCA_905332375.1 of Pieris macdunnoughi. Lineage (NCBI taxonomy): Eukaryota > Metazoa > Arthropoda > Insecta > Lepidoptera > Pieridae > Pieris > Pieris macdunnoughi. Next base: position 333,257 of record CAJOBZ010000030.1, on the reverse strand, counting down.
AAATAGGGGTTGATCGTAGAGGGGTAAAAAATAAGGGTTGACTGTATTTTTATATGCTGTATCATAAAAATGTAAAAACAAAAAAAAATTATAAAAAATAAAATTTATAGGTTGGACCACCCTTAACATTTAGGGGGATGAAAAATAGGTGTCCGATTCTCAGACTTACTGAATAAGCATAAAAATCGGTCGAGCCGTTTCGGAGGAGTATGGGAACGAACCTAGTGACACGAGAATTTTATATATTACATATAGCTAGAGACATTTACGAAAGGAACGAAATCTATAAAAATTATTGAATACATTTAATAATTAAAAATGGTAATGAAATAGATTCAGAAATCTGATGCCAAGACCTAAAGAGCCACTGATTTTAAAAAGGTAATATAAAACGTTACTTTCTTCGTCTTCTGTAATTAATAACAGTTAACAATAGCATGATTTCCAAGGATATCATTAAACAATAGTTTAGTTCAAATAAAGCGGTAGCGTATTTATAGCGAAATTACATTTATGCTCACAACAGTTATCACTGTATGTAATCTTTGTTTAATTGCCTATCAAAGTCGAGATTCATCTAAATAAATAATTACGAAATATTATAAATGGTTGTTAGGTTATGTAGGTTTTCCTTATCACCTCGACGTCCGTCGTTCAGTGTTGCCAAATAGTCTCGGCGACGTACCAAAAATCAAAAAGTTAAAAATTATTTTCATATAGGTACATTGTACACTTATGAACGTCAAAAAAGAAATATACATTAAATGCTTCTAATACCCCTAGACTAATTTGATTTCCAAGAAATCCCCTAGGATGCCTTCAAATACAAAATATATATAACATATTATATATACAATTAGTTAGGTTAACCACACGGACCCAATTTTTGGATGTGTTCGTACTTCAATTTAGTTCCAAAATCAGGAACATGATATACAATAGCAAAAAACTATTTGGCGAGTTCTTGAAATTTCCCCTAAAAACCCCCAAATATTCTTTCCCCCTAACTCGGTTGAGAAACCCCTAAGTCTAGGGGGAAATCCTCTGATCTGGCAACACTGTCGTCGTTCTAGAACTGAGCGTTTAATGGCAGTATTTGCACCAGCTGCCCACCGTTGTATTTCCCAACTGATTCGACTTAGGGTCAAGAAAAGAGCGTTCTTAAAAGACCGGCACTTGCCCTCTGGCTATGTGAGTGTGTAAGTGGCAGGAGGCTCACCTAATAATATTAATATAATATGAATTTAATGACGTGGAATAAGTGATACCTGTATCTTATGTTCCATAATAAACATATTTTATTTATGTTTTAATGTAAAATCTTATATGTATTTTTCGTAAAGACGGATGAATATTTCATGGAATAAATGAGGCTTAATTATTATTATTATATGAAAATGTAATCAGCTTATTTAGTGTATAATAAAAAGTGTGTATTACATTTGAGATAAGAAATATTGCACAATATCATGAAATACAGTTTGAATAGACGATTTACTTTTAAAGGACAAAAATGCCTTGATTATTTAAAGTACGAGGATAAGAATATAGCAGTGTTTAGATAATGTTGCTCTCAATAGAAAGAGTTTAGAGCAATAACACCTCTATGCTTATAGCTAGAGGGTTCATTTTGATATAGCGGTCACTCAAGGTGATTTGCCTTTGCCTTGTAAATGGACTAAAATCGATGGACTTTTTGGGTGTGCTGTTTATTTAGGTTTAATATGTATAGAGTTTATTGGCGATGTTCATTACTTAGGTCGCGAGTTCAATACTGGACAAACGATTCTTTCTAAGTACATTCAAGGTCAAGAAAAAAGTCAGTAAGAAGATTAATAAAAATAAATCAGTGGCGCTATAACCTTTTTAGGCCTGGGCCTAAGATTTCTGTATCTGTTTCATGATTGTCAATCTAATAAGCAAGTTGAATAGAAAGGAGGAACTTTTATTGCAAGATTACCTAGTTGAGATCACGTGGTGCCTCCTGTACTTGACACACGTCGACTTTTTGGGTCTACTTCACCGTCCGAGCGAATGTTAAATGCGCACATAGAAAGAAAGTCCATTCGTGCACAGTTGTCGCACGCTGAAGCTTTTAGGCCAACACTGCACTGCAAGTAGATAAGTACTGGAAAGTCGAAAATAATATTAACAATAACGCGTAATTAAATCCCCGCCCCGAACATACCCCCCCCACAAATTCGTTACATAATACTTGAACGCTCCCTAAGCTGGAAGTGCATTTGCGCCTAACCCTAGGAGTAAGTACGTAGATACCTATCTATAAAATGCAGATACTTATGGATGTGGAAAATTATCAAAAAACAGATGTGATGAATGATCAAGAATGATTAATTACGTAATTCGACGTATTCCGGTTGGGAAGTGGTGACTAATTATTGCGATAATTGCAACATCAAGAATTTATTAAACAAAGTTTAATATATATTAAACTTTATAATTAAAAATGATAAAACATTGGCTATTTGTCAATATTAAAACAATAAGTACAAATTTACAAAAGTTAGACGTAAAACGAAAACAAAACAAAAACGCCACGAAACTAGGCAAGCATTGCTTCCAATGTATAATAACAACGAAATTATTTTAAAGATACTGAAAAAAAATATCACAAAGAAAGCAGGCGGAAATTTGGCGACCTTATTTGACTTTAAAATTTACATAAAACTATTTAAAAACAATATAAATTTAACACAATGAAAATGAAAAATATATTTTAAATATATAACAGTACCAGTTTCGTAGTAATAACAATTACTTATAATAATTAAGACATTTTGTTATTTAGCTTAAGTACATTCTAACATACTGTACTGGCTATACGGCCTAACAGTACGTACGACTTACGAGCGGTCATTCACCGATGAGTATCGTTAACTTCTATATTGTGTTAATAATTTAACATTATTATTATTAATTGAAGCCAGAGCAGTGTTGGCCTAGTGGCTTCAGCGTGCGTCTCTCATTCCTGAGGTCGTAGGTTATATTGCTGGCTGTTTGAATTGAATTTCTTTCTATGTGCGCATTTAACATTCGCTCGAACGGTGAAGGAAAACATCGCGAGGAAACCGGCTTGCCGTAGACCCGAAAAGTCGACGGCGTGTGTCAGGCTCAGGCACAAGAGGCTGATAACCTACTTGCCTATTAGATGGCTTGAACAAGTTTTCGCCACTTTGAGACGAAGCGAGAAATGAACAAGACAGCAATATTCAAATCTGATTTATTGTTATAAAACAATATCTTAAATACTACTTACACCTATTCACACATCTTATTCTTGTGAGCTGGTGGTGTATGGGCTGTTAAAATTTAGTACAACCTCGTGAGACGTGTTAGCAGTCGGTCAATGTTCAAATGAAATCTGAACAATGAACACTACGCCCTTTGGAAAGCTTACCGACCAATTTACGTCAATGAAAAATCAATAATGATGATAAACTTTCGGAAATAATTTTTCCTAAAGGGTAAAACACTTAAATAATCTTCAAGTTTTTACGTGTTTGTTATATTATATATCAATCAAATACAGTCTCCAACGAAATTAAACTCAAAGACACCATTCGCATTAAATAGGCCATATTATTAACAAGCCTTGTTATCGATTTGACGTATCTGTGACCGTTCACTGATGAAGGGATATTTTTTCATATTAGCTTTTAAAAATCAGGTTTTATTCTTATTACTCTCTATAATCTCTTTTATATAAACACCTCTTAATTATCTTTTCCATCTGTTTAAGCGTCATATACAGGGCGTCCCAAAGTTATGGGACATGAAGGAAAAGTACCTTAAATATCTTAGGTTATTCTGAAAGAAGACTTTATGTTATTTTTAAAAGTTAGTAATTCTGCATTCAAAGATTTTCTAAACATTACTTGCTTCGTCTGGGAATCGAACCGACTTAAATGTAAAAATATAATAGTAAATAATAATTATTACAGTTACTACTAATACGATAGAACTACGCAATACCTACACCGATAATTCTACAATTAAAAATACATTTAAAAAATATACATCTTTCTTTTAATCGGTAGACATCCCTACACATCGGCAAAGAAGACAGAGTGTAGGTCGAGACAAAAAGACGGCGTAAAAAACTCTCGGTACTATTTTAAAATGGCAAATCATCATGCAAAGTGACTATGACAAACAACAATTATTTTAAAACAAATATCGCAAATTAATTAGAAAAAGCCTGTCTAGCACTAGTCTATCCTTTATATCTTATCCAGCCGTCACGTAAGTTTCCTAAATAAGTACTCGGACAAAGAAAGCTCTCTTCTGAGGCGTAGTTGGGCAAAACCCACCATACCCAGAAAAAACGGGGTCGGGTATATATAACCCTGAATGTTATTGCATGTGAGACGGATATATTTAGTAGCACACTGGCTGAATGCAAAAGAATTATATTTTCTTATAAAAAGGTTTAGTTTTTTTGTATTCACGTTTTGTTTATATTGTTTTTAATTGAATTTTTATATTGATAAGTTTTCTATTGTATTATTTTAATAGGAAATAAATAAATATTATTTTTTATGTATTTTAGAACCTATTGTGATTCATGACTCTTAAGTTTTTATTATTTTATTTTGGTTTTGTAATTGTGTATGTCTTGTTATTTACTCTTTTTATTTAAACTTTACGCTTAGTATTTATTTTTCCTTATCAGGGTTGCCTGGAAGAGATCGTTAGCGATTAGCACCCGTTTCCTCCTTAATTTATGTTATATGTGAATGTATAGATCCCGGCAAACTTCTTAAGCATTAATAAAGGAGTGGGGGAAAGTTTACGCATCTGGGACACAAACGTCAACTGATTTACCAATCACGCGATCGACACGTCACTCTCCCGCCAACTGATACCTAAAAATCGCTTTTGCGCAGGCAAGGACATTTGTTCAAGATGTTTGCCGGTATCTGTATATATGTATGTATTTATGTTATCTGAATATGTATGTAATGCAAAAAACACATTTTTCATACATTCAATTATCATATTAATTAGCGTTTAATCTGTACATAAGTTTAAAATATAGAGTTAACATTACATATTATGGCGCTTCTAAACGGGCCATGTTTTGCTGCAATTGATGGCTGCACTGTTGGCAACTAATTGCCCGGCCATTACAAAAATATTTTAATGCAGCTGATGGCCGAACAATCTATGGCTGGGCAGTGTGTTGCAATATGTCTGCAATAGTATGGCCCATGATGCAGCCTCCTAAATGGGCTATACAAACCGGCAACAATGGCTGACGAAATCACACTTGTCGCAGCAGCTTATATTGTTTTAAAAAAGAAACAGAAAAAGAAGAGATCGTGGATTCGACCTTACTTAAATATGCGTGAAACTGTAGACAATATGAGTCTAGAAATAAGCCTTGATAATAAATTATTCAAGAATTTTACTAGAATGTCAAAAGCAGTCATTTTTACGTAGTAACCTAACGTTAAAATGCAGCTGATCGCAAAACAGAATATAGCAACAGGCACACTTCACTCATCGCAAACGTCATGTCGCGTAGAAAAGGATACACTATGCCATAACAAAGAGAGTGACTGAAGCAACAATAGAACTGGCTGTGCAATATTGCAGTTGAATTCGATAGCCTAACGATCGTTCGGCAACCCATCGGGGCAACATCAGCCATATGTGGCTCTACAAAACATGTTTGGCTATATGGCCGGGACATTACTGCAATATTGCATAGTGTGGCTGCTATTGTTTGCAAGTTGCCGGCCACAGTATTGCAGCCATCAATTGCAGCAAAACATGGCCCGTTTAGACGCGCCATTATATATACACTCCCAATTAGTTATGCAATCTGATGATGTTGTCGTACTGTGAGTCAGTAGTCGTTATGTATTAATGTTTAAACTGAAGCCTTGTGAATAAGTATATATTTTAGTTTTTCTTATTTGTATGTAGATTACGTATTTCTCGACTTTTACATTGTGTATGTTGATTTTCGTTGAGTTTTTCCTGTTGTTGGGGATTTCCCCAATCGGTTAGTCAAACATTTACCGACACTTTTACGCTAAGTAAAAGACGAAATACATGTGTTTGTGAACAAGTGAGGTCGTAGATTCGATCCCTGTCTGTGCACCAATTGACTTTCTTTCTATGTGAGCATTGAACATTTTCTTGAAAACACCGTGAAGTGCCTTAGACGCAAAAAGTCGACGGCCTGTGTCAGGCACTGGAGGCTGATCACCTACTTGCCTATTAGATTGAAAAATGATCATGTAACAGATTCTATCGGATTCTGCGAAAGAAATACACAAAATTGTTCAACGTTAATATCGTTTCCTTACTGGGAAGTGAAGGTTGTTAATTCTATTGTCTATTTGATAATGCTTTGACCATAAATTATTGTGCAAATGTGATTCATGAATTGTATTGTTTTGTCATGACTTCGTTGACAGACCTTGTCTAGAGAGAATTTAAAGAGATGTAACTTATTAACACATAGCTTTGGTAATCCGAGGGTACTGAATTCGGTTCCCGACAAAACTATGATTCTCTAGGCATATAAGTAAATATGGAAATTACAATTACAAAATGTTTTTTTTTAAACTGATTAAGTATTACGTAAAGTATATATTTATCAAATTATTTATTTATGTCTTTATACTTTATTACCTTAACAAACATATAAATATATAAAAATAAATAAAAAAGCAGGTTACATAAGTTATTAGGCAACGGGCGGCCTTATCGCTAACAAGCGATTTTGTACCAGGCAACCCTAGTATAAAGTACAAGAATTAACAAAAACAACTCAAAATAACACGCAACTATAACTAAAATAAAATAAAGTAAAATCTAAAGAAAAAATAAAAATAATAAAAAGGTTGAATTGTTAGGATTAAAAATAAATTTTTGGGGGGGGGGGGGGGGGTTTGGGGTTTTATTTGGGAAGAGGGAAAAGGAGGGAAAAGAGAGGAAAAGGCGAAAATTTCAAATACATTAATCATTTCAACGAAAGCACATTTTTTTTTTTTTTTTTTTTTTTTTTTTTTTTTTTTTTTTTTTTTTTTTTTTTTTTTTTTTTTTTTTTTTTTTTTTTTTTATTTAAAATTTTAAATTTATTTATTATTATTATAAATTTTTTTTAATTTTTAATTTTTTTTAAAATTTTTTTATTTATTTAAAATTTATTTTTTTTTTTAAAATTTTAAAATATTTTTTTTATTAAATTTATTATATTTTTTTATTTAGAAAACCCTCAAATATATATAAATTTTATTTTCCAACCCACCCACCCCAAAATATTAATAAAAAAAAAAAAAAAAAAAAAAAAAAAAAAAAAAACAGAAAAAACAAAATAAAAAAATAAATTTTTTAAATTTTTACTTTTTTTTTAAACAAATCACCCAACCACACAAAACCCTCTAAACATAAATAAAAATTAAAAAAATATAAAAATATAAAAAAATAAAAAAATAAAAAAAAAAAAAAAACCCCCACAAACCACCAAAAAAAAAAAATAAATTAAATAAGGGGTATTTAAAACACCATAAAAAACCCCAAAAACAAAAAATTTATTTTTTTTTTTTTTTAAAAAAAAACAACCCCAAAAACACAAACAAAAAAAAAAAAAAAAAAAAAAAAATAAAAAAAAAAAAAAAAAAAAAAAAAAAAAAAAAAAAAAAAACAAAGAAGAGACAACGAAGAGGGGGTTTTTTAGGTATTTGTTTTATTTATGGCCGCTCCCCCGGGGGGGGGGGGGGGTTTGTGTTGTTTTTTTTTTTTTTTTTTTTTTTTTTTTTTTTTTTTTTTTTTTGTTTTTTTTTGGGCCCCCCGGCGCCCCCCCCCCCCCCCCCCGCGGCCCCCCCCCTTTACTATCAATCCAATTTTAAGTGCTAAATAGTGGTAATTGAAAAAATAGAACACAAGAACAGAGTGTCTTCCCCATAATAGAGACTGTAAGTAGTGTTATTGGACACTTATGTTAAATATTTTAAGTAAATTAGGTTAGACTTAAGGACCTATTCGATCGCTAAACTCCAAAAAAGTACATTGTTATTTTCCATTTTTCGTCATCGTTTCTTGAAGCGGGGCGAATGGAAAAAATATATAGTGGAGTTGAGTAGTTTATGTATCCATTTCGAAATATCGATACACGATTTAAATAACTTCGCTCGATAGAAAAAAATCCAAATATAGAAAATTTTTGACACTTTGAATTAATTTTATGGCGAAAATGTATATCGAACATGTTTTTGAAATGTACACGATATATTTTATCGCAAACCAAGTAATCCGTTTCAGAAAAAAAAAATGATAAAATTACATGAATTTAATGTTTTACATAACTAATTGTTATTAAGGGCCGGCGCGCCTCAGTGCTCCAGCTCTCGACTGCGCCCCGCAGTCCACCCCGAGACACTGACACAGGAATCCGTGCTGGGATAGGACCTTAAGTTACTTATTAGTCTAAAGTTAGGTTAGATTTACTGTTCAATGATGTGAAGACATATATTCAAAAAAGTTTAAATATATACCAGAATATAGTTTGTATAATTACGTTCTAAAACTATCATTATTCATATTGAAACAGGCATTTAGTTATTCTATCATTTGATTATATTAGTTACACAAGGCTTAATGTTTGTCTTATATGCATCTATAAATTCAGGTGCTCAAAGATAAAGGTGACAATGGATGATAAATAATTATATACATATATTGTTGAGAGGTTTCAAATTGACTTTGACGCGTGCCCTAGATAAACTTGCATATTTGAAATGAGAACATTTTGAAGGTGTATTGTAATTTGTTCCCCGTTTGTGACCCGTCATGGCGGGTACAGGGTATTTTCAATGGCTGCAATCTGGTGGGTTTCTACGAGACTTGATCTACACGTTGTACTCCAATACAGTATGTGTGTGGCCCTGGCTCAGCATTATGCTGAGTAGCAGAATGTTCCACAGCGCTGGTCATTCTGCCAGAGACCACAGCAGCTAGTTTGCGCCACAGTCGCAGAAAAAGAAAGAAAAGGAATGTAATAATACTTATATATAGTCTTTTTTGTTCCAGTATGCCATGGATTAAACGTGATACGAAACAATAATAAAGTGCAATTATAAGTGTATAGTCCCATAATGGATCCCGGTTATTTTGATACGGAGAGAGAACAGAACCCGCGGGAGAAAGCGAATTTGTTTTCTAAAACATGCTTTTGGTGAGTACCCTCGTGCAATTTTATTGTCTACCCTCATTTGCAAATGTTTTCAGAATATTTATTTTTATATATCTGTATGATGTTAACAATATTTTTGTATACAATACCAAGTACATATATTATTTCCAACTGTTGTATGGCGGAATTATGAATACAGTTTGTATTTATCTATTACTAGCAGTTATCTTCATTTGCATTAATTCGGTAAAATCTTTCCTCTTTAAATAGACTTAAAAGCCAAACTATATTTTCTAGACTGATGTCTTCTATAAAACTGTAGTACAGGTCTATTGTCAATTGTTTCCACAGCGTAGCGATTTAGGAATATTTATTGGTTTATATTAGGTCCTTCCTTACATATGAAATTGGCGTATTTCGTACTGGCCACTTTAATCACGATGTTCTCCTCTGGTAAAGAATTCCAAATTCAAATTTGTACAGCTATTTACTCATGTATTTGTGCTTCGATGACCGTCATTCATTTGTTTTTTTCTTCTGTTTTCGTCACTCATTTTACAAAATGGAAAACTTAAAGTATCGCATTATTTACGAGTACGAGTTCCGCCATGGCACTAGTGCTGCGGAAACGACTCGAAGGGTGAATGATGTGTATGGCGGTCATGTTGCAAAAGAAAACACTGTTCGTTTTTGGTTCCAACGCTTTCGTTCTGGAAATTTCGACCTGCAGAACAAGCCCCGTGGACGGCCTGAGACCCAAGTTGATAATGAAGTATTGAAGGCTATTGTTGAAGCGGATCCATCGCAAACCACGTCCAATAGTATAAGATCCCGCTATACAACGACCTTCACCGAGATGCTTATTTAATGAAACATATTTTATATTAAATTTAATATGTCAATAAATATAATCCATATGGGTTGTCTAGCAAATTTCAGTCCAGAGTATGTTTAATTCATAATTTAAAAAAAATATTTTTTTAAACATTTCACCGGTATGATTATTAGATAAATTCTATACCAATCGAAAGTATGAAGCCCATAGAATATGCAAACTTTATGCTGCCCATTCTTTTCCGGTTACAACTATCGGGTTGCCAGGTATAAATAGGTAAATCTGTACTAGTATTTTGCAACGGTCTGTTTATTGAATGAAATTTAAATGAAATTAAAGATTATTTTATTCTGAACACGGTGGTATAGGGTTGTTAGCGAAAAATCAGTCCAGAATTGCGGTTGTCGAATTTTAAAAAGTAAAATATTGCTCCAAGTGAATGTGTGCGACTGAGAGGTCCCAACCGACCATCCCATGCGATAGAAGAGGACACAGCATAGCAGCTGTTTAAAGTCCGCCCACTTAAAGAATGAGAGTGCGCATGCTATTTGGGCTTGGAAAAGAAAAGGATAGCGATGGACTCGTATAATTATGCATCATTTTGGAGTAGTTTATTATTTAAATAGAGAAATAGTTATTTAATTTTTTTTTTAATCAATTAATTATTTATGTGTATATTTTTTTTGTGACACTAAAGTATATATACATCTTTAGTGAAAAAGAAGGTTGTAGTGATTCATATATAATAATACCCTGATTAAAAATATTGATTGAAAAAAATTAAAAAATTTACCTACTCCATGCAAATTATAAATCTATAAAATATGTAAACAGAGAAATTGAAATCAATTGAAACTATTGGAAAAAATTCAAAACCCATAAAAGTGATTTTTTTTAATCAGGTTTAATCTTGCAAATTTTATTTTTATTATAAGAAGACAAAATAAAAAAAGGATGCGTGTACTTATGTACGCGCGTAAGAAGTTAAACTTCTTTGGCTTTCTTTATTTTTTTAAAATATTAAATAATTAATTACAAATATTTAACGTTAATAATATTTAATATTTAGTATATTATTCAATTATTAATTAATAATAATAATTATTTATTATTATATTATATTATTCATTCAATTTAATAACTACGTATGTTTCATAACCTTTTAACTAAGTAACAATAGGTCTTTGTGAAAAAGCATTCCTAAATTTATTTGAAAAAATAATTAAAACTCCTTTATTTGTTTAAAAGGTAAATGACAAATGTCATTATGGTCATTCAAAATTCTTGCCATACGAACTTCACGCATATTCTATTTCTTTTTACTTGTAGATTGTCTTATTCCTATCTCGCTCGCGCACGCTATAATCACACGCATCGTAAAATTTCACTCTCATAAATTTTTCATAACGCGCCTAAAGAAGTATAACTTCAAAAATTACTTCTATTTATTGTAAAAAATTAAAAATACAATTTTTTTTTTAATTATTCAGAATCCGAGTCATAGGACATAAAACTATGATCTTCAACTTCTGAATCTTCTTCGTCATCTTCTTCTATCTTTAAAGGTGTATGATCCCCAATGAATCCTACTGGTTTTAAATATTCATCTAAGAACCGTCCGCAGTTCTCAGGCTCAAATTTCACGCATATTGGATCCGTTGCATTAAGCCACATGAAATTTACGAAAATAATATTTTAATATATATATGTAGAAGATGTATTAGCTATGATAATTTTAAATCATAATAATTTTAGCTATATTTTACTTTTTAAAATTCGACAACCGCAATTCTGGACTGATTTTTCGCAGACAACCCTATACCAACGTGTTCAGAATAAAATAATCTTTAATTTCATTTAAATTTCATTCAATAAACAGACCGTTGCAAAATGCTAGTACAGATTTACCTGTTTATACCAGGCAACCCGATAGTTGTGACCGGAAAAGAATGGGCAGCATAAAGTTTGCATATTCTATGGGCTTCATACTTTCGATTGGTATAGAATTTATCTAATAATCATACCGGTGAAATGTTTAAAAAAATATTTTTTTTAAATTATTAATTAAACATACTCTGGACTGAAATTTGCTAGACAACCCATATGGATTATATTTATTGACATATTAAATTAAATATAAAATACGTTTCATTAAATAAGCATCTCGGTGAAGGTCGTTGTATAGCGGGATCTTAGACCACAAGTTAGCTGCAGGCTGCGGTGTTAGTGATAAAACTGTTTTAATTCACTTGAAGCAAATTGGGAAGATTAAAAAGCTTGAAAGATGGGTACCTCACGAATTGACTGAAGCAAACCGGCAAACGCGCGTCGGCTGCTGCGTTACATTACTGAACCGGAACAATAATGAAGGTATTTTAAACCGAATCATTACCTGTGATGAAAAATGGATTCTTTACAATAATCGGAAGCGCTCAGCGCAATGGTTGGATCCTGGCCAGCCAGCCAAATCCTGCCCCAAGCGAAAATTAACCCCAAAAAGTTACTTGTAAGCGTTTGGTGGACTAGTGCCGGTATTGTTCATTGCAGTTTTCTTAAATCTGGCCAGACTATTACGGCTGATATCTATTGTCAGCAATTGCAAACCATGATGGAAAAGCTAGCGGCTAAACAACCTAGGCTGGTCAATCGCTCCACGCCACTGCTACTTCACGACAACGCTAGACCACACACTGCACAATAGACGGCTACCAAATTAGAAGAGCTTCAATTGGAATGTCTAAGACATCCTCCGTACTCCCCGGACCTTGCTCCAACAGATTACCATTTTTTTCGAAATTTGGACAACTTCTTGCAAGGGAAAAAATTTTACTCCGATGGGGCAGTCCACATCGCCTTCACAGATTTTATTGATTCCCGTCCGACTGTTTTTTTTTAGTAAAGGGATCAATGAACTACCTATGAGATGGCAAAAGTGCATAGAAAACAATGGTTCATACTTTGATTAATTAAATATATTATATTTAAAAATATTCGACTTTTTGTTCCTCCCATACAAAACGCCAATTTCATATGTAAGGACCTAATATTTCACACCTTGGGTATCGTATATTCATATCCTAACTTTTTTGAAAATATTAATTATATAATTTATAGCCAAATATTTACATATGTTTATCGGTTCTAATGGTGAAAGTGGTTTCAGAGTCTATTCAATGCAAACAATCAAATCTTTCCTCTTTATTATTTCAGCAAAATATCAATAACGCTTAATAAAACACTATTTTGACCGGATTGAAGTTATGTATTATTATAAATTTACAACTATTTAACATAATTTTAAATTTATCCGACGTTTCGCGTGCTTTACAGCGTGCGTGGTCACCGTGACCGGGATAAATTTAAAATTATGTTAAATAGTTGTAAATTTATAATAATACATAACTTCAATCCGGTCAAAATAGTGTTTTATTAAATGAATAAAAGTTATGTTAATCAAAGACAATATCAATAACGCTAGTGTTATTGATATTTTAAATTTTCTTTTCTCGAATAAACTCCTTGCTCCATGCACTTCTAACACGTTAAGTATGTACAGTGTGTGTACGCCACAGGATGTTCTTTCTTATCTACTATATGTTATATTTATTATTGATTTTACAGGTATACTCGACAATTATTCGAAAAGGGCAGAAAAGGGCAGCTCAGCATATCCGATGTTTACAGGTATTTAATGTAACCTTTCTATAGCGACAAAATGCTGTCTTAGGCCCGTGTTCTAGAGTAATAATAATAAATAATAAAAACTTCATGACATAAATAAGGCTGTCACAAAATTCATCTATCTCTAGTCCCAACATAGGGAGGTCCTGTGTTGTGGGTAACTAGATAATAATTAAAAAATAAATCAGTGGCGCTACCACCTCATTAGGTCTTGGCCTCAGATTTCTGAATCTGTTTCATGATCATTTTTTTAAAATCTAATAAGCAATTAGGTGATCAGCCTCCAATGCCTGAGACACGCCGTGGACTTTATGGGTCTAAGACATGTCGGCTTCCTCACGATGTTTTCCTTCACCGTCCGAGCAGATGTTAAATGCGGACATAGAAAGAAAGTTCATTGGTGCACAGCCGAGGATCGAATCGATGAGAGTCGCACGCTGAAGCTACTAGGCCAACACTGCTCTTATAATATAAATATAAGATAAGAATTAGTCAGCGGTGAATGGTGCATGTTTAAAATAATTTTTAAGTAAAATTAGTTTTAGTGTTACTGACTCTTTGTTGGGCATCTATTTTTAAATTCACTCCAAGTCTCTGCAATGATCGCTGCCAGATCTGTTTGGGGAATTCTGTGCTCCCTTTTGCCTTGGGCCGGGTGATAGCTTGTTAATCAGGTCTTAAATGCTTTCAGATGTACTCCAGGTCACAGAGCTGCCCCACGCGGTGATGTAATGAGTGAAGTATGGAAAAATGAAGTTATGAAACAAGGTATCCATACAGCTATCATATTTTAATATTGAGGTTTCGTAATACCAATTTCTTTCGTCATAAGTTATATTGGTTTGGGAGATTTAATAATAACCAATAATTACTAATTAGTTCATCACAAAGCGCTTGTAATAAAAACTTTTTGATGAAAACTTATGAACAAGACAGCTTGTTTAGAAGGCCGGTAATGCAAAATCGAGCCTTGTAGCAATGTGAATGTCCATGGGCGGCGGTATCACTTACCATCAGGTGAGCCTCCTGCCCGTTTGCCTCCTATTACATAAAAAAGTAGCTAAGTTTAAATTAATACTTGATTTCATTTTAAATTAAAAAAATAATATGGCACCCACTACAACCATATAAACAAGTAGGTGATCAGCTTTGTATGTCTGACAGACGCCGTCAATTTAAATTATTTAGATTACTATAACCATTATTTTTTGTTACAGATAAAACAAAAAAGCCATCACTGCTCCGTTGTATAATAAGGATATATGGAATTAAATTTCTTGTATCGAATATAATATTTGCATTAGTTGATACTTCACTTAGGTAAGCTAATGTCTATTCTATAAATATATAAAATATAATCCTATTACTTCCACTAACAAACTATACATTGACAAAAATTAATTAACATAAAGCAGCTGTGCACACAACATGCATTTTAATTACAAAAAATACACACAGCTTCTATCTCGTTCTCTCCCACGTTAAATGTTATGAATTTATGTGTCTGTCTCTTTTTACTGTCGCTTTTTCGTTTCATCTACTTTCAAACATTAACTATTTTAGTTTTCATCAAAATTTGTAATTGATATTAAACTGAAAAATTAAAATGCCATTCGTCTCATTATTTTGAAACCAAAATTTTTGAAGGTTTCACTTCTACCACGTGTGAATTGCACATATGTTTTTTTTCATAAACTTCTTTAAACTCAACACCCGTATTCGTAAAAATTTAATTAGTCTAATTGCATTGAAGTTCTCAACTATCTCTTTTTGTCACAGCGTAAACGTAATTTGACGGAAAGAGAAGTACCTTAGTTGAAGGTGTATTGTATATTTTCAGAATATCAACGCCAATGTGCCTCGAAGGTCTTATTAATTACTTTTCGCCGTCTCACGCCGGCGTCAGTACATCCGAAGCGTACTTGTATGCGCTTGGAGTTGTTAGGTTAGTTATTATGTTATATATATCCACTATATATTATATATTCATTAAAATTTAAACAAATGAGAAAACTTTAGTATTACAGTAAACCTCACTATAACGTCGTAGACCCGGACCGCGTTACAGGAAATCGCGTTTTTTTATGTAATAGGAGGCAAACGGGCAGGAGGCTCACCTGATGTTAAGTGATACCGCCGCCCATGGACACTCGCACTGCCAGAAGGCTCGCAAGCGCGCTGCCGGCCTTTTAAGAGTTGGTACGCTCTTTTCTTGAAGGACCCTAAGTAGCATTGATTCGGAAATACTTCAGTGGGCAGCTGGTTCCACATAGTGGTGCAGCAATTGCCTTAAGAAAAAACGCTCAGTTGTGGAACGACGGACGTCAAGGTGATACGATATATAGTAATACCGCGTTATATGGGGGTCGGAAATCGCGTTATAGGGGGGATTACTGTAATTTGAATTAAAAACAACTTAGTGTTGGTTTCATAGACGAAACTTAATACTAGTATGACCCCGTACGTATAATGTATATATGTACGTATGTTTATGACATACGGAAGTCATACTCAGCTCTAAGTCCCGCCTATGGTGAATAAGGTGAATGTTGTAACATTGTTTTGACATGACAACGTCTAATAAATCGATGAACGCCGGCTGCACGCACGAAAAAGCATGACTCATTGTCCCGTTATGCTCATTGTACGCGTGCGCCGCATCAATGTTTTGTTACTACGTATGTCGTCACGTTAAACTATCGTCCGTAAACCGACTTTACATACAACCATTTTTTTGTGAGTTTTCAATCGCCATTTCGTGAAATGATGAATTCTATAATCGACCTACGATATATGTAGCAGTAATAATTGTTGTGAATATTATTTTCAGTTTTATGGCGATGAACGCCAGTTTTATCCATCCAATGTTACTATTTCTCTTGGACATGAGTATGAAGATCAGGGTGGCTTGCTGTTCTTTAATTTATAGAAAGGTAATATCTTCTTAAAGCAATTTGACTTTGGTTGACACAGCAAAAAGTTATAGATATTCGTACCAACATAGTCACAAAAAAACAAAAATCTAAAATATAGTCAATATATTGAGTCATATGCTTTCAGCTTCTCCGTCTAGACTTAACAGCTGGCGGCAAAGCCTCCGAAGGCTTAGCGGGTCACGTGGTCAATCTTCTGACGACGGATGCCCAAAGATTCGATATGGCCAGTCTCTTCATGATTGATCTGGTCAGGACACCGATAGAGAGTGTCATCATAGTCTACCTCATGTATCGCCAGATTGGGATCTCTTCAATTATTGGAGTCGCTTTCTTGATCATGTTCATTCCTTTACAGGGTAAGTTTACTGCGGTTGACAGTTTAAAGGTTAAAAATACTTGTAGTTTCTGTGTTTTTAATTATTGTAATTGTCCCACTGACATCGTTGGTTCGACTCCTGTGGAGCAATAATTTAGGGTGGTAGGCAAAATGTCATCTGCTGGACTAATACTGTTCTAAAATTCCTTGTTTCCGATTACAATTTCTATATCAAAAACTTGGCGATTTAAGAGTGGCGGAGATCTTTGCCAGTTCTTCTAGCCCGCTCTAGTTCCTCTAAATTTCTGCGATACGTTTACCCAGGTTTTTTTATGAACTGTTTTAAGTTTAATAATTAGTGAATTATTTAAAGCGGGACAATTAAATAACAATTACAGCGTAAACAAATGTACAAAAATTAAGAATGTAAAGAGTTAAGAGTAAAGATTAATTAAGAGTAAAGATCAATTTCAAGTAGGGGCTAGCGAAAGGGAAGTGATAGCGTTCGGTGGGTGACGAGTGCTCATATTTCAATCGCTAACTCGCAGTGGTCTGGCGCGCACTGCGCGTACGCAGTAGAGGCGTACTTTTTTAACGCAAGTTTTGTAATCGCTTTAAAATCCGCCATTTAAGTGTTCAGTTAATTAAGTCGTGGGTAGAAAAGTTCAGAACGACGAATACTACAAGCATAGTTTTATATAAATTTGCAGGTTATTTGGGAAAGATTTCAAGTCGTTTCCGTCAAAAAACAGCTGTTCGTACGGACAACAGAATTCGTTTGATGAACGAAGTGATTCAAAGTATTGAGGCTATTAAAATGTACGCATGGGAGAATGCTTTTGCTAATATAATTGGGAAAGCTCGGAAGTGAGTATGCAAAGTGTTTCCTTATGTTTGCCACGTATTTTTTTTATGTAATAGGAGGCTCATCTGATGTTAAGTGATAACATGGAAACTCAGAATGCCAGAGGGTTCGGAAGTGCGTTGCCGGCCTTGAAAACTTGTAAAATGCTACCTGCGCGGCTTAAAATACGGTAAATGAGCAGAAATCGGTTAATTATTTATATATCAATAATAAAGTAATTGATTTAATAACGTAATCAGCATCACCATGATGGCTGGAAGCCTTCCACGGTCCGCTTCACAAGACACTTTTTTTTCGAACTAGCGAACTGTGGAATCGACTCCCGATGGTGGTCTTCCCTGGGAAATACTTCTGATAGTTTAAAGAAAGAGTATTGTCCTCCCTTGAGGGCACGCACCCACTAAAATAGGTCTATGGGTTGCAATGACTGTCGTTTTTTGGTGTCCCGTAGACTCGTTTCCACCCATATACTATTTAAAAAAATCATATATGAACTAAGTTATATTGGATTTCTGTGCTAGTTATGAAAAAAAATGTTCAATCAGGGTTGAAGATTAATAAAAGTCGAAACTATGGCGCGTTTCATTGGTACAACAATTGTGCGCTCAGTTTGACAGCGTTTGGTCAACAATATCTAGTGCAATACGGTTTCACACCTGCCATGTGTCAAGTTTTAACGTCCGTCCGAACCACTCTTAAACTCTTTCGTTTTACATTTCTAACCTTCAGGATCTACAATCCAATCGTAAATACTCACCACGACTACTCTTTGGACAATGACGCAAATTCAGATTTGCCTCCAAAGTTTCTCTTTTTTGAATCTCAGAGTCGATGAATTGCCGAAATCTATGATTTTCATTAATAACTGTGTAATTTTTCAGGAAAGAAATGAATGTCATAAAAAAGATGTCATGGCTGCGGGCGGTTATGATATCGTGCGTCAAATTAAATACAAAAGTTGCCATATTTATTAGTATAATATCGTTTATTTCGTTCAAAAACGATTTAACTGCCGCCAAAGTTTTTGTTATTTTCTCCTATTATGAAATGTTGAAATATACGTTAGTTGATTTTTTGCCACTGGCAATCACGTTTACGTTGGAGGCATATGTCAGTGTGAAGCGGATGCAAGAATTTTTATTATTACCTGAAGTTGAAAATCAAGATGGGGTCGATTTGATTAATATTGAAAAGAAAGAAATGAAAAGTAATGGTGTGTTTGAAAAGATTGGAAATGGGTAAGTCTTACGTAATTTCTTATCTATTTTTTCAGTTCTGTATCTGAGACCATAACCAATATGGTTGTCGCTCCACTTGTTGTTATTATTTCCATAAGTAACGTACCACGTGGCCTTATCATGTAGCTTTATAAAAATCAATGGCAAATTTTTAGGTCTGGGCCTCAGATTTCTGTATCTGTTTGATGATCATTTGCCAATCTAATAGGCAAGTAGGCGCCTGACCCACGCCGTCGACTTTGTGGGTCTAAGCCCGGTTTCCTCACGATGTTTTCCTTCACCGTTCGAACGAATGTTAAATACGCTTATTGAAAGAAAGTCCATTGGTGCACAGCCGGGAATCGAACCTATGACCTCAGGGATGAGAGTCGCACGCTAGGCTAACACTGCTCTCATGTAGCTTTATACTTTACATTCTACATAATATTAGCTCTTCATCCTATTTCATGCATTAAGTAGTTATTAATTATTATAAACAAATATAATTTTCAGGCAACAGGCTTACATAAAATCAGAATCAAATCTAGAACAATTGAAACCAGAAATTCTACTCAATTTTAAGGATTACACGGTATATTGGAAAAATGTTGAAGAAGATGTATCGGATAGAAAAACACCCGCTTTGATGGATATTAATTTAGTGGTATGTATTAAATTAAATAGTTTTTATATTTTAATTTAAGTTAGGTTTTTATATATGTACACGAACATTTGTAGTGATGACAGCGCAGACGACACCGCAGACTGTTTTTTTCGGGTTTTTTTTCAAGTTGATGTCACTGTAGTAGTGTTAAAATTAATAAAATTTAAATAAGTTCTGGAAATGTATATAATTAAAAAAATGGTTGTCTGTAAAGTCGGTTTACGGACGATAGTTTAACGTGACAACGTCATAACTAAAATATTGATGCATACTTTTATGAATTAAATTGAGAAAAAAAAACAGTCATTTACTGCATACATTTATGAATTGAATTGAATCATTTTTAATGAATCATCACTATTTTGTGATAATTCATTAAAATTCGGACGCATAGGCCAATCGAGTGGAAGAGAGATAGATGCGGCGCAAACGTACAATGAGTGTATCGGGACAGTGAGTCACGCTTTTTCGTGCGTGCCGCCGGCGTTCATCGATTTATTAGGCGTTGTCACGTCAAATATTATAGACAATTTTTACAGTTAGAGTAAGAGGGAAGAGTATTACAAACATTATTATTCTACACTACTTTGCAAAGAAATTAAAAGGAAATCATATGTTTATTGGTTTAATAGGTTTGAGAGAAATTAAATCAAATTTATTTTTAGATAAAACCAGAGACGCTCACGGTGATAGTCGGCACAGTGGGCTCTGGTAAGTCCACACTAATACAGGCGATGTTGAAGGAACTCATACCTAGTAGGGGCACGCTCAACGTGCGCGGCAATTTGGCGTACGCTGCGCAAGAGCCGTGGTTGTTCGATGCGTCCGTAAGTATCATTTTTGAATTACGTGCAAAACTTTCTTGTGTGTCTGATTTTTTATTGATCCACTGGCTTACCGTATTAGATAATCAAAATTATATAAACCTACGTCATTATTATTATAATAATATATGTAAAAAACAGCCTAGTGGTGTGCATTTAACATCTGCTCGAACGGTGAAGGAAAACATCGTGAGGAAACCAGCTTGCCTTAGACTCAAAAAGGCGTGTGTCAGGCACAGAAGACTGATCATTTACTTGTCTATTGATTATGAAACAGATACAGAAATCTGACGACTAAATAGCACCACTGATTTTTTTAATTCTAGATGTAAAAATAATCAATAAAAACAGTTTTTAGTTATGAAATATGTTAAACATATATTTTTAGTTGACTTTATCCATTAACAGGTTCGCCAGAACATATTATTTGGACAGGACTTAGATCTGAGAAGATACAAGCAAGTGATAAAGTGTTGTCAGCTGAAAACCGATTTAGAAATTTTGTCACATGGTGACAAATCTGTTGTAGGGGAAAGAGGTAATTTAATTTAATAATATATTGCTACAAATTTTTATAGTAATTTTTTTCCATAAAAACTTTTTAAACAACTTGTTAAATTTGTTAAACATTATTTCAATAGTAATAATATATATACATTATTATATATATAAATGAATTGCTGTTCGTTTGTCCTGCTAAAAGTCGAATGGCTGGACCAATTTGGCTAATTATGATCTTGAAACATTTGTGGAAGTTCGGGGAAGGTTTAAAGGATGGGAAACATAACTAATAAATAAAGAAAAAATAACACAACAACTGAATTTTCGAATAAAAACTGTTCCTGGGAAATATTTGGTGTCACTGTCTTTTTAGAAATATCAAATTGTCATTCGGTTGTCATATATATAAAGATGCCTTCAGAAATTTATATTTCACAGCTGTCCGAGTTTCGATATATTTGATCTGTTTAAAAAAAAGGTTTGACACAAATATATGTAGGTGATACGAAGTTCACCGGGTCAATAATAATATTTAACTTTAAAAACCTTGTTTTTATTATTCCTATCGATATAAGCGTTTATTTGAAAAAGAAATTACACATATGAATAATGTCACCTTTAAACTATCAGAACCAAGTCTATTACGAGTTAATTTATAGGTACATCTCTGTCGGGCGGACAGCGCGCGCGCATTTCCCTAGCGCGTTGCGTATACCAACACGCTGATGTCTATCTATTGGATGATCCCTTAGCTGCTGTTGATGCTAAGGTAAACTTTTTATGTAGTATTGAATAGTTTTTACGACGATCGCCTAGATCCATAGATAGTGAGTTTATTTAGTCTGTTTTAAGAACGTGATTCAATGTAATACTTACGTTCCCTAAATTCGTGTAAATTTTGTCTGCGACAAAAACTAAAATATAGTCCGGTAACGCACTCGCGAGCCTTGTGGCATTGAGCGTCCATGGCGGTATCACTTAACATCAGGTGAGCTATTGAAATATTTTTACTCAGGATAACCTTCAGAAACAAGACTTAATGAACTGCAATACGGCAGTATGTGGTAATATGTCTCCAAACAACATAAAAATAATTCGTTAATAATAATAATTCGTTCAATTATTAATTCGTTCCAGTTCCTAAGCGCACTAAGCGTTTGATCTTTGGATTTTTAGTGTTTAAGGTACACCAAAATGAAAACCGAAATAGAATTCACTGTCTTTATTGTCCTCTGACTTACATGGCGGTTTTAGGGCGACTGATTGATCCACGTGCAAGTGGAATTACGAAATAATGATACGTTGACAATATTACAAATGGAATTAAGAAATTTCTATATAGACAATAATTACACCTCTACAGATTTATGAATACCAATGTTATTATAGGTAGCCCAAGCGATATACGAAGAGTGTATACGTGGTTTTCTACGCGACAAAGCAGTTGTATTGGTAACACATCACGTACAGTACGCACGACAGGCGAACAACGTGTGCGTCATGAGAGGGGGAAAGGTTAGTAAAAATAGCCGGATTTTATGTTAATTCTCCTTTTAATAAACTTTTCTCGTCCATTCTATATATATACTAGCTGACCCGGCAAACGTTGTTTTGCCATGTACCTACATTATTTCTTGGAAACATTTTTTAGGTCAATTAGAATAACTATCTACTGTAATAAAAAAATAGGGGTTCATCGTAGAGGGGTGAAAATTTAGGGTTGTAAGTATGTATTTTTAATGGCACATTATAAAAAAATTATTAAAAATTAAAATTTCGTCCCAAAAATAAAAATAAGGGGTGGACAACACTTATCACTTAGGGATATGAAAAATAAATAGTAGCCGATTCTCAGCCCGATTGAATATGTGTATAAAATTTGATAAAAATCAGTTGAGCCGTTTCGGAGGAGTATGGTAACTAACATTGTGACACGAGAATTTTATATATAAGATTTTTGACGTCCTGTCGCTCTTGCCTCACTTTCAGAATAAATAAGATAGACAAAATACTGATAAAGTATTTGAGACTTGTATGTTTATGAATAAGATCTTTACTCTGCTTTTTAATTCCGTAGAATTCTGACAGCTATCATTTTTTGACATGTCAGTGATAGCAAACCTTTTTTGCCGGGTACATTTTTCAATTTCAATACGAGTCTGAACATCGTCTATACATAAATGTTATTGTTAGTTAATGTATCCATTTTATTAAGTGCGGTGCTCCACATTAAAAGTGGTTTTACGGCGAGTGATAATTACGTCCCTTTTCATCACAAACAGTAAAAAACGCACAAGTTAAGATAACATTTTTTCTTAAAGTTTAACTATACTTAGGTATATATATTTGTTATTTTTGTATTAGGTCCCTTTTCCGGTGGAGAACTTTTTTAGTAGCAACACTTATGAAATGTCAGAATTCTACGGAATGAAAAATCAGAGTATAAGATATGTTTTAAAACAGTAACTAAAAAAACCGATTTAAAGTTTAAAAAATTTATTTATCCTTAACCGTAAGTCGAGCAATACATTTTTACAGATGGTGGCACAAGGATCATACCATGAACTCAAAAATGGCGTACCAGAGTTTGAACAGCTTATAGAAATGGGAGAAAGGGTTGAAGAAGAGAAGCAGAAGCAGAAGGTGACGTCATATGAGAATAAGGAGAGTATGGTTAGTGTTTTTAATTATTGTGGTTTTGGAAATTGTTTATTCGGTGGTCGCGGGTTCGATTCTTGCAACAACAAAAGGCTGTTGTTTTACAAAACACAGGTCATTTATTATATAAAAAAAATATCAAATTCCGTACGTCATAATTATAATTATTTGTCTATTTAAAGGTATACAGTGTGATTATCAAAATGGATCCATCGAAAGCCGAAACTATAAGGAGTGATCATGTATTCTATTTTTTCTTCTCTACAGTAGATTCTTAGTAGTTTATATTGTATTAGTAGAGTATATTAGAATTTATAGAAATTAATCGATTTAATTTCATTAGAAAAGTTTATAAAATATATTTTCTTGTATTTTTCACGGCAGTTTTAGGTATATTTATGTTCTACTCATTATTATTACTTATAGTATATAAAATAATCCCTGAGGTCGTAGGTTCGATCCCCTGCTGTGCACCAATGGACTTTTTTTCTATGTGCTCATTTAACAACGGTGAAGGAAAACATCGTGAGGAAACCGGTTTGCCTATTCATCATTTAAAAATGATCATGAAACAGTTCAGACATCTGAGGCCCAGACCTAAAAGAGGTGGTAGCGCCACTGATTTATTTAATTTTTATATAAAGTAATAATTAAAGTAAGTTTAAATATATTTCCATAAAAAAGGTCCTTCGAACCGGATTCTTAAATGCCAAGTTTACGACAAAAGTACAAGCCTGTCAGATTAATTATTTTGAGTAATGAAGATTATTATTGTTTTAGGAGCACTCTCACGTTCTTCGCTCCCAACGGTCAATGTCGGAAGCATCACAGCTGTCATTCAATCTGGATTTAGACAATAATTCAGATCCCAAATATGAAGGTATGTATTTATTATTCTGTTTTTATACACTCTTAAAAATATATGCAATTTCTGTTAGCCTTACTGTATAGCAATAATAATTAATTCCTTGAAACATTCATCCAAAATATACACACATGTAATTTGTATACAGAAATAATACTGTATACTTCTTTTGGCGCGTTAGGGAAAAATTATGAGAGTAAATTTTAACGATGCGCGCGCACACCGTCACAAAAAATCGACACCTTGAAGTTAGCTATAGTCAACATTTTTGTTTTTTGAAGTTATAGGGGAAGGTCGACCCTTCGTACGGTTTTCACATTTTATTTTTTATTTTTTCTTTTCCATGAATCAATCATCTGCAAGCTTAAATTTACAGTCTAACTATCTGAGATTCTTATAAGAAAATGACAATTGATTTCATCTGATGGTTTAACCATAATTATGATTTAAACTAAATCTGGAAAACGTACGAATCTGCCCCATCAACGGGGCACCTTCGTACAGTGTTGGGGGTACATTCGTACGCTGTGGGGTAGTTCCGTACGTGCGATTAAAGCGACAAATATAAATCAAAAATTCATTTATTAGCAATGAAATTAAACACAAAAATAAAAGATTTAACTTCTATTAAACAAAAAATAAAAATACTTTTCTTATAGTGAACAAAAATTACATAGCTTTTTCTTAAGAAAAACAAATTTTAATTAGTTAGGTATCTTAATATTTAGAATCACATTTTTTAATCTGTGTATAAATTGTGGTTTTGGCCGTGTGTATTTTGTTTGTTTTATTACTTCTTACAACATGCGGATAGGGTCGAAACGCTTCTGGTGTCAAAACTGACTACTATTTGATGGATTGGTAAATTATTTAAAGCATCTGGTTCACAGGCATCAAAATCAACCTTAATAAAAGATAATAAAAATAGGTATTAATATATATTTACATAGACGATAGAAATGATAGCAACACAGGACAAAGTTAATGCAAATATTAGCAATTAGCACACTAACACAATCTTTCCTACCTACCAGAGGGTTTAGTCAAGATGCCTTATTATGGTAGGGAGCCAAGAGGGGATTTCGGGATTTACTAAAGGGGCAGATTAATATAAGGGGGATAGCTTGTACTCGGTTAAGTACCTCCACAAAACATGAGGTCCATATATAAGGCCGCTGTGAAGGAGACAGGATCAGATTAGTAAAAAAAAATTGACCATAAAATTCGAGGATAGATTAAGGTAGGGTGAGTTAATTACATCCTAAAAAGTGTATATTCCACTAATCTGACAATTTGAGAGTGACGGAAAAAGGGAGGGCAAAAAGTTGTAAAAAAAACGTCATCTCGACATTGGAGCGTAGCTAATTTTTTTTTATTTTGAAGGAAATAATTCAAGAATAATGAAAAATATATAATCTGACGATTTCCGCAAGCCGAAATAACAAAAATTCGTCGATAAAGTTAAATGCGTGAGCTGCGTGATGCTACATTTCCTTAAACCGATCGGAATCTACTAAACGGCGTTCTAAATATTTCCCTCAAAATTACATTTCCTGTGAATTTGAACCGATTCGAAACGATAGATTTTGAGAAATTTTGAAAAATCTTAAAAAATTAAGAAATATTTTTTTTTAAAGTGGTTTCTTTATCGATCAACTTCAAAAACTAATCCGCCTTTGAGCTTGAAAAACCACGTTGATCGCCACTAAGTGGTCAAAAGCGGTTGATTCGTTCGAGAATATCGTAACGAAAGAAACCCGAAAAAGTGTTTATTCGGGATTACTCCGAAATTTGTGGTTCGATCAATTAAAATTGCAAAATTACTTAGAGGATGATAAAAATGGTATGCCGAACCGCGTGAAAATTGCTTATCCATTAAATTTATTGGGTTTGAAAATTCCAAAAATAGTGTTCTATGAAACTTCTATAGACTTTGACTGGGAGATCAAATGAAGAAATTTATTTCTTTGAACTAGCGAACTCAAAATATCAATTTTAAGCGCCAGGAATGGAATTAGGGGAAGTTGAGGGATGGTTTAGGTGAACGTTTTTCTAAATTTTTTTGTCAGATCAGGCGAATCCCTCTAGATAATCGTAGATTATGAACAGTACGTTTAGAACATAAAGATGAACACATATATCTTAATCTGAGGCTTGAGTATTTCAAAATTGCGATTTTTTTGAAATTATGAAAATGGTTGGGTTTGGTCCATCGAAATGTAGATTAGGAAAGAGTTTTTTTGTGATTAAACTCCTTAGAAAATCTGAGCGCTGATAAAATTATTTTTTTTCATTTTCAACCCTTAAATACAACCACCCGCATCATGAAACGATCAGATTAACATAGTACATTATTAAAAATACGTAGGGCATAGATGCTATCAATATCTACGGCTGAGATGTCCATGCAAAGTTTTTTTTACATATTTAACTATCTATAGCGTTCCCCCACCGATGAAAAGAATTTATATATAAATTTTTTTCTTCTTATTATCTAATTTGATAATAGGTCTTACGAGCTGAGTAAATCCCATTAGATGTGGGTCCCCTACCATATTATTTGTATGTAGAAGTCGAAAACTTAATTTGTATGAAAATGAATTGTGTCGACAAAATATTTTCATAGAAATTTAGTTGTACAATTCTTAAATGTGCCCCATCTAGTGTGTCGAAAGTACCCCACTAAATGAATAACAACAAAATATAACTTGTTTTAATATTAATAGGAAACCGTATAAACTAAGTATTGGAGACGTATTTAAGTATATTTTGCTAGTTATGATAGAAATTACAAAAACTTATTTTATCTAGTAAAAAACAAAAACATTATAAAAAATAAAAAATATGCTGTAATACTTATAATTTGGAAATGTTGATTAATTGGTATACTATGAAATAAAAAAAAGAATTTTAGTTTAGAGGTTCTTTTGGCGGTTAGGGAAAAATTATAAGAGTAAATTTTTTCTATTGTAAGTGTCACTTTTTCTACATACGTAGAATAAGGCGAAAGATAGAACTTAAAAAGATTTTTATCTTGTTACGCCAAAGAAGTATAACTTTTAACGCGTGTTTTTTTTAAAGGACCTCCTATAGTGGCCTGCACCAATAGTCTTTAAAAATAAAGTTATTTTATGATTAAAAGCATATCTTTCTTTTCCGTGCTTCAAATTTGTCTACTACAGTTCAAGTCAAACAATTTCAATAAATGAAATGGTGTTTAAAGAAAAAACTTTTTAACCGGATTAAAGTTATACAGCTGTGATACTTTTTGACATCCAACACCTTTTGTCTTCAGTCACCGTGACCACGCACGCTGTAAAGCACGCGAAACGTCGGATAAATTTAAGATTATGTTAAATAATTGTAAATTTATTTAATATACATAACTTTAATCCGGTTAAAAAGTTTTTTCTTTAAATGTGTAAAGGTTATGTCAATAAAAGACAATATTAAATGAAATGGTGACTATTTCTGGGTTGGGCTGTTTGACTATTGCTTGTAAAAGTCTGTGTATTAATCTACATTTGTGTATGTATAGATAACAATAGATAGCTAGAGCCATGTATATTTTGTTACCTGCTATATAAATCATTCATTAATCATTCCATGCTGCTTCAGATGTAAGCTTATTCGGTGCGTATGATTTGCTAGCTTATTTAGGATTAAGAAACAAAAAATTCTCATGCTAAGTGTTATGTTCCTGGATATGTTCAAGTTGTGCTGCTGGTTCAGTATCAACTGATACCGAGAACTAATTGTCAAAAATTCGTTTTAATTAAGTAAACTTAAGCCTAAAGGCTTAGGAAATATTTCAGGCGACTTTCGAAGGAATCATATCATATTTTTTTGATTTTGAGAGAGGGCGGGCGGTGTGACTTAACATCAGGTGAGCCTCCTGCCCGTTTGCCACCTTTTCTATAAAAGAGAAAATTGGCCCAACGGTTTATTTAAACTAGCATTTGAAGATCACTTCTTTGTATGTATTACAAGAGTAATACATACAAAGAAGGTTTTGGTAAAATAAATAATTGTGTAAAACAAAAAACTTGGCGATTCAAAAGAGTCGGAGTCTTCTCTTCCATTCTACGCCCTTGATTTGAAAACTTTCAGTAAATGGAAAATTATAAGCATTTCATATATATTTCATTTTTGACGTACATAAGTGTACATTGTGTTACCTATATGAATAAATGATTTTGAATTTCGATTTTTTTTAAATTTTGAAATGTTATGAGTGAAATAGATATATAATTCTTTATCAACAGGTGAAAGTCAAAACAAGGGGTCAGTATCAAGTGGCGTGTACGTTTCGTACATAGCGAGCGGCGGTGGGAAGTTTACAATGCTACTTCTACTCTCACTGTTTTTAGTAGCGCAGGTGTTCTACTCGTCTACTGACGTCTGGCTGAAAGAATGGTAAGTTTTCCACTATAACACTTCCTTATTCATAAGTCCTGTTCACTGTTTACATATGTCTTAATTGATCTGTTTTGTTCCATTCCTTTTGTCTCAAAATCATAAAATCAAAATACGTTTATGCGCGATGCGTCTTAGGGCATGCTTATGAATGTCAAAAACGTTTACAAAATTCACGAAAGAGCAAGACTACGCCATCCAAATCTCTAAATCTAAATAACTATATGTCTTATGTATGTTTGCACTTCTTGCGCTTGCCTAATCTAATTTTTTTTTCTTACATTGGTTGCCTGGGAGAGATCGCTCAAAAGCGATAAGGCCGCCAGTTGCCCTCCTTTTCATTTAATTAAGCCAATTATATTATAGTTCTGTTTGCAACAAAGTGTTAATAAATTAATTAAATAATACCAGTTAACAGTCTTTAACTAATAACTAATCAAGGCTTATAGTACGATTATGATTGAAACAAGTTGTTTAGAATATTTTCTAACCATCATTTTATTTCAGGGTAAACTTGGAAGAGTCAAATAGTGCTCAGGTCATAGCGATACGAAACAACGCTACAACGACACCTGAAGGTAACACTCTTGTACCCGGTTCCTATTTCCTAAAAACCGGTCGTAATTACTACATATATTTTTAAACAATTGTTTTACTTTTGTGTGGGTATTCCCAAATAATGCTTTTCAATATGAATAGTAGAACGTTTGGTGTGGTCACGCCACCCAGTGACTCTTTATACCTAAAACCATTATGT
The DNA here is from genome assembly GCA_905332375.1 of Pieris macdunnoughi. Taxonomy (NCBI): domain Eukaryota; kingdom Metazoa; phylum Arthropoda; class Insecta; order Lepidoptera; family Pieridae; genus Pieris; species Pieris macdunnoughi. Next base: position 303,553 of record CAJOBZ010000030.1, on the reverse strand, counting down.
GGTGTAAAGTACTGAAAAGTCGAAAATAATATTAACAATAACGCGTAATTCAATCCTCGCCCCGCAACGTTTTACAAAATGGGAAACAACACAATCGATCGTACCTATCGCTTTATCGATATGCACCTCTACAATTCTTACGCACATCACTACACCATCATAAGAACTGCTAGTGCGAGCGAGATAGACATATAAATAAGATTTGTGATCTGAATCATAATGGTCGACTATCCCAGGGCCGCCAGACGTCACGTATTTTCTGACGGATGAAATGTGGACGATTGAGTAGTGTTAGTATGTACTATGATCGTATGCCTACCTGCTAGCTTGGTCAAACGGCCAATTTCCAGGTATCAGGTAATCAAGGTACACAAAAACATTACTTACTTCACGTAAATTCTCATGGCTGATTTTTAAATATGTTTTCGAGTGTATAGTTAAAAATAAATTGTCAATACTCCCAGACACTTTCCGTCGGCCATATTGCTTGACAGACGCTTTAAGGGTCTCAAAATAATTAGTCAACTTCACGTAAATTCTGACGCTCCATTTTTATATATTTCAGCCGACAACTATTTTAAAAGCTTTGACAAGAAGACAGACCGATCCAGGGGCCACATCATCATCCCTAAACTAAATTTTAATATCTCTGTGAGTGGGAGCGCGAGAGGCATTATCTACGCGCATGTGACTGAGTGAGACCGACTGCGCTGTTAGAAGCCGAAAATTACCAACAAGCATTTCACCGTTTTGGTACGTTGGATTTTGTTGGTGATGTAGATGAAGAAGAACGTGTATTCAACATAATACAAAAATTTATCTGTGATGTAAGATGTGTCCCTCAATAAGACTGTTAAAAACCTTGGGGTCTTCTTCGACCAAACGTTTTCCTGGGGTCATCAGTAAAGGAGATCAGCCGTAAACTTTACGCCGCTTCTTTTACTCTGAAACGTCTTTCTAATTTCCTTCCTATCTGCACTAAAACTATGTTAGCGCAGTCTCTTCGCTTCCTTCTCGATTATGCGGACTCATGCTCCACTGATTTGAACGAAGAGCTACTTGACAGAGATCGAACGCCTGCAGAATTTCTGCATACGGTTCATATTTGGTCTTAGGAAATATGACCATGTGTCTAAATTCCGAGGAGCTGGGGGTGGCTACCTATTCGATTCAGACGTCACGCTCATCTTCTTCAACTCCCTATACTCAATTCTTTTCAATCCGAAAACCCCTTCTTATCTCAAAAGTCACTTTAAATTCTTAGGTCCTTCTAACTATATGTTACGCTCTTCTAATAGATGTTTATTGGAAATTCCATCTCACACTTCATCCTTCTTAGGCAATTCATTCACGATCTCCGCCATTGAGTTGTGGAATACGCTCCCGACTCCGACGATTGGCTACCTCTCTGTCATCTTTTAAAACTCTTCTGTATAATCATTACTTAACCTTATCCTATCCTGATCAATCGTGACTTGTATAAATCTTATGTTTCCTTTTACATCACTATTTGCTGTCCATGTATTTGTAAGATTAGCTTTTAAGTTTTTAGTCTATTGTTATTTTTTTTTTTTTACTTTAGATTAAGGTACTCTGTATATATATATATTTTTTATATAACATTTGTTACTGCACTTCTGCACGAATATGTTTTTTTTTTTTTTATTTTTTCTTTAACTAGGGTTGCCTGGAAGAGATCGCTTATTAGCGATAAGGCCGCCCGTTGCATCCTTTTAATTTTTTTTTTTTTGTATTGTGTTTGATTTATGTTTTTGGGAGCGAAGTGTTAATAAATAAATAAATAAATAAATGTTTACACGTTCCTGGAATAATTGTGTAGATGCTGCCAGACTACAGTTGTTTATTAATACATACATGGTATCTGATATAAATGAAGAATTCAATCAGGGAAAGAATTTAAGAAACTTCGATGCCAGTAACTTACCACCTTGTAAAAGTGAGCTTTGGGCAACAGTTTCGACGGCTAGCTATATCGCTAGTCTTTGGAACAATGCAAGTACGAAGATGATAAATATTTTCAACCCCGAAAACAATGGCTGGACACTACAAGATGGTAAATATGATTTTCATTGGTTCGATGGAGATCAATTACCGGGGTTTGTCAGTGAGTCGCTGGAAGAACAATCAGGTAAATTATTTTCGTTTCTGTTGTAGTCTGGCGGCATCTACATCAATTATTCAGGAACGTTAAACATCACAGATAAATTTTTGTATTATGTTGAATACATCTTCTTCATCTACATCACCAACAAAATCCAACGTACCAAAACGGTGAAATGCTTGTTGGTAATTTTCATGGCTTTAACAGCGCAGTCTCTATTACATGCGCGTAGATAATCTCTCGCGCTCCCACTCACAGAGATATTAAAATTTAGTTTAGGGGATGATTGGCCCTTGGATCGGTCTGTCTTCTTGTCAAAGCTTTTAAAATAGTTGTCGGATGAAACATATATAAAAATGGAGCGCTCGGAATTTACGCGAGGTTGACTAATTATTTTGAGACCCTTAAAGCGTCTGTCAAGCAATATGGCCGACGGAAAGTGTCTGGGAGTATTGACAATTTATTTTTAACTATACACTCGAAAACATATATAAAAATCAGCCATGAGAATTTAGTGAAGTAAGTAATGTTTTTGTGTACTTGTTACCTGATACCTGGAAATTGGCCGTTTGACCAAGCTAGCAGCAGAGGTAGGCATACGATCATAGTACATACAACACTACCCAATCGTCCACATTTCATCCGTCAGAAAATAGGAGTGGGGCCCGGATCTGCTCTAATGGTCGCTATAGCTGCCCACAGGGACACAGGGAATCCAGTTCCAATTTTGTTACACCAGTTCAGCCGTTAGTTATACTATTTATAATAGTGTAAATAACACGACACTCTTTTATATAGAATTTTGGTTTGTTTCTAGTTATATACGAAAACCTAATAATTTTTGGTTTTTCTAGCCTATATACGGATACCTAATAAATTTTTTTTCTAGCCTATATACGGAAACCTAATAATTTTTGGTTTGTTTCTAGTTATATACGAAAACCTACCCCGTAACCGTTGGCACCTAACACGCGAACAGTGTGTCTACATATACGCCTCACTTATCGGCATTTGTATGTTCTTCACCTGGAACAAACTGCTGGTTTTCTACAACACCTGCATTCGTGCTTCTGTACAGCTCCATGATACAATGTTCAGGTATGTATTTATTTATTTTATTTATTACAGAAATACTTCCTTACAGAATATGCCAATACAGCAATGTTGAGAAAAATTAAAAAATAATGTAGACAATATCGCTACTGTGAATTCACTCAGCGAACATATAAATATGTCGATAGTGTCGGAGACAGCATATTGTTTAGATTAATAATAATAAAAGATTTATTCAGACAATATACAATTTTACTTAAGCTAGAATATACATATTTAGTGTTGAAAAAATTAACTTAAATATAGGTGAATATTTACATTCCCTCGACAACCTTGTCTGTTTGCCTTTTGTTGGCAAAGGCCTCCTCCAAATCCCACCATAAATTTCTGACCTGGGCAGTTCGGGTCCATGTGCCACGGCTCTTATATCATCAACCCACCTTAGGAATGGTCTACCCCTTTTCCTCTTCATGTGACCTGTGTACCAATGCATTAATGACTTGCTCCATTTTGACTGTCCTCTGATGGTATGCCCAGCCCACTTCCGTTTTAGTTTTTTAATCGTAATAGTTACATCTTTTAGTTTTGTGTGATTTTCTATAGTTGATGTGATTATTCTGTCAGAAAGTTTTTTCTCCATCATGCTTCTATTCATTGTTTAGCTTTGTGTCAATAAATCTTTATATAGGGCGTATAAGGTAGGGTTAACGCCAAAGAAAACGCTTGATGCTGGCATTTTCAGAGATTCATTTCTTTCTTTTCTCTTCTTACATTGCTGCGTTACATACTTACGCTGAAGTGTGTAACACCATTATCGAATCAAATTTTTAACCAGAAATATTTTTTACAAGCTACATTTCGTTCGAGAACTGTGGTGGCATAGTAGCTTAAGCAGGAACTTATTATATGCAAAATTAGCACTTTCCTACGGTGAAGACAAACATTGTGTAGAAACCGACACAGAAGGCCACCTACTTGTCTATAAAATAAAAATCATCGAAGAAACGGATGCAATCAGAGGAGTATCATAACAGAAAAAAGAACACAAGAAATCCTAGAACGACATTGACATAAATTACTCATTTCAGGGGGGTAACGAATGCACCAATGTGGTTTTTCAACCACAATCCGTCTGGAAGGATCCTCAACCGGTTCTCGAAGGATATGGGCCAAGTTGACACATTGCTGCCCGTCGCCTTGGTGGACTGTCTTGGAGTGAGTTCATTTTTCTGCTCTGTTCCAACATTTATTAGTAATATCACCAAATTTTTTAAATTACATTTTTTTTTTTACATTTACTCTGATTTTAGCTTTGTAACGTTTATTAATGAGCAGTGTTAGCCTAGTGGCTTCGGCGTGCAACTCTCATCCCTGAGATCGTAGGTTGGATCCCGGTTGTGCACCTATGAACTTTCTTTCTATGTGTGCATATAACATTAGCTCGAACGGTTAACGAAAACATCGTGAGGAAAACAGCTTGCCTTAGATCCAAAAAGTCGACGGCGTGTTTCAGGCACAAGAGGCTGATCACCTACTCGCCTATTAGATTGATAAATGTTCATGAAACAGATACAGAAATCTGAGGCCAGGACCTAAAAAGGTTGTAGCGCCACTGATTTATTTTATTTTTTTATTTGACGTTTATTTATGCTGTAATGTAGATTATTACCTCTTAATCTTAAATTTTACTCCCTTAAAAAATTACAAATTTAATATTTTTCTAGACACGAACAATAACCTTGTGATTATCTGGTTAAATACAGAAATGTTATATTATACCTTTTTATCGTAATGAGGGGGAGGCCCCCCCACCCCCCCCCACACAACCCCCCACCAAAAAAAAAATTGTGGGGGAGGGGGAAACTTGGGGAAATATAAAATAAATTAAAAAAAAAAATAAAATAAAAAAATATCCCCCCCCGGGGGGGGGGGGGGGGGGGGGGGGGGGGGGGGGGGGGGGAGCCCCCCCCCCCCCCCCTTTCCCCCCCTTTTTTTTTTTTAAAATTGGGGGTGAAGAAAGCCCCCCCAGCCCGGAAGTTTAAATTGTTTTTTATTTATTTAATATATTTTTTGTTTTTTTTTTTTTTTTTTTTTTTTTGGTGTGTGTTTTTTTTTTTTTTTTTTTTTTTTTTTTTGGTGGGGGGGGGGGGGGGAAAAAAAAAAAATTCCAAAAAAAGGGGGGGGGTTTTTTTTGGGGGGGGGGGGGGCCCCCCCCCAAAAAATTTTTTTTTTTCCTTATAAAAAGGGGGGAAACACCCCCTTTTTTTAAAAAATTTTTTTTTTTTTTGGCCACAAAAAAGGCCTTAAGAATATATTTACCAGATAGTGTTATAATATTTAATTCCTTAAACTTAATCCGCGACTTCTCGGAGAAATACCCCGAACAGCCCGCTACCATTGGGATACTTCAGGCTGTATGAGATAGCCAGTTCACAATACCACTAAAACCATATCTGACAGTTCTAACCCTTCTTATAATATAATTTTGTTTTTGTTGATTTCGATATGCACTTCTTGCACTTTATTCTTAATTCTTTTTCTTACTTGGGTTGCCTGAAAGAGATCGCTTGTTATCGATAAGACCGCCCATTGCAGTCCTAATAATTTATGTTATTTGTTTTATTTTAATGTAACGAAGTTTAAATAAAAAAAAATGTATATTTAATTTTTTATTAAATTTCATAAAATGATTTTTCAGTTCTTCCTGGAAGTTATAGGTATCCTGATAGTGGTGTGTTTAGTGAACTGGTGGCTGCTATTCCCAACGGCGGGTGTAGCTTTCCTTCTCTTTCTCTTACGAGCTCTGTTCCTCAGCACCAGTCGAGAATTAAAGAGAATTGAAGCTATAGGTATGTGTTACAACTATTATATTAGTTTATTGTATTTTATTACAAATAAAGGAATTAATTTTACACTGTTTTCTGTAGCCCGGAGTCAAAGCCTGAACCATGCGGCAGCGACTGTGTCAGGCCTAGCCACGATCCGTTCGACGGGCGAACAGCAACGAACACTCGCACGTGAATTTGACAAGCTCCAAGACCTCCACAGCTGTTCGTGGACCCTGGTACTCACAACAAATAGAGCTTTTGGATTCTGGATGGACATGGTCTGCTGTCTTTATCTGGCTACCGTCACTTTTAGCTTTTTCCTCTTCGCCAGCGATGGTGAGTTGCAGTTTTATCTTCATTGGAAAAGTTAAAACATGATTTTGTTTTTGCTAGTTTTTATGTTATTTATAGGTTGCAAACATTCGATGTGTATAGTACGGCCAATTTAAGAGATCACATCTGACACATTGTATATTTATTTATTGAAGTTTACCACAACAGACATAATACTATATTAGAGACTCTTGGGCCGTGGGGTTCAAGTGCACAGGCGCTAATTAAAGATTTAAGTTGGCGCCTGGTAGATAGTTTAGTGACCCAGAGCTGGTGCTTTCCTCGCTCAAAGAATAATTATCGCAATACAGCGAGGAAATGCTGCCAGCGTTAAAGGCACTCTGCCACAGGGACCAAACTTTTTAAATTGGTTTTTATTTTCTATTTATCAATTTTTAATTATTATTATTACTATGTAGGTTAAGAAAATTGTACACAATTAATATAACACTTAGAATAGGTATGTATAATGTAAGAGAAAAGTGTTTCTCATGTGGTCGCACTAATATAAACAAATCCGTATCGATTCATTCGCTTTAATCGAGATTTAAAGCAGCTTAAACTCACAGATATCAAATGAGATCTATTAAATTGGCCAAAAACTAAGGCAATAAATCTGTTGGACAAAGACTATTCTATAATAAAAAATGATAATTTCAGGAACGATGGGTGGAAATGTGGGTCTGGCGATAACTCAAGTGATAGGTCTCGTGGGTATGTGTCAGTATGGGATGCGGCAAACCGCTGAAGTCGAGAATCAGATGACATCTGTAAGCATAATTTTATTTATAAAGCAAATATTACCTTTAATAAAACTAACCCAGTGTACGAGCCAAGGTTGTACATTATGCTCACTAAGGCTTTCTTAAATTAAAAAAATTAAGAAAGAAGAGAGAAGAGAAGAAATTAAAAAAAAAACTATAAAACTATAAGCGTGGCGAATTCCTAAATCGTCGGAGTTACGCCCCGAGAATATAGCCAGGCGAAGGCACTCTCTTCTACTGTTACATTGCATTCATTCGTTACATAGCAAGTGACATTTCATTATTTCGCTTATATTCTTTTGTTGTACGCGAATGGTAAATTAGAGTAAAACTAAAATCTGCTATTATTTAAAGCACCCCGATGAGTGATGACCCAGGAACAGTACACCCACAGACAATCTTTAATAACGAGTGCCTACTACAACATATTCTGTAACAATACCATTTATTTATAACGGTAACATCGGTAACATGGTCACTTATGAACGTCATTAAAAAAGTTTCAAAATTTTTACTGTCTATTCATAAATCAAGGGCGTAAATCGAAATAGAACTGGCAATACAATTCTGTCACGCTTTTAAAGCTGCAACTTGTAATGCGTGAATGGTATATATGTATGCAAAATTATCCAAATAACTAAATATGTTAAATATCTCTATTATTGGACTGGTAGATTACAGATACGTTTGCTTGAGTCGTGTGCCATACAAAGAATGGTTAAGACATTCGTTTTAACACATTTCGTTGCAAAAATCAGTACAAATTACAATAATAAGATATTTAGGCCGTCTCGTTTTTGAATATTTAGTAAATAATTTCTGGGTTTTAGCTTAAATTCCCGGCAAATCTATTTCTGTTTTAGAATGCGACGAGAGTAAGATTTCTGTCATTAAATTTATACTGCCTTCTTACAGAAGGAAAAAAAACTTCTTAAAGTCTTAAACGCTCATATTGAAATTATCAAATGGTATTCGTGCACACAACTTTCGCGTTTGGTAGATAATTTCGCACCGTCCGCTGCTCGCATTGCGACAGGCTGCAGGCAGCGCGCCCGTTCCGTCACACATAGCGGTAAAATTACCGACTCGATGGAAAACTGGAGTGGTATTATTGTTCGCCACAAATTCTATAATATTCTCTCCATGAACAAATACAATTTAGCCCCAAGGTACGATTTCGCTTTAATTTAAGTTTAAAATACAATATCTTGTCTATTTCAGGTTGAAAGAATTCTAGAATACACCAATCTACCTCCAGAGATGCCGGTAGAACCAGACCAGAAAGCGTTGAAAGCTGAGTGTCCGAACTTGAACTTTGAAGAATGGCCTGATCACGGTATGTCTATAAAACTGTTTTAATAAAAAAACAAATGTATAGTTTCTGCCCTGCTTCTCTTTCTCTGTTTCTGGGAAACATTTTTAAATTAATTTTACGAATTCGACTTAACCTAGACGAGATATTTGTGGGAAGACGTGAAACGGCCCAATTGGCCTAGCGTGTTTTGTAAAAAAAAGTCAAAAATCATTTATTCATATAGGTAACACTTATGAACGTCAAAAAAGAAATATACATTAAATGCTTCTAATTTTACATTTACTGCCAGTTCTCAAATCAAGGGCGTAGAACGGAAGAGAAGAACTGGCAATTAACTATGTAATGGTGACGTGACGAGCTGTCGCTGACGTTTCCTTTTGTTTGTCTAGGATTTCAGTTGTAAAACGAAATTTTTGTAATAGTTTCGAGTCTGTACAAAGTAAAGCTGTGATATATTTTTTAATAATATTTATTGACATTTTCAGGAGAAATAGTCTTCGAAGATGTATCACTGGAGTACGAGAAACCGCCGAAGCAAGAAGCAACAGAACCAGCTCCTAAGATAGATGAAACGTCGTACGCCATTCGGGGTGTTAACTTCTCAATACGGCCAGGGGAAAAAGTTGCTGTGGTTGGAAGAACTGGAGCAGGAAAGAGTTCTCTTATTGCAGCTCTGTTTAGGTAAGCTTAAAATTGTTGTTCTAATCCAGTTTTACGTCCGACTTTTTGACAAGATTTTAAAAACTATTTCAGATTATTTAGAAGTGACTATAGAACTTATTAAAATACTTTTCTTTGTTAAGTGTGTTATACAGGCTATATAGTTATAGATATGAATGAAGAACTACCTATATCGTATACGCTGCAGAAACTATTGACAATAGAACAAAGTGATGTACTACAGTTTTTTAGAAGACATCAATATCTACAAAAAAGTCCGCGATATATTTATATATAATAAACTAGCCGTTAGCCGCCCGCTTTGCTGGGCGAATTAAAATAGATAAAATTTTATGTTTCATTATTATTATTTTTTCATATTTTTATTATTCTTCTTTTTAAATTCCCGCTAAGAAAATTGAAAATTTTCGATAATCGAGTTTTTAACAGATGTTGACGTTTTGAGGTTCTAGTTCTAGGAAGCCTCCCCGAATGTTTCCGCGGTGAAGTCCGTATGTATAAATTTTCATAAAAGTAAAACAGCTATAAAAAAATGAAGGAACGTTGGAATTTAAAAAAATAAATAGCCATAAACCATCTAGGGAAAATGTTTAGGCAGTAGTTTCATGTCGATACGATCAGTGGTTTAGGCGTGAATGAGCCTCAAACGAAGACCATTTTTCTAATATATATATAGATATCCAGCCGAAACCTTAAACATATGTAAATTTCCAGATTGAACAAGATAACTGGAAAGGTATCAGTGGACGGGGTGTCAGCGGAGTTGGCTGGTCTTCGCGCGTGGAGATCCCGTCTTTGCGCTTTGCCACAGAGACCGGCATTATTCGCAGCTTCGCTGAGGGACAACTTGGATCCAGAACAGAAGTATAGCGATGCACAAATACACGCTGCGTTGCATGAGGTAATTTTGGTCAGAATTATAAATAGAGGGATATTTGTTCACGTTGAATCGGAAAAAATTGTTTGTGATATCTCTTCACGTGCATTCGAATCACGACTTGCACTAATGGACTTTTCTTTGTGCGCATTTAACACTCGCTCGTGGAAACAATAAAAAAAAGTGTGGCACTTGGGGACTGAACCGGTAAAACTATCTATTAAAAAAAAGTGCGTGCGTACAAAGTACACATGTCAGAAGTGAAACTTCTTTGGCAAACTAATTTTTAAGTCTTGTTCATATTTATACAGATCTAAAACTTTAGATTCCGAGACTTAGAGGGAGGGAAAGCAAGATATGTTAGAAATTTAATGAATTTAATTGTCATTAAAATATTAAAAGTGTCGATAATTAATAAAAATAATAAATTTAATTTTTTAATTCTTTTTTTTCGATAATAAAAACACGTGGTATTTTAATTTACAATTCGTCATTTGAAATTTCAATAAATTATTTTGCATAAAATATAAAATACTAATATTTCATAAATTCTCTTTACGATATAGATATAGATAATAGAATTTCTATAAGGTTTAAATTCGCCCTTCTCACTCTCTCAATCGGTCTCAATCGCGCTCTCCCTTTTCTTCGACAAAAACGCTGCACATCTTCGTGACGTTTTCGTAAATATTTACCCTCTTGCGCCTACAGAAGCACTTCACTTCAAAAAACAAATGATCACGAAATAGAAATCTGAGGACAAGACCAAAGGCAAAGCCAAAATAAAACAACAAACACCGGAATTGCATCAGGAATACTAAAGTTTTAAAATACATTCCAAAATAATACATATTTATAGGTAGAACTCCAATCGCTAGTCTCGGCCCTCCCAGGGGGGCTCTCTTCTCGAGTTGGGGATGGAGGGGGGAACCTATCGAGTGGACAAAGACAGCTCGTGTGCTTGGCTCGAGCTGCTTTGGCGAGACGAGCCGTGCTTGTCTTGGATGAGGCTACCGCTAATGTAGACACGGAGTAAGTGTTTTTATTTATTTTATTTTAAAAGTTTATTTAAAAACAATTAATGATCTATTTACGAGTTGGGGCATTTCACTTTAATTTTATCTAAATGATTTAGAAATAGATTTTTTTTTTTTAATTAAATTTTGTTAACCACTAGATTACTTATAATTAAACAAATAAATAAATCACGAAGGCACATTATAGCGGTGAATTATAAGTATACAGCGATGCCATGATTTTAAGTTTGTAAATCCTTTGTTGCCTATGTTGTGAGGTCACGAACTCATATCTGAGTATCGTGGACAGCTGTATAGTAAGATCTGCCGTGAATAATTTTCATCCACCAATTTCGGTTCGCGTTTCTTTCACAACGTATATAATTTTGAAGACGAGTGTTTGATTTGATTAGTTCATTTCGTTGGCGAACGTCCACGCGATTTTTTGCCTTCGGTATTGCCTATCACGATGATAGGTTCTCGTCGCCCCTACGCATTGAGTGACCAAAGTACGAAATGATGCGTTGTCGGCATATAGTATGAACATGGTGTAATGGTTGCAGCTCCTTACAAACATTTTGTAAAACAAAAATCTTGGCGATTAAAAAGAGCGGCGGACATTTGTTGCCAGTTCTTTCTTGTCTGTTCTATGCCCTTGTTTTGAGAACTGGCAGTAAATTTAAAATTAGAAGCATTTAATATGTATTTCTTTATTGACGTTTATAAGTGTACATTGTTTTACCAAAATGAATTTGAAACGGGATTTTTTTACGAAGCTGGGTTATGCGTTGGTGCATTTTTTCATGGTATTCTTAACAAACGCCTCCAGCACCACATTGCAAACAGTCAAATATACAGATGACAATTTAAGCACAATTTGATGAATTCATTATTTTATTTAGATTTTAATATAAATTTTCTTAATTTCCAGAACTGATCGTCAAATCCAAAGCACGATTCGCAGTAAATTCGCGAGTTCCACAGTCCTCACCATCGCGCATCGATTGAACACCGTGATGGACTATGACAGAGTTATCGTGATGGACAAGTGAGTGATTTGTTCTCGTGTTTATATGTTTGTGACAGTGATAAGGTTTTTTCAATAGCTACTTGAAGTTATAGGTACACTTGTTTGGTAATAAATGAAAAACTAAAAATTTTGTGCCATCGGCCTACGCGATCTCTTCTAGGCAACCTGTGCTAAAAGACAGCTAAAAGTAACACGGAGAAGTGGGAATAAAGTTATAACTACAAGGTTAGGTAGAAGGATAGGAAATAATTAACAAAATGCACAGCTTTTTAGCGGAAATTCTAAAGGACTTTCCGAAAAATTCTGGGAATTTATAGAATATTATATATGTCGCAGCCAACTAGCTTAATTAGCCGTTCAATCAACACTCCTAACCTCTTAACTAAACAGCGCCGTTTAACTAACGGCCTGTAAGATATTCACCGTAGCGTTTATTAAAACATTTAAAAAACTGGCTAATGTTTACTTAAGCCTTAAGATATGCTTGCTTGGTCGTATACGTATCGAAATACGTTCGCAACGTGTTATACGTTAACACGATTCGTCGGATCATCAATAATATGTTTTATTTACGCATGTATTTTTTCAGAAGCCATATGAAGAAATTATATTTTTATTGAAGTGAAACTTCTTTATCGAGGTTGGAAAAAAATTTAGTGTAAAATTTTTTCGTTACGCGTCACATTTTTCGGTTACGCGCCATGTTGCTTTTTGAAGTCAAACTTCTTTATCGGCGTTGGAATGAAACTTCTTTATCGACGTATGGGAGAAATTTTGTAGCAAATCGTCACGTTTTTCAATGATAGTAATAATTCTATTACAATCAATGAAATTCTATAATAATCTTCGTAGTAATAATGTAAATGAAATATTTGTATTCATGTCTATGATAATAAAAGCCTTTTGTTAAACTTTATATAATTTAACGAATTTCTGTAAAGTTGCATATAGTAAATCATTTTTCGAAAAATAAGATCGTAAAGAAGTTTCACTTCTTACGTGTGTACGCATAGTACACGCACAATTTATTTTTTATTTATAATATAATGTCTGTTTGCTTTAACAGAGGTCGCGTCGTCGAGTCTGGTCATCCATTTGAACTGTTGACGACCACTGCACAATCGAAAGTAGAGAATCAGCCCCGACGCGCACTTCTGTCCAAAAGCCAGGTAAATTTGACTCATGTACATATTTTAAAAAAATCAAAAATCAGTGGCGCTACAACTTCTTTAGGTCTTGGCCTCAGATTTCTGAATCTGTTTCATGATCATTAGTCAATCTAATAGGCAACTAGGTGATCAGCCTCCTGTATCTGACACATGCCGTTTAAGACAAACCGGTTTCCTCACGATGTTTTCCTTCACCGTTTAAGCAAATGTTAAATGCGCACATAGAAAGAAAGTCCATTAGTGCACAGCCGGGGATCGAACCTACGACCTCAGGTATGAGAGTCGCACGCTGAAGCCACTAGGCTTACACTGCTCTATGAACATATTAAATAAACCATATTGACATAACAATCATTTATATAATAACCTATTTGGTTACAGACAAATAGACAGTAGATATTGATTCTCGGTTCAGCCGTTTATTTCTATAGAACAGGGGGCAAACGGGCAGGATGCTCACCCGATTTAAGTGCCCATGGACCCTTCCAATGCCAGAATAATTATAATTAATGAATTGGTAAAATAGAACCGATCATTTCTAACGAAAATATTATTGGAATTATTTCAGGCTCCTTTGGCAATTCCAGAAAACTTTGCATTCCAATCATCTGGTGAACGACATGAAGAATCCGAGACACTCATTTTGTCCAAAGATAGGATTAGAACTTATTCTAATAGGTTAGTTCGATACATTTTTATTTTTTCAAAATTAATTGTATTCTATACTTCCCAGGTCTTGTGTGCATCAGTAACTTCCAATGGTGATTCCATGTTTTTTACCCAATTGACATATAGTTCTCTCAATATTCGTAGCTGATGTCCGAACCTTGGAATCGCTCGGTGCAACTCAATAAAAGTCGTTATCACACCGGGAACTGATAAATTCTAGTTAATTTAAAATTTTGTTCCCACTATTATATATACTATATGACCAATGTAGTCCAAAATTACTTTTAATTAAATCATTTATAATACTTTTTTAATAGTTTTTTTGTTTTATCTACTTCCCGCAAACATTACAAATATTTTTAATAAATTAGGCATAATGTCCTTGAAAACCCACAAAAATAAATCACCGTTGCACTGTTTACCGTCTCTTTTCATCTAAGCGTTAACACGATTTGACAGAAAGGGATGAAAGATTAGTGAAATGTGTTTAAATACATTATTATTTGTTAATAGGAATAAACATTTAGAGTTATGATATTTCAGATCCGAGCTGAGTGAGCCGGAAGGCGGCATATTCAAGGTGCTAGTGGAACAGACCGGACCGGAGACGGCCGCCATGTTGTACAAAATGGCGGAAGAGGTACTTTTTTAATAATCTTATAAGGTTCAAATTTGTTTAGCCAAATATTATTTGATTTTTAACAGTGTGGGCTTCACCTCTTCCTGAGGTCGTAGGTTCGAACCCCGGCTGTGTACCAATGGACTTTGTCTATGTGCGCATTTAATACTAATTACAAATACTAATACAGTTATAAATTATAGTTAAAAAAATTCTAAGAATTTAAAATAGATTTATCTCTTTTCAGAGTTACAAGAAACTTCAACAGAAAAAGAACGCTTAGTTTTTATTATGATGTATTTAACACTGCCTTATACACTCCTCAAATATTTAAATTTATAACAATATTTGCCTTTTAAAGTATAGATTCCCATATATAATACACAAGAAGAATTTCAATAGAAATTATAAAAATTGTGATTGTGATGTTAATTTTTTTCGGTCTATACATAGTGTTAAAGAAAAATTACGACGAATTTATTTTTAAATACACCAAAAATCATAGTCGAAGTCTTACGGTGCTAATTCCAAGAATGCATTTAGAAATAAAACTCTTTCTTGATTTAACGTTTTTATATAATTAATAATTTACATTACATTCATAGAAACTAAATCAGTGGTTTTTTTACACAATGCTTAGACAATCCGTAGATACGAACGAATTGCTCACACTGAATGAAGTGAGTCTTATCTGATTTAGTTTTTATATGGATGACCTTTTGAAACATGATCTAAAGGTAACATCTTTGTTACCAATCGTTTATCGTAAAAAACGTGGGCTATAGATATGCAATAAACAGTATCGCGATTGATATGATTTTCTTGTAATTTGTAACGAACACGATAATTTTATAGTCCACGTTGTAAAAGTCTTGTTTTATAAGCGTGAATTGAATGTTTTGGTACACAAATTACAATGAAAACCAAGACGAAACCTTTAATTGTGAAGTTTTTACTACTTAATACTTGTATTTAAAGTGTACCTGCTTGCGAAATTATTCGAATTTAATCTTTATTGGCCTTATAATACGTGGACTAAACTGAGTTTGTTACTATGGTTACCGTTATTACATGCACTATGTTTAGTCCGCGTTGTATAACGTTAATGTCAATTTAATATCTTTATGAAAAGTTAGCGATTATTATGGAGGGATTATTATGGAATTGTACTAGTATTCACTATATATAGTAAGTGTTTTTAAATGCAAAAGCCCCAGTACTTAAACTAATTAGTTATCGTGTATTCGAGATTTTATTTTTACATAAAACTTTTATTTTTATGTTTTACGAATGATATCAAAATGTAACTTAATTTTATTATAATAAAATGCTTATTAACAGTGGTTTTGAAACGAATTTTACATTGAGAATTATAAATATTAAAGACCTCATATGGAGTCGAGGTTTAAAACTATGACTACAAAGTGTCAAACTACTTTTGGCTTATGTGCTTTCGTGAACTGTTTATTAATATACTTACATAGACTTCACTTTGTCAATTTAAATAATGGCAAATTATACTAGCGCAGAGTCGAGCGCATCGAAGCGAAATTCTTCACAACTAAAGCGAATACGCACGAAGGCGTTCATATAAATTAATTTTTCGTCCGAATACATCGTAATCAACGCCGATGCAGGCCAACTTCACGCGACTGATGACGCGAAGGTTCGCTAGTGGGAGTAGAATGTGCGCGCACTAATCAGCGTTGGTCACGCGCATTCTTCGGAATTAGCGCGTCTTGTTAAAATTTCAGAAGTAACGTGACGCTTCGATGTGCTTCGGCTCTGCGCCAGTATAAATTGACCCTAAATTAAATATGTTTTTATTACCATATTTCGAAATCACTATTTAAAATATACAATGCAATACCAAAGTACGTCAATTTATCGGTACTTTAAGACTGATTCCCTTGCCTTTACTATATAATTTCATAATTGAATAAATATACTCCTAATGTCTACGAGATTCGAGAATTTTAAACTAGCACCCTAAACTAAAATACAAGTGTCGTTTAGGAATTTTTCGAAGTCTTAAAAAGCGACTCCTGCGCATCTAATCCATCGGATGTGGCGAGAACTATAGTCATTTTTGAAGCGTTGATATTACTTTTATACAGTACAAATATAGAACCAGATATAATGATCTAAGTTTGTGTAAACGTTAATGATTGTTATAAACTAAATTAATGCATTTTCTCTTAAACTAACGCCAATGTGTTGGTTGGTTTTTATGTACTTACGAGATTTATAATTTTTTTCTTAAGCTGTAAGGGCAAGACTCGGGCATTTTATACGCACTCAGATATGTGAGCTATTACATATGTTAGATCTGCTCTGTATATGTGAGCTGTACATCTAATATTTGTTTTATTTTAGTATATCTGCATTATAATTTAAAAGGTGCTGCCTATATATGAAACCACGAAACTGGTTAGAAAATTAGTTTTCTAAGAAATTTGTAATTGTCTCGCAGTCACAATTTTGTCTTAAATGTCACTGTCAGAAATGTCAAGTGTCAAGAATGAGAACATAGAATGGCTTGGCGTTTTGTAAGAACGTTTCGAAGTGTTATTTCCAGAATTTTTTGACACAATTTGTGTCTTAGTTTTAGAAATTGGATTTGAATTTCTATACCCAGTCACGTGACAAGTGTGTACCCAGAGTCAATCCATTAATGTGATTTTAATTATCTATTTACTTAAAGTAAAGGGTGGTTTTGTTAATATTGTGATTCAAACGTAACAGTATTTAATTAATTCCTTAATTAGCAGAATTTTATTTTATTGTGTAGATAATTTTGTGATTTTAGTCAATTAGTAAGCCTTACCACAGATTACTTAAAACACTTAGTCAATGTTGCTTGTGTACTTAGAAAAAAAGTAAAATGCTTCTAATGTATCAAGTAATCTGTGATTGTTCACGTGAATTAATTAGTACTTAATATGTAATTATGTTATATTGTAATATATATTTTAACCTATACTCGTTTTTTTATTTATTAAGTACCTGTTATTGTCGTAACTTAACGGAAACAAATCAAAATAATTCAAAATTTTATCAGCATCACCTTGATGGCTGATAGTCTTTCACAAGACACTTTCTATTGTGGCATCGACTCTTAGTGGAGGACTTCCCTGGGAGATACGACCTCCAATTTTTTAAAGAAAGAGTTTACTCCTCCCTCAAAGGCCGGTAAAGCAACCACTAAAATCGGTGTCCATGAGCTGCGATGACTGCTCGTCCCATCGGATCGTTTGCCCCCTTATCTTAATATATATATTTCTTCTGTGCGTGTGTATGTGACTGAACTTCTCTCAAACACTGACCGATTTTGATGAAATTTTTGGTGTGTTAGGGATTGGGAATGGTTTAGATTCACAAATCAGCCGGCAGATGGACTGAGTCGGTACTTTCATACTTTGCTTAATATCCTAATCGTTTAAATATCATGAGGACAACGTGTGGGGTCTGTGTAATTATAAAAAAATAACGGCCAAACAAATTATACCTACGTGAAGTATACAAAATCCATATGTACGTCCATATGTACGAATACTTGTTGAATACAACGTAAACTTCATGCTACGACTTTTTGCTTTCAATTTTGAACAAAATAAAACAAAATTGAGATCAAGATTTTTATTGCTGGACTAGAAAATATCACACGTGACTTAAAATATTTACAAAATATTAATTTGAAAGTTCTTTGCAAAAACTAAGAAAGAACATAGTCGTGTTACATAGTGATAATAAATTAACACGACTGTAAAGTTACTATGAGTTCAATGTGTCAAGTTTTGAGGGTTATCTGATCTGTTAACACACTAAAGAGGCACAGTGGATCCCGGGTAATCCGACATATCATTATCTATTATTGAATATTTTTTGACAATCTTCGCTTATGGAAATAATGTAAGATTGAGCAGGTTGCAACTTGTACGCGCCAACACTGCTCGACGCGTAGGAATTATTTTAATTCTGATTGCTTAGTTTGAATTTGACAGCATAAATTAATAAATGATTTTTATTTTTACTATGTATATTTGTCAATACAAAATTATTTCCTAATGTCAATTTTTTTTTGTAAGTTCATCATTAATGACGATAATTTTATGATTAGTTTACGTTTAACGAAAGTTTTGAATTTATTCAGTGATAATTCTCTAATTTCGCTTGAGTGGTTTATCTTCTGGAGATTGGTGGTCGTACGCTTAGATTTGTTCTGATTCGAGTATTATACTGGTGAAAGTCACCAATTGTTTTAAAATATAATCTTTGGATCTGTAGTTTGTCGGATTACAAGGTGCTCTTTTGTAAAATAATCCGGACTTTATACGGTCTTAGGCAGTACGACACTGACCTGCAAAACTTTTGTCGAACTACCGGGGGTCCACTGTATTAATGATTAGCTATAAGATTAAATATTAGTTGCCGCTGAGAGGCAGAGTTTCTTCCAGCTTAAATAACGAAATCAGTAAAATGAACAGTACAACGGACATCAAATACAATTAAAGTAGGCTTTTTCATATAAATATTTGACGCAGATTTTTTAGTCAAATTTAATAAAAAATTGTTCCTGATAAAAAATCTTTAACTTTTAGTTACAGTGAATAGCTCGTCGGTTCGATTATAAGTTTGTTCGCGTCCTTCGTGTATCGTGCTGATGACGCCAGAAGTGGCTTGCATAGTTTTTACTGTCTGTGCTTTTTTACCATTTGATATTGGTGGTAAATGGTTATCTGAAACAAAAAAAATATAGACAAAAAAACAATAAAAGTAGTATTCTAAATATTTACATTTTATTGGCGACCCCGAATGGCTTATATAGTTTAATGGACTGGCTCAATTAGATATAATTTCTCCAAATAGTCAAACGATTTTTAAAGAGTATAAATTATTAAACTCCTTAAGAACCGCTTTTTTATAATATTTTTGACGTGACGACGGCTGATGAAAGAACACAGGCTGTACGCACGAAAAAGCATGACTCATTGTCCGGTTACGCTCATTGTACGCTTGCGCCTCTATCTCTCTTCCACTCGATTGACATAAGCTTCCGAGGATTCACTTCTTTGTATCCATATAAAATAGTGATAATTCAATAAAAATTATTAAATTTAATTCATAAAAGTATGCAATCATTTTATCAATGTTTTTTTTATGACGTTGTCACGTTAAACTAAGATCCGTAAACTGACTTTACAAACAACCATTTTTTAAACTTGTAATTTATATTATAGGATTGTGATAAATTTATTTACCTTGATCAGTCTTCTTTTGCATTGCAACAACAGCTGGACCTTTTGCCAAAGACCAAGACGGCACATCCCTTCTAATCGGTTCTAGGATGTTTCTCTTAGATCTCAACACGTTGGGTAAGTCAAGATTTACCCCATTACTCGGCAAATTAACCCCATTTTCGGGCAACACAATCGAACTGTCATTTTCTTGTGACTCTGGTTGTTCGAGTTTCGCGATTTGTGTTTCGACTGTAAATATGTCCTTATCATTTATGTGTGGGATTATCTCTGAAGATGTGGTTGTTTCGCTGCTGGGCTGTCGAGTAATACCATTTTTTGAAAAAGAATTTCTGTTGACGCCGTTGTGTTTTGGCGTTTCGTTTTCATGTGACAGCGGAGGCGCTGTTGCCATGTATTGATTATAGATGCTGCCAATTAATTCCTCGGTTCGCCTGAAAATGGTAGATTATTATTATTATTATTCTTTTTATAGTTTACGGGTACGCCCAGGGCAGTCATTGCAGCCCACGGTCATCTATTTTAGTGGGTTTGTTGCCGGCCTTTGAGAGAGAAGTATAGATACTCTTTTTTTTTAAACAATTGATGATCGTATTTCCCAAGAGCCCACTGGAAGTTGATGCTGCAGTTCAGTAGTTCGCAAAAGAAAATGTCCTATAAAGCGGACCGTGGAAGACTTCCAGCGCCATCAAGAAATGAAAATTTAAAACAAATAATTTAAAAAGAAACGTGTGTGTGTTCACGCGTTAGAAGTTATACTTCTTTGGCGTAACAAGTTAAAAATATTTTCAAAAATTTTATTCTACGTTTGTAGAAAAAACGACACTAACAATAGAAAAAACTAAAATGTTGTATTTAGTTAACTTCAGGGTGTCGGTTTTTTGTGACGAAGTGCGCGCGCATCGTAAAAATTTACTCTCATCATTTTTCCCTAACGCGCCAGAAGAAATATAACTTCAAAAATAAATTTGATTTCATTTTACTCTGTATAATATAAAAAGGTATTATTAAAATTCTATATACCTCGTGAGTGGAATGATAACTGTTTGGCCGGCTGCTGTCTCGGGATGATATGCGTTAGGACCAAAGCCATCTAAGGCTGGGTTGCTAGTCACCTGTTTAAAATAAAATAATTCAGTACCAAAAATGGTAAAGCAATCGGACATGTTTCGTCAATTAAGGTAAAATCCGTTTGTCCTTTTTTTAAATGTTTTGTGCAGCAGGTTGCATTGATCTTACTAGTCCCTTTAGAACAGCCCTGACATGCTCAATTGGATTGATGCAGGACCTTTAGATGGCCAATCTAAAAGACGGATCTCAACTTCTAGCATGTCCACGTCGCGAGGAAGGTGCGAGCATTGCCGTCCATAAAATTGGAGTGGAATGAAAAAAATTGAGCAAAAAACGATATTAAGAACATCGTGGAAAGCTTGCCCAGAAGAATTCAAGCTGTGATTTTGGTAACAGTTAGGTATTTACATTTATAACTTTATTGCCGACCTCTTATTGATTGGCCGTGTACATTGGTTTGAAAGAATTCATTAAAAATTAATAAAAAATTGCCAGAATTCATATAACGCGTATTAAATTTTACTTTATGAACAGTAATCGAGCTTAGAACGTGGTTTTTTGTAAGAGTTTATAATATTCATACTATCCTTACCTCCATTACTCCAATTTGTGTAGTGCGGACGTGGTATGGGAAATTTTTATTTGCAAAAACCGGTAGGGTTAACAGCTGTAAAAATAATTTAAATAATTTTGTAAGTAATGCTTTCGAGAGACTTTTACTAGGCATTTTAATGAAGTTTTTAATAATGTATTTAAAAGTTTACGAGTATATATTTAGATCAGTGTTGCGACTCTCATTCCTGATGTCTTAGGTTCGATTACCGGCTGTGCACGAATAGACTTTCTATGTGCGCATTTAACATTCGCTCGAACGGTGAAGGAAAACATTGTGAGGAAACTGGCTTGCCTTAGACCCAAAAAGTCAAGTGTGTCAGTTGCCTATTAGATTGACAAACGATCATGAAACATAATATACAGAAATCTGAGGCCCAGACCTAAAAAGGTTGTAGCGCCACTGATGTATTATTTTAATAAAAACTTTAATTTGGTGATCTTTTAACTTATTACTCACCAAGAACATGACGTGTCCACAGAATGTTATAAATAAGAGTACAGCTGTCACCACACTCTCGCGCACCCATTTATCTAAAATATGAACAAATATTTAATATATAAACAATTGTTGCGCTACGCTTCTATATAAATAGTCTATGGTTTTTTTAAATAAATAATCTCACCTATGTAAGAGTTAGCAGTGAGTATAAACAGCGGTCCCGCGTAAAACCACAACGTACCACAGATGAAAAAAGGGCAGTAGAACATATTCTAGAATTAAATAAACATTATAAATAACACATACAATTATGGCATGTCATCTCTAACCTTTTTTGTTATAGGGCGAGCCTACGATACGCCAATATAGGGTTCTCGCTGCCCATTTAAGTGGGTGCGTGGCTGGCCTATGAGAGAGGAGCATGCTTTTTTTCAGAGACATGACACCATATAACAAAGGCCGCCAGCTCTTTTATACAGCTTTCTACTCCGTGATTTAAGTTGATCGACGTGATTAATAATGGTATAGTTAAAACTTAAAAGAGAGAATGCACTAGCCCACACTAAGATTCCCTGTAGCTAGTTTCTTCCATTTGACATATTATTTATTTTAGATAACTTAATAAATTCTACATAACAAGAACCCGACTTACTACTAAGAATTTTTTACTAACTCTAACTAAAACTTAATATGGGTATAATCTAAAATAGAAAGAAAGAAAGAAAAACTTTATTGTACATTATAAAAAGGATATATTTAAAAAGAAAGTGCACTAGCCCATACACTAGAATTCCGTGTGCCATGGGCAGTCTCTTTCATTTGACATATTCACTGTACTTGACGTAATTAATTCTACATAAAACAATTTTCTAATGAAACTACTGTTGCACAAGAACAATACTTTCCGTTTCAACAAAGGACAGGTTGAGATTTAGTTTAAGATTGTTACTGAATGTATAACGTTTATAAATCGATCGAACAAAATGTTCATTACTTTTTTTTCTAAGAAAGTGGTTGACGATGTAAGGGCATCTGAAGGAGTGAAATCGTTGGGCAAATAAAGTGCGTTTTTTGTGTAGCCTATATGTAGGTTTTCGTTGTGTATAATGGGTGTGGTAGGTGTTTGTTTCATATGGCCATTAAGTTTAGTTTTCTAAATCGGTGTTTAAATATAGAATAAAAATAAGTTAATAATAAAAGTCTTTCATCCAACTTTGGTTTTGTTCCCTTTGGAGTAGAGACTCTTGGGCCGTGGGGTTCAAGTGCACAGGCGCTAATTAAAGATTTACGTTGGCGCCTGCTAGAACCAGTGGCCCCAGAGCTGGCGTTAAAGGTACACTGCCACAGGGACCAAATTTTTTAAATTTGTTTTAATTTTCTTTTTTGTTATTACTAAGTAGGTTAAGATATTTTAAATACTGTATGATTGTTATGATTACTTATACATAAATAAATATAATGCACCTTTTCCGGATATTTCCTAGCGGTAAAATATGTAGCGTACGCGAAAGCGCACCATCCGGATATCCGGAGAACTATGAGCGCATATCCTGCCAAACTCTCGTACAAATATAACACTTCACCTGGATCAAATGCCTGTAAAATTAGAAGTTATAAAGTCGAGTAAAACATATATATATATTATTTTTTATTAGAGTTTCTTACCCTAGCTTGGTATATAAAGATAACCACGTATGTCAGTACATAGAGGCACATGAACACAGTCAGTTTGACCGTGAATCCAACCTTGAGGCGACCACGGGTGACCGTATAGCCCTTGGCTAGAAGTATTAGCAACAAGAGGAAGGTGGCTTCCGATATCCCGCAGAGAAACTGACCTAGAAATCAAAAGATATCTCAAAAAGCCGAGAACATGCGGCAAATATCTGGTAATCCGTAATCCTGGCATCACCTTAACATTTTGTACCATATTCTTGCAATAAATAAATAATTGTTATTAAAAAAATATTAGCCTAATTGATCCGTTTCAACTAATCTGTCCTTTTTATTACAACGTAAATACAATTTTATAGAAACAGACTAAAGAGTTAGTTGAAACGGTGATAAATGCAAGTGAGGCAAGACAAGTAAATCTTTTTTTGTTCACGTACTCAAGCGAACCAAATCACGCGAGTAAAAGCAGAATGAATCAATTATAAACAAGTAAGGCTTAATCTTAAACCTTAATCCAACTTAGGATTATTCTTGTTTATAAATGTATATTTTATTTAATAAATAGAAGCCTGAACAAAATGTAAACAACCATCGCACACTTGAAGTCAAAATGAGCCTTTAATTTTACCACACTTATAAATTGTATTTTAACATTCTCGTTTCCGTTGTCGAAAAACATTTAGATTTGTGAACCCTTAGATAAGTCAAGTTACTTTTTGTCAGCGTCGCAACCCCGCAACACCCATGATTTTACGTTAGTTATAAGCCCATTACCCATATTTGAAACTACATATTATCAGTTGTTACCCAGCTTCAAACAAAGTGCTTTATTTGATCCATATACAACCGCCACCGAACTTAATTTTCGTTAGAAATTTTTCTTTATATGTAAGTAACAAAAAATTAATACATAATCAATCAAATCAGAATACGTTTATTCAATTTAGATGCGTCTTAGGGCATGCTTATGAATGTTAATGCTTAAACGTTTACAAAATTCGCGAAAGAGCAAGACTACGCCATCCGTTCGCAAAACTACCAGGAGGCCTTGTTCTGAGAAGAACGGGCAAGAAACTCAGCAAGTTTTACCCTCCCTCTACATTACAATTATGAATAATGAATAAAAGTAACGATGTTTTCTCTACGAGTCACGCGTCATACACATACTAGACAACCACGATACGAAAGCTCGCTTTAGTTTTGAGAATCATAAGCTTAACTTGGCACTGATCTAATTATCTTACCAATAATCTTCGAATTAGGTGCGCCAACTCCATTACTAGCGTATCGAATATTTGCCAGCGTTTGTAACAATACTCCACAGTGTTGTACCACTATCGATATTAGGAACAACTTATACGTCGAGTGTAAAAGGTGTCGCGAGCGCAGCTCGACGGAGCACATCACTACTGCTACCATCACTATTATGTACGCAAATGTGTAGGTCAATAGAATTGGCAGGACATCTGAAATAAAGTACAATTTTAAACATTATATACGAATCATGTTGTCTTTATTAAACCTGTAAAGACGCAATGGAAGAGACGACCCGGGAAAAGAACAGTGGGCAGGTCAAAAAGAAGGTGGGCTGATGACTTGATGGAAATAGCAGGAAAAGACTGACCGACTATTGGCAAAGTCATATGGAAAGGGTTGGAGCCTTTACCTAAGAAGGATCCATATTCACAGGAAACTAACATATTCCTACTATCATTTAGCTATAACTCTTATAAGTAAATACTAACAACATTTGAAATCGAAATTAAGGATATGGAAATTTAAAAAAGGCTTTATTTTTATATATATTTATTACATATGGAAGATTAGCAGTAAGACCGCACATTTACATAATGTATTCTTTTATTTGTTTTATTGTGATTTCTATAAGATATCTCGCCCTTCTCACTCTCTTTCAATCGGTCTAAATCGCTCTCTCCCTTTTCTTCGACAAAAACGCTGCAAATCTTCGTGAGCCTAATATTATTGTTATTGCGTTTCCTCCGTAAAAATTTTACCCTAAAGAATTTTTACTTCAAAAATAGTATCTTAATCGAGTTTTTATATGTTTCTTTTATTTTCTGAAAACGCAGGATGTCCGCGCTCATAGTAAATGCTGACTTGTGGTATTATTCCAATAAAATACGCAGGTTTGAACAACTAAAACGCAAAATATTTAAAACAACAAATCCATTGAAAAAAATTGGAGTTTTTTGATATACTTCCGTGTTGAAGATTTTTAAAGGGGATTTGATTTATTAGCAGTATTAAAAACGAATCAAAAGTAATATATGTATATATATTTCAAATTGGCACAAGCAAGAACTTACAAAATTCATCCGCAGAAAAATGCCGATGCCAGAAATCACCTTCAGGTCCATTTGTCATTAAAAATTTGTATTTCACGTCCAGACCCTGCAAATAAGCAAATTATAAAATTCGGACAGACAGATATTACATCTGTGTGTATGTGATTTCAATGACACAAGAACTGAATTTATTATACAATCACTTTGGTTCAGTTCGCATTCAGACCTCGTACCGGGCGGACTCTTATCCCAATCTCTTCCCACCCCACTAGTTTAGTCCATTGCTAATAAAATAAATATTCCCTTTAATATCTTGTAATTTATCCCAACCCCGACATTGGTCCTCGAGCCGGATCTGAACCGTGACTATGGTCTACAGTCCACAAATTATCTCTATTTCCCCCCCCTGAAGAAGAGGGAATTTTGCTATAGAATGGTATTTTTACGCCAGATATGTAGTATAAGTTTTATTATGTATTTATATTTATTTCCAACACAAATATTCTTCTTCTAATAATAATAATGAAAATTGATAAGTAGAAAATGAAAACAAATTTTAAAAGATTCCCTGTGGCAAAAGGAACACTTTTAATCTTGGCAGCATTTCCTCCCTGATGTTTAATTATTTTACAAAACTATAAGCTAATATAACTAACTTACCTTTGGACTATCGCAATTGCTAATCGCAATGAACCACCACCTCTCTCTCGCCGAACGAAACCTTCTCGAGTTGTGACATGATACAATCATTCTCTCTGTTTCGCTGTACCCATTTTTATACGAATCTGAATTGAGACGTCGTCGTCGATATCGTTCGTATAATTCTATTGATCGCTTTATTTTGTGCTAAAATATAAAAATATACATTATCCAAGTCTGTTTCCTTGATAACAAGTAATTTCTTAATCCTAAAATTCGTTTTACTACAGTCCACCGTTACAATCCAACAGTTTCGTTGCATTGCAATATCACGTATAATAGTGCAATAGCACGTTTAATAATTTTTGGGTTTTATTTTTGAGCACAAAATTATCGGAAGAGGGAAATACATATTCTGAAATTTCGCCCTTTTCACCCATACAAAGAGTGAGCTGAGGGGGAACTAGCTGTTTAACTTTAGAATATGGAAGATTACTATACCGAATGAACAATGACAAGTGATAGGGGAAAGTCATCGGCAAAATTTGTTGAAGACTAAAACATCAGAATACCATTATGCAGAAATATTTTGGATTTCTATAAAGTAGGAAAAAAATATCATTTCCCAAATTTTCACATTGGGCTTTAGCCTACTCGGCCTGCTGATAAATCCATCACTAAGTCACTCAATTATTAATTATATCTAACATTCTCTAGATTATTGCAGCATATAATGTAACATAATATATTTTGTACCGAGAGTTTTTGACGTGACAACGTCTTATAATTTGATGGAGCCGGCTGACGCACGAAAAAATATGACTCATGCGGCGTTATCTCGCTCTGAGGCGTTCCATTTAAGGCTTGAAGTGCAAGCGAGAGCGCGGAACGAGCGACAAAGAGGCACAATCGGCTATGACGTTGTCATGTTCAACTATCGTCAGTAAACCGACTTTTTAGACAACCGATTTTTTTACGCCGGATTTTTCTCTCGGCCTACACCCTCTGTTTTCTTTGTCGATGAGAACAAATTTAATTATGTGGAATAAGTGATACCTGTATCTTATATTCCATGATAAACATATTTTATTATTTTATTTTTTATTGTTCGCTAAATGATATATATATATATATATAATAATTTGATTTAGATTCTTCTGTATTAAATTATATAAAATGTTAACTTGTACATACAGTGTGATTGTAATTATCAAATAAAATTTCGACATCTTTTAAATCTTCTTTACTGCCATTTGTAACTGGACCAATACTCTCCCATAGTTCATCTGGCAGTTCTGTGGTAGAATTAAAATCTTCAGGGATCAACTCGTACCACGTAGTGTTCGGTTCTTTGGTAGATACTTCCGTTTTTGGTGAAATCGTAGTTTTTAAAAACTGGTCGTAATAGCCCGGATCGTTCGGAAGATCATTTTTAGACGTGTTTTTCGGTTTTGTTGGCTTTGCTGTTGTCGGTTTTTGTGTTGTGCTGAAAGTGCACAGGAGAATTATAAGCAAAAAATGAAATTCAATTCAACATTATTTTACCTTTATCATTAAACACAAATACGTGGATATCCATAGATTAAAACCTAGGGAACGGATTTTGATGAAACTTAGACTGTTCTCTTAATTACCTGATGATGAAGATAGTAGGAAATTTACTGATTTATGTGAAAGATTTTTCTTTAATTTAAAAGGTTTTAAATTGTACCAACCTTTTAGAAGCAGGTAATTCTTTGTTAGCTTTTGTGACGATACAGCCTGAATACTCGGTGTCCGGATACCAATGTGATAGTTTAACCATCTGGTTCTGCCCGCCTTTATTAAGTACCGATTCACGGTCTTGACATGTCTGAAATGGTATTATGTTTACGAAAATATGTAGTTAAATGTATATCAACTATTAACTTTGTTGTTAATCGTTTAAAATCGCCTAGGAATGAACTCACTCTAGACAGAAAAGACATACACAGAAATATGTTTCCTGTTAACTACTTATAAGATGGCGCTATTCAATTTCCGGTTTCTATATACGAAACAACGCGTTTGACATTTCATAATTAAAGATAAGAAATAAAGAAAAATTAAAGCACACATGTATTTATGTGGGTTTATTTTATATAATGTATATATATACTAGCTGACCCGGAAAACGTATTTGTAGGGAACAAATTTTTAGTTCAATAAAAATAACTATCTATAATAATTAAAAATAGGGGTTGATGGTAAAGAGGTGAAAATTAGGGGTTGAATGTTTTTTGGTATGCTGTTTCATAAAAAAATAAAAACAAAAAAAAATCTAAAAATTAAAAATTGGGCTGGACGCCCCTTACCACTTAGGGGTATGAGATAGATAGTAACAGATTCTCAGACTTACTTAATATGTAAAAAATAAATTATCATAAGAATCAGTTGAGCCGTTTCGGAGGAGAATGGTGACACGAGAATTTTATAATTTAGATATAAAAGAAATCCAAACACAATCACTTTAATCAAAAATGGGCCTAACTCTGCTTCAAGTTGCTGTCACCAACACTGACTTTCAGTGGGCCCATACTACCTTGGAGTGACGCCTATATACACAGAACAAAACTTTTAACAATTAAAATAAAAAATAAAATTATTATTAACATAAATTATATAAACATAAAATATGAGACAGTGCAACTTAATTGGAAATTTGGGAAACCCAGCCGACTGACATTCCAAAAGATATCTTTTCATTTTATTTTGAAATGGCCTTGGATATCGCGGATTGGAGGTGGCAGGTTATTCCAGCATTTAGCTGGTTTCGTCTAAAACCGCTAAAAGACGCTGTTCTATGTTTACGGACAATAAGCAGTTAATATATCTCTCTTGTATGATACGCTTGACTTGTCATTGGTCATTGATAATGTAAATACTAACCCGCTTACTATGATACACAGCCGGCCATTGAGATTCATCGTCATAATACAAGAGTAAATTGGGAGATCCCATGTCCCGTTCAAACTCTATCAAATATTCAAACTCGCCCTCTAGCGACAGAAAACAGAAGCGCGCCAGAAAAGCCCAATTCTGAAAGTATAATTTAAACAAAAATATAAGTTTAGACTCTGGGACCGTGGTGTTCAAGTGCACAGGCGCTAATTTATGTTGGGGCCTGGTAGATAGTACCGGTGACCCCACAGCTGGTGCTTTCCTCGCTCAACGAATAAGTATCGCAATACAGCGAGGAATTGCTGCCAGCGTTAAAGGTGCACTGCCATAGGGACCAAACTTTTTAATTTGTTTTAATTTTTTAAATATTTTTATTATTATGTAGGTTAAGAAAATTGTAAATAATGTATCTGTTACTGTACATTTTACAATGTTTATATTGTAATTTACTCAATGAGGTATCAAAAAATAGGCTAAACGAAATAGTTAGGAACTTCGCTCTTAAAATAGAAAAAAGTCAATATTACAGGGTTTCGATTTTAAATTCCCTGCAATCTATCAGATAACTCCGGAATGATGTTGGTAAATTATATATTTCGATTTGATAGTAGATTTTAGGTTTAATTTTAAGAAGGAAATTTTATAAATAAACAAGTGTCATAATTAGAAAATTCTATGAAGTGCCTTGGATATAAAGACGTACCTCCTTTGTATTAATTCTTCCCTCTACCCACTTCCCATTTACGTTGCCTAGCAACGAAACCAGGACTGGGATTAATGCACCGTTCCTCATATTGATCAAACACTCAAAGAAAAACCTCTGACGGAATATTTGTAAAATTCTGTAATTTCGTAAAGGTATTATTGTGGGGAAAATACTAAAATTTATGCCGAAAATAATTTATGTACCCAATTTTTAATAATAATATTAAATAGGTAAGCTCAAGGTAAATAGGCATTTGAAAAGGTACTCTTCGATCTATCTCGTTGATTTTAAGTATTTTTATATGCTATTGATAAAAAATCAAAGTTATTGAAAAAAAATTTCTTCATTTTATCTTGTTGATTTTTTTTCAACTTTTTGATAAAAGGGCAAGTGGGCAATTGAAAACGCACTCTTCGTTATATCTTGTTGGTTTTAGATACATATTTTTATATGCTATCGATGTAATGGTTGGGAATGTAACACGAAACAATTAAAACCGAGCCCGCAAGCTTTTCTGAAGCGCCTCCTACAAATTTTACCAACGGGCGAACGACAAATTTTTGAGGCGCAGTTACCATCTTTGTTCTGCTATAAACAATTTACATCTAACTTTGATTACTGTACCGTAAGACTTGTCGGGTCACAACCAACCATTGATAAAGAAAAATTTAATTAAAAACATTAAACAGCCAGACACAGCTTTTAAATAAGTATGTAGATTTTTTTTACATAGCTTCCACAATATTAGTAAATATACTATCATTGACTTACCTCTTAGATCAATATAAACTATACAAAAAAATAGTAAATGATATAATATTGAGTAAAATTAATGCTAATTGAGCAATGAGAGTTTTAAAATCACTTTCGTCTTTCGCTTTTTTGTTGGGCCTGTAGTTGTCATGGTAATGGTATGCGGGGCTTCAATACCATTAGCTACGCATTGTTAAACGCAGCGGCATATGTTTATATAACTCTCTGGGGACGTTGTTGTCAAACCTAGATCAATTTAAGGGCAAAATAATTCGCCTATCATGAGCTCTTATTGCGAGCCAATTGACAACCTACAGAGATGTACTAATGCATCTCTTATTCAAAGTATGAATCCGAATAAACCAACCCGTTTGTTTTCACGTTACCTCAGCGGTAATCAGATTTCGTTCATTGAATTTTGTTTGAAAATTCGTACTATGACCTCGCGACTGAACCAAAATTTTACCGTTTCGCTTTTCTACAAAAGTTACTTTTGTATCAAACCTGAAAACTTTACGTTTAAAATATATCAAAGGAATAGTTTTTGATTCAATAATTACATATATACTTAAAACATAATAGCTTATTGTGATTGATGAATTATTAAAAATACTTTTTAGGTTGCATTTATTACTATAGAATAATATGTCGAAGCAAGTTTGACTTTTAAATTTAAAAACTTCATAGAACCACAAAGAAAATTATTCTTTCGTTCGGTCCATTACGCTTCTGTTTACAGGTCATGGTACGCAAAAACGCTATTGAATTTAGGAACCTAAACTCGTCAGCATTTTAACTGGAAAAAAGCTCATGGTAGGCTCCATGAACTAACCAGAAATGATTATTTTGCCGAGATTCCAACCCACGATATACGTTAACCGTAAATCTAGTGATTGAGCACAATAAAAATTCAAATTCGGTTAATAATTCTTTTTCACGTTAAGGGAATTAAAACAAATATTTACAAGTATAATTCGTATATTTCTTACATTCAAAATAACTAACAATACTTTAAATTTGGCCAAAAACAATTTAAATTACTAGATAATTTTAAAAAATACAATATAGACAAAAACATTTAAACACATTTTAATTTCAAAATCACTTTTAATGCTGTTACAAAAATGGGCGCACTTAGAAAAGTCTTTGATCTTTATTGCATTAAAAAAAATTGACGACAGTATATTATATGGCCCCAGACCTGAATGTAACAAACTTCTTTAAAAAGCTTAAAGCATAGAGAAAAATTATAGCAACATCAGTACTTTATTTAAAAAATCCTTAAAATCATAGCGGAATGTGACTAATACATAAGAGAGACATAGTGTCACAAATAGTTCCACAAGCTTACCTGACCCGTACTGCACCCCACGTCCCACTAAGCGATTCCAGAAATCGGGTCCAATAATTATATGTATACAAAGTTTACGTATAAAAA
This sequence comes from Pieris macdunnoughi, assembly GCA_905332375.1. Taxonomy (NCBI): domain Eukaryota; kingdom Metazoa; phylum Arthropoda; class Insecta; order Lepidoptera; family Pieridae; genus Pieris; species Pieris macdunnoughi. The sequence continues at coordinate 271,259 of CAJOBZ010000030.1, read as the reverse complement.
TACTTGCTCACAATATTTATTCTAGTATTGGTCGTCTACCCTCTAAAGTTGCAATTTTTGTGGGTAGTTCTCAAAATTATGCTTTATTAATGAGATATTGTTGCGTTCCATATAACACTGGATTTAAATATTGTGATCAAGGCATACATCAGTTATCGTTAAAATTAATAATATTTTAAGTTTAAAACGCAGGTTATTTATAAAAATGTATGGAATTTGCGATTGAATTCGACTTTTACGAAACGTAAGGTCCCCGTTTGGCCCAGTTAAAACTATTGAAGGACCATGTGACTAAGGGTGTGTTAATGCCAAACCCAATAAAGTTTATTATACTATCTCGTCTTTGCTGCAAAGTTGTATTGATAAACCTGCGTTTATGTAGGAAATGATAAATATTTTCACGTAAATAACTACATACAATGCGAATACATATTTCTCCCTTAGAAACATTTATATAATTAACAAAAATTGCACATAATCCTTATATCTATTTATTGACACTCCTTTAACATTTGCAGTGATTTCCTGAAAAGTTCCTGCTGCGCACGAGCATGTTTTATCTCCAGTTCAGCTAGTTCTACAAGGCTGAAATTTTATACATCGTTAATAAATCACAGGACAAAGTTCTGAGACCGTGCGTTATTTTATATTTATTATCGTGAAAAATGTGGTATTTCTCCGACAAAAAACGATATCCTTTACAAACGTGCGACGTGTGCATATTTTTGAAGTTATACTTCTTTTGGCGCGTTAGGAAAAATGATGAGAGAAAATTTTTACGATGCGCGCGCACACCGTCATAAAAAACCGACACCTTGAAGTTAGCTATAGTCAACATTTTATTTTTGATGTTTCTACAAACGTAGAATAAGGCGGAAGATAAAAATTATTATATTTATTTAATAATGCACACATATTTTTTAAAACATAAATCTTATTAAAAAAACAGCATTTATATTAAAGCTCGCAAGACTCAACTAAAAAGGTGAAGGAACCCGTTCACTTTCTTTGAGATAGCATTGATGAAGACACAGAAAACATTTAATATCTAAATCATAAGGGGGTAATTCTTCAGTTAAAGTCTATATAAGTCACCTCTTTTTAAAAGCCCCAACACGTCTGGTCCTAAAGTCGATGAGTTCTTCCCTAGCGCGCGCTGAGAGCTGCTCAAACTTGGCGCAGGCTTCGGATTGAGCTTGTTCCGCCTAATTAATACATAAATTCTTGTAATTAATCAACTGTTCAGAAAATTAAAAAAAAAACAATATTTTCAAAATGTCAGACGTCAAAAACATAAACAAAAAACTTGGCAATTAAGCTTAAGTGAATATTTTTATAAATATATTGTATATAGAATAATATATATAATATTGACGTTCATAATTGTACATAGTTAGCAATTTGTTTTGATATAGGTAATATGATATTTGAAAAAGCTTAAGCTATTTATATTAATTTAGTGAGAGTAACTCTTAGACAAAATATATACCAATGGCGCTACGACCTTTTAGGTCTGGGCCTCAGATTTCTGTATCATTTCTAATGGCCACTTGCGCATTGAATCAACCTTCTGTGCTTGACACACACCATCGACTTCTTGAATCTAAGGCCGGTTTCCTAACGATGTTTTCCTACACCGTTCGAGCGAATGTTAAACGCGCACATAGAAAGTCCATTGGTGCACAGCCGGGGAATGAACCTAGGACACCAAGGCGCAGTCGCACGTTGAAACCACTAGGGCAACATTGTTTGACATAATAATATTCTTAAATAAGCGTGCATACCTCTTGTACTTCCATCGGCTTGCAAGAATAAAATATTTTCGTGAGTGATATTCAGAAGTGACAAAATTTTGGCATAATTGTCTATATAAGGATGTGTGTGTGTATGAAATCTTCTCTGTTTCTTGGAAAATCAATGTATGTGTAAGATAATAAAGAATTGTGTTAAAGTGAGAAAGGGAGCGTTCAAGTATTACGTCACGCAATTTTTGGATATTATTGACACCCTTTACGCGCCCGTAACGTTTTTCTGTATTCAATAGTAAAACGTTTCGTGACCTCTCAGTGATCTTTATATACCTAAAAGTTACCATTATGTGCTGTAAAGTACCGGAAAGTCGAAAATAATATTAACTATAATGCATAATTCTATCCCCGCCCCGCATCGTAACGTTTTACAAAGCCCCCTCCCCCCCTCCCAAAATACGTTACGTAATACTTTAAGGCTCCCAAAGAAAACTGTTCTAAAAAGATGAATGTCAGAGTGGTAAAGTTTACAGGTAAGCAATACCAAAAAAGCAGTTAAATAGAGGAGCGATTTTCGGGTGAGATTCTACTAAAAGTTTTGGTTAAAGAACCAGTGTTAACAGCTGATTGTAAATATTGTGGAAATCATGCAACATAGCGATAGTAGATGTCATTGTCAATGTCAGCTGTCAAATTGTGTTTTGGTGTCAATTAGTGTTCATTTGCATTGTTCTGTGATGTTTCATATTTCTACTTACGGCGTGAACATCTTTATTCTTAGCTCTGGCGCGTTCGAGATTCCTATTAGCAGCTTCGTAGGCTGCAAGACATCTAAAAAAATAATTATATTATAGAGATTTTTATAATAGGCCGAGAGTTTATTGCCAGTTCTTCTCGTCAGATCTACGCTCTTGATTTGAGGACTGGCAGTAAATAAATTTAAAATTAGAAGCATTTAATATGTCTTTTTTATTGACGTTCATAAGTGTACATTGTGTTACCTAAATGAAAAAATGATTTTGAATTTGTATTACTTGATCACGAAAAACCTTTCGATGTAAAAAAAAATATTCATAAAAATTTGTACTTATAAACATGAAATAAAATTGTCAGATTTGGGGACCCTTTTAAGGAAGATACCTGTGTCAGAGTTCCCAGCTCTAAACACTTTAAGTTGTACTCATAATAAGATGTAGATTTTACCGAAATATAATTTGTAATCGTTGTAAAATGTTGTGTGATCAATATACATATCACAAATTCAAAATTTCGTGGTGAGATAACTCAATATTTAATTCCCCCTCTTTCATTCTAATTTAGGATGGCAATAGTAAATAGATAGTAGATAAGATTATCACCATTTTGTAATTAATTAATTGATTAAATATTTTAACGTACCATAATTACAACAATAGAGCGACGACGTCCATTGTTTGGGCACTTACCCACATTCTAAATTGGGAACTAAGATTAGCTTTACAAGTGTTGCAAGCTTTGTATACGAATTTTATTTCAGTAAATAATATGAATATGCGACATAGCAATGATAAAATATATTTACCTAAGACGTCTAACGAGCACTGCTTTAGCGGCATGGGTGTCCCTCATATAGTATCGGAGTGTATCAGCCAACTTGAGATCCTGGTCTGATGCCATACGACCTTCGATTTTCTGCAAATAATTTTTCACGATAGAACATAAATTTCAAACATATCGTATTATATCTTTCATATTAATAAGGTTATGATATTTTTTTTATATAATTTAGTTATCAAATGTGTACTGATTTTTTTTTGAAGTTATACTTCTTTAGGCACGTTATGAAAAATTGATGAGAGTGAAATTTTACGATGCGCGCGCACCGTGACATAAAATTAACAGAATGAAGTTGCCCACTAATTGAAGTTATACTTCTTTAGGCGCGTTATGAAAAATTGATGAGAGTGAAATTTTACGATGCGCGCGCACCGTGACACAAAATTAACAGAATGAAGTTGCCCACGGAAGATGCTACGGCATTGGACATAATTTAAAAACAACATTCGAATAATAATTGAATTTATGTTACACTTAATGTAAGAGAATAATAATAAATATTTATTTATTTAATTTTTCAAATGTAAACTGAACTTTATTGACTATAATTCCAGTCTTTGATTATTTAATTGTAATTAATTGTTTGCATGCAATCAAAAACTATTTTTAATAATACCAAAGAAGTATAACTTCTTACGCGCGTACATAAGTACACGCACCCTTTTTTTATAAATTAGTATAGGATTTTTTTAGTTTAAATTTTTGTTGTACCTGCATTTTAAGGGTATTTTTAAAAATAATTATTTGCAAATATATTGTACGTACCCGGCACTTGTCAAACGTGTCAGCGGCGCGTGTAAGGAATCTCTCGGTGGGAGGCTGCTCTCGAGTCGCCAATTGTGTGATACAAGATGACAGCTTTATATGAGCATCTGCTACTTCTGTAAAAATATATCTGGCTGTCTCTCTTAGATTGTATGGGCCTACTCAGTGTTGCTTGTAAATACTTATAGCGGACTTGGGGACATTTTCGTGGGGATTGATCTTTTTGTGTTCCTAAATTTTAATTTGAAAAAAAAAACTCGGTTTGTCCTTGACAAGAAAAAAATATTTTATTATAACAAATATAATTTTTGAACACTTCCTTAATGGAAATAAACGTTAACACGATACTTCTATTTGTTAAGTTAAAGAATTAGTTTGCTGATATTACAAAAAGAGATACAAGAAGGTAGAAATATGTCGCCTATTAAAGAGAGAGAGAGCAGTGTTATCTTTTCACATTCGCTCGAACGGTGAAGGAATACATTTTGAGGAAACCCAACTGCTTTAGACCCAAAAAGTCGATGGCGTGTGAAGGCACAGGCACAGAAGGCTGATCTACTTAGATTGACAAATGATAGTATTGTCTTTAAATAGTTGTAAATTTATAATAATACATAACTTCAATCCGGTCAAAATAGTGTTTTATTGACAAATGATCATGAAACAAATACAGAAATCTGGAAATAAAAAGGTTGTAGCGCCACTGGTTTTTTTATTAAATAGATTGATTAGATCACAGAAGAGATATGTATGTATATAAAGAAACTTTTTGGTAAAATCAATAATTTACATTTACTTCGCACAAAATCAACCATATTTCACTGGTGTTAACAGGTATAAACTCACCCTTGTGTTTTGCTGTCATCCGGTCCACCCTGGCCACAGCCTCTTTGAGATGCGAATAGTACTCTTGTAGAAAAGCAGTCTCTTGTTCAAAGAAATCGTTGACATCACGAACAGTCGCTCCAAGGTATATTTCATCCGTCGTTGACGTCATTGAACGGACCTTAAATTTTTTAGAATAAAAATAATTAGAATTTCCTCGGAACTCATACAGGACAGAGTTTATTTATTTATTTATTCACATCATTATTCTATCTTCACAGTTATTACTAATTCGATAGAACGACACATTAATAACCACACCGATTAACCCAAATACAAAACATTAAAAAATAGTAGTTTATGCAACTGTCATATAATAGAGGGTATTAAAACATGAGTTTAGTTTCAAAATAAGACTACACGAGTGTTTTAATACCTAATTATATGCACTTGCATACAGTACTTTATTTAATCTCATGGCTATAGGTTTCCAAGTCATAAAGTCTTGGTAACATTTGTCGTACGCTTTTCTTGATTTAGTTACGAATTACAAAATATTTAGTTATATTTATTAGAAGAACAAATTTGTTTTGATATAGCTGGTGGCGATTTCAAATAAGAATGAAACTCTTGGCACGATTTTTTTATAATCAGCTGCTTAAATTTTCGCGCGCTCTCTGAAAACGGGACAATTATGCGTCCCACAGTTCATTTCGAGGACACCGGGACTCGTAAATGGAAAAAGGGACAGTCCCGTTCAACGGGACGTGTACTACTTTCAGAGGTTCCGTAACACTTTAAACCGGTACGGAGGGAGGACTGTCACATGCTATTACTGGTATAAATAATTATCTAGAGATTGTTTTCAGAGTGGTGACATAAAAATTTATTTTCATTTTGCATGACCTGGAAATTTGCCAAGACATGCACTTAATAAAATTACTTACAAGGCCACCGATAAGATCCATCTTGCCCCGCGGTTTTGCGCACAAATCTTGCTCATATTCTAGAAATACGCGAAGATGGGCATCCTTACGAAACACTGGGTGCGCCGCCAGACGCTGTAGAAACACCTCGTGCATTGCCACTGTTTTCTTGAATGTTGCCAAGTATTCACTGAATAAAATGATAGTTTAAATTTACACAAACGATTTTAAAACAAATGGTGACTTTCACCAGTATAATACTCGAAACAGAACTAATTTAAGCGTACGACCAACCAGGCTCCAGAAGATAAACCACTCCTTATATGGAAATTGTATTCGTTCAACAAACTTCCAAGCGAAATTAAAGAATTATCACTAAATAAATTCAAAGCTCTCGTTAAACGTTAATTAATCAATAAAGCTTTTTATAAATTTGACGAATATTTAAATAATCCTTGGGATTGATTTGCTCCAGTTCAAACAGTATGTATGACGCAAAACTTAGCGATTAAAAAGAGTGGCGGAAAGTTTCATGCCCGCTCTTACGCCCTTGACTTGCGAACTGGTAGTAAATCTAAATTTAGAATTAATTTAACTTCTTTTCCGACGTTCATAAGTGTACTTGTTTACCTATATGAATAAAGTTATTTTGATTTTGACTTTATTTTTTATTAAATATATAACAAGAGTACACAATACAATCTAAAATAGACATAAAATCATGAAATTAATTAACCAAAATTCCTTAGATTTACGAGAGGTGTAATAAATAGTGCTAATGGGATACATTCTCCTTGGAAAGAAATAAAAACAGCCAGGGATAGCCCAAACATTAGATATAATTATTATAATTAAAAAAAACAATCAATTCTCTTTTGTTTTTTAAAAATAGAAGTTATTTTCGTCGTGTCGGTGTTCTAATATGGGTAAAATTGAAGGTAAGAAAATATAACTGCTTGAAAACTATGGAGCTGGTAAATCAAGACTTGAGAGGAACTTTAGGGGTTCGTGCTCCTACATATTCTACGGTTGCCCGTTGGTGTGCTGAGTTCAAGCGGGGAAGAAATTCAATTAATGACTATCCCCCACGGGACGCCCTTCAGTAGTTGACTGAACGAATTATTAAAAAAGTTGAATACATTGTCTTGGCGGATCGTCGTTTGTTTTACGAGTATAGTAGAAGAGATGAAGATTTCTATAGGAAGTGTCCATAATACCATACACATAATAATAATAAAATCGTTTATTTGCTAAGATAGTGGTACAATTAGATCGATTAATTATAAAAATCCGCACAATCAGCCATTTATAAATAAGCATGCAAATGTCATATTATTCTTTATAATGTCATAATACTAAGTTAAGCTATTTATAATTGGTTTCAAACTTATAGCCTAAATACTCGCTATAAAAACTTTGCCTCTAAAAATTTAATCACCTTCCCACCGCCATAGGGTGCCAATGCCTCCTGATGCGCAGTGACAAACAACTCTGACAATTTCATAAAGCTGTTTGGGTGTGTTAGAAGACAATCTTGATAAATTTTGGCTCGAATTTGGACTATGAACGAAACATGGTTTCACCTTTATGACCCGGAAACGAAAAAACAGTTCCAAGATTCGGAAAAGACCGGCATCTCGAACTCCGAAGAAACTTAAGGCGATTCCATACGCCGGTAAGAGCATGGGTTGTTTTTTCTGGGACAGCCAAGGAGTGGTTATGATCGAATTCCTTAAGCCGCCATTACGGGGACTTGTACGCAGGACAAATAACAAAGTTGCGTGAGGAAATACGCAAGCAACAGTGTGGCAAATTCAAAAAGTTGTTTTTTTTCACCAAAATAACGTCCTCTAGTAAAGAAAGAAGGCCGTTAAAACAAATAATACTCACTCCTCCAACTCTTCTTTCATCTTCAGGAATTCTTCTCTTGTTAAAGCACCTTCCCCTTCTCCGAGACGCTGCAGTTTTTCACGAGAAGCATCAAAATCAGGCCTTGGTGGTGCTGGTGGGATCTAAAAATCATAATTCTTGAGAATTAAAAAATTATTGCCTTTAAAACCTTTAAAAATGGCTATATTTAGATGATAACCAATCTATTATTGGTTTTATAGGAATTTTAGCCAGATCATGAATATCTAGCTAAAGCTATTCATTTACCCCAGTAGTGATAGTAAAGTAATTAATCAATATACTATAAAATAATACTTAAACTTACACCATAACAGACTCACAGCACACACATGCTAATAAAATTTCTTTGGCATAGAGATTATTCTAGTTATTATGGAGTACAACAAGAGGTTGGTACATTACAATTATACTTACAATATACCCAGCATATTCTTCATTCTCCTCGTATCTGTCGTGGAGCCATACAAATTCCTCATGCTGGCGGACAACTAAGAATTCTGACTTTTGAAACTCAGGCAGGGTTGTTTTGGTATGTACAGTAAATTTTACTTTCTCCTTTTCACTGAGTGCATCTGATATATCCACCTACAATTTTATTTATTCATTATTTTATAGAAAATCAATACAGACTATTTTCTTTGGGCTAACTTGATTAAAGACAACTGTTTCTCTTTCTTGTTTACTTTAGTTAAATATATTATGATACAAACAAATTTGAAAAGATAACAGATATATACTGAAGGTGACACACAATCAAAAATATATGTATGACTAACCAGCAAACTGTTATCAGCTAAGGACACATTTTCACTGGGTTTCTTTTTATCCATAGTAGAATCTCCTGATGATGGAGAAGATATTGGTGCTGTGAGGGGATCATTGTTAGTTTCTTCTACACAGTCCTGAAAAAAAATAAGGTACTAACTTATCTTTTTCTTCCTAGAGCCAAAAAAATATATAAATAATGAAGTATATAATATAATGTTTACCACTGGAATTTTAAATTATGGCAGTGATAACCAAACACAAGGCGAACTTGATAATTATTACTATAAAACAACAAGTAGCGGTAAAATATTGTGTTCTAGAACAGCAATAATTGGCTTTCATCCACGTCACATTATTTAAATTTGAACTCAACATTAAATCAATGAGTAAATGCCCAATCGAACAGTATTTAATGTTAAGTTAATAACGACATTAAACAATCAGGAATTGATAACAATAATTTTTAATATTTCCTATTGGACTGAAACGCCCCCCAATTTTAAAACTTACCATCATATTTAGCGATAAATTCTATTAGATTTTGGATGTAAAACTGTAACCGCTCTGAAATGATAACTAAACTTAAGAGTAATTATTGGTAATTAAAACACTTTATTAAAATAACTATAAGGTTTGCAATATTGTTATTTGTAACGAGAATAACTTTATAAATGACTTTTCTAAATTCTTATTTTGAAGTTTGAGAATTTCTATTGGAATTAAGAATGTCAACGTCAGATTTTATATACTATTTTAGTATCTGTCAAATAAAATAAGGAAACTGTAGAAATTATTATAATTGCTTAACTTAATTCAATTATATCAATGAGATCTGTTTTGATTATTTACACAACACTGTTAAAATTAAACAATATTTAATTTTAGTAAAAATGTAACTATAATAAAGTAAATTAATAAAATACATTATAGTATCGTTATTGACGCAGACTTTCCAGTAAATGACAGACCGTCATTTAGCCTTTAGACGACATTGTCTGTGCTTTTCTAATAAATAAAAGTCTCAAATCTCAATCGATTTTAGGGTGGATCATTTATTATGTTTTTATTTAGAAAGAAATTAAATGAATTACTTAATTAATATATGTGAAAATGGGGACTCAAAAACCAGGAGAATGGGCGAACACCCTCATTGTAAGGTTCGAAGAACAAGTAAGTTAAATTACGTTACTAGTACGTTAATAATATTTTAATGTATACACCGGACTATTCATTTGTAAAGAACACAATGTAAATAATACGCAAGTTCGCTTCTAACAAATGTAATCTTAGTTTGTGATACATTTCAAGTTTAGTCACACCACCCACACAATTAATCATTTATAAAATCGCACTAGAGCTGTGAATTACTATTGGATTTGTCAATAAAAATTACTGTATAAAACGGAGTTTAATCTACAAATATATGACGCATTGTTTTGGTATAAATAGGAGCGTTTTGCCTCAAAAAATGAACATAGTGTGGTCCAAAAAAATCAAACCTTTTTTTGAATTTTATTTCTATATTCAAATAAATAATACTTAATAATTACGTTTTGTATTTTTCCGTTACTGTAGCACTTTATCTATTATTTATTACAGTTGCCATATAAAACTGGTGCTCAGAATCTCCACTCTCGCATAAATGAGGAGCAATGCAAGGCTTGTTTGGTGCAGATCAGCCGACACAGGTTTTCCCTTGTTATATCTGGCCTCACAAAAATACTTCAGAGAGTTAATGAATTGGTAAGTATTTTTTAACATGTGAGCGGTGTTAATTAGATTTTCATGACTACCTCTCTGCTGATCAGTTATTCTATTATAGTATAATAAAACTGTATTATGATTTCTGTAAAATATGCATTCCAACTTAAATGACTATTTAAAACATCGTTATAAAAACTTTAAAAACTACTCTACTTTGTACCAACTCATGAGCCGACATGATCAGTGAGATCATGAGTCTCACTGATCATGTTGGCTAAAAAACACTTAGTACAACTTATATATAGTTACTATTAATAGTTAACAGAAGCCGATTTAATTTAATAACAAAAAGAATACACACGAAATTGAATTTACAAAAAACAACAATCAAAAGATTAGAACGTGTAGGTACTTTTACACTTTTAAAATTTAGTGAGGGTAGGGTAGTAACACGTCCGTTCCGCACGAAGTCTCAAATAAAAGTGAGTCTACGCCGGTTTTGCTTCGCCTTATATAAGTTTCTGCTCCAAGATGACGTCAGTCCGCTAACACTATTATAATATCAGTACATTTATCTCCGGGAAGTATAATGACTACCTCATTATTTTACAATAATAATTTTCAGTACCAGCCCACCCTAGCAACATGTGTAACTCGGCCTCTAACAGAAATAGAAAAGGGTTATCATGATAGCTTGGTAATAGTTCTAGATACATTAGAGATATGCCTCAGTTCACAGCCCAAAGATACAGCCAAGTATGAAGAGGCAATGAATGTTAAGATATTGTTGCGGGAAGTCTGTCAGTTTATAGGTAAGCTAGATTCAGGTTTTATTGCAATATTTGGAAATTTTTATTTGGTTAAAAATATAATAGGCTGATATATAGTCTTATATATTTAATCAAATATAATAATAGATAAGTGTAATTTTTTTATTGTGATATTTTTGAAAAATCTAATAGCAACTTCAGCTATCAATTGGAATAGTTACTACTATTAAGTAACTCACTACTTTTAAGTAGTTGTTTGTTTTTGATATTTTCTCAAAAAATTCCTAATACTTCATAACAGCTGAATTGTTCAATTATATATGTATGTATACTACGATTTGATAATTTACATTCAAGCATGCAAAACAAACATGTCTTTTACTGTTTAATTTATTATCTTTAAAAAGCAAAACTTAATAATGACTATTGTCTCATATCGAATCTCCATGTTCCATTGATGTTACCCATGGTAATCCATGGCAAGGCTATGTAATAACATTAACTTTATTTATTATTATTTTCTAGATATAAAAAATGAAGCAAACATCCACAATACGCTATTACGTCAACTGGGCAGCAAAGTATTATTTGCATTAAGCTTGAATTTCTTTAACGCTGTCTTTAATAGAATCAGCGCTAGATTACAGGTAAGTGTTATTTATGAAGTAACTAACTGTGTTACATATGTACTTGCTGTATATTATTAAAATTATTTTCAGTAGTATTTGATTTAGTTAAATATGTGTGCTCATGTTTTCCTAGTAATAAAAAAATCCCTTCAGACTCAAAATAAATTTATGTCATATACGCATAGCGATTCTAATTTCTTTTAAAAATGTTTTAGGAACTTGCAACTAGCTCAGATGAAAACCCCGACTATATTGATATAGAACTGATACAACACATTAATATTGATATATTGAGGCTTATACGGCTTTTTACAGGTAATAATTAAAAAAATATATTATTATAGTGTTATGAAAATCTGTGTGTCACGAATGTTTTTTATTTGTTCCTTTTTAGGTCTAGGCCTCAGATTTCTGTATCTGTTTCATGATCTTTTGTCAATCTAATAGGTGATCGGCCTCCTGTGCAACCCGTCGACTTTTCGGGTCTTAGGCTAGCCTGTTTCCTCATGATGCTTTCCTTCACCTTTTGAGCGAATATTAAATGCGCACATAGAAAGAAAGTCTGCACAGCTGGGGATCGAAACCATGACCTCAGGGATGAGCGTCGCACGCTGAAGCCAATTTACCAACACTGGTCTATATACATTATATTTATGATCGTTAGTTAAATATATTTTTCTGTTTGTAATGTGTCTTGTTAATTGTTACCTGAGAGCTATAGAATATATAATATTGTTTTAGAATGTATTCAAAAGTTCAAATTATTAAGAAAATACACGCCGACAGTGTTGGTTATGTCGCTCGAGAAAGCAGTATGGAATTGGATGGATACATATCCTCAGGTAAGTTATTGTGTAAGAGATCATTCAAGTATTACATAACAATATTATTTTCGACTTTCCAGTAACTTTTAGGTATAAAGAGTCACTAGGTGGCCACGAAACGTTTTACTTTACTTTGTACAGTAATGGTAACTTTTAGGTACTAAAAGTTACTAGGTGGTAAAATTTTACAATTGCGCGAGTGTCAATAATGACTCCAAGAAATTCATTGTAGTAAAATTTTAACTAAATATATGTGTACATGTTACTAGCGACCCGTTCTGGCTTCGCACAGGCAACCGCGACACATAAACTGCGGGTTAATATATAGACTTTCTATTAGTAAAATAATTTTTAAAATCGGTTTAGTATATCCAGACATTACCCCCTACAACATCACAAACGATACTTCTTTATTTTTGTGTGGATAGGAAAAATTTAAATTGTAGTTGATTGTGAAGCTGTTCACTTTGTAGCCTGAGTAAAATTTAGGTTAGACCTTTAATTAATAATGAAATATATCTTAGAAAAAGAAAACAAAGATGTTAAATATCTAGCTGTTCTTGTCTCTTGTCGAAATATTCCTGTAACGATAAACCAGTGGCACTCCGCACTGCTACACTTGGTCTTGGCTTCGTATATTTGTGGTGTAGTAATTTTTAACTTCTGTGTCTGTCACACGCGGAAGACTTTTTGGACGATGTTAAATGTGCAGAAAATTCAGAAGTCAGTTGACACAGCCTAGATTCGAACCTACGAGCTTAAAAATGAGGCTTGGACGTTCGTGCTGCTGAAAAATAAATCCAATGGCGCTACAACCCTTTAGGCCTTGGCCGCAGATTTCGGTATCTACTTCGTGATTTTCCTAATATTTTTTTCGTTATAGAAAGTTTCGTTATATGGAGAGAACAAAAAAGAAACAAATTTAACCAAGTATATAAATATATATTTTAAAAGATAGGTGACGATGGTGCGTTTAGTATCTAAGACCAAAATAACCAGGCCATGTAATAGAGAATGGCACGGGTAAAAAAAAAAAAAAAAAAAAGGGGGGGGGGGGTTTTTTGGGCCCGGGGGTTTTTTTTAGAATTTTCGGCACCTCAAATAGAGAATGGCTGTTGCGTTATAAAGAGTGTAGTAATGTATGGGCTTTGTGTTAAACTAAACAAATTTAATTCATGTAAACGTTATTCAAGTTTTTCGATATACGAATGACGTTATAAACAGATTACATGTTATAAAGAGTGTAATAGTATTGAGAGGAATTAGGAATTTTTTTTTAAAATTTCAGGAATTTCTTCGCATACAATCACGGCCTAACGAAGAATTAAGTAGATGTTGTGATACACTATTCGATATATTACAAGATAGTTATTCGGAGAATAAGAAGACCCGGGCTGCGATGTGGCCTCTTCAGATTATGTTGCTGATTTTGAACCCTGTAAGTTATGAGTTAAGGTTAATTTTTGTATAATCCCGATCTTGCAGTTATTTAAATGTCTATATAATTGCGAAATCGTACACAATCTAATATATAAAATTCTCGTGTCACAATACTCCCTTACTCCTCCGAAACGGCTCGACCTATTCTTATGAAATTTTTAAATTATGAGAATCGGCTACTATCTATCTTTCAAACCACTAAGTGATTAGGGGACACCCCAATTTATTTTTATTTTTTAGGCAATTTTTAAGATACAGCATACAAAAATACATACAACCCCAAGTTTTCACCCCTCTACGTCAACCCCTATTTTTTATTATAGTAGATAGATAATTTTATTGAACTAAATAATGTTTACTAGAAATAATAAACATGGCAAAACAACGTTTGCCGGGTCATCTAGTTAATGTATAATATTTCATTAATTACGGTATTTTTTTAAATTGTTTTATTGAATGCAAATGAATTTATAAATACTTGTTTCAAATAAGAGTATATTTCGTATGAAAGACAGGTTGGTATTGGCTGGACACATTTCTATAGGTTTCGATGAGTTTTTCCAACCTATTGTGACTACTCGAAACAGTAATTATCGCTGGATATCATAGATATGTCATAAAGAGAAAGGGTATATAGTATTTTAAACATAAGTTTTTTTACAGAAAGTTTTAGAGGAAATCGTGAATGCGGATAGTGGCGCCCCCTGCAGTCCACGGCACTCTAAGAAGAAACACTTTATTGATGCTGTCAAACGGGGATTGAGTAAGTTTTTATATCAATAATTCAATACTACACGATATTTTATGAAGAAAAAGAGTAAATCATGTTGTTGCTACGAAGAATCGTTTTTTGTATAAATATTAGCATAAATTACATTAATAATTTTAAACACGACTGTATAAAAAAGAACATGTATTTTTGATATTTCTATGAGAATTATCACTTACTATAGCGAAGGTACGTTTCTCATAATAATTAATAGTGGAAAATAAAAAGTGGAGTGTAGTGGATCATCCATCACCTGACCTGTCAGAGGGATTATCAAGACACACAAGATAGACAGGAGTGGGTAATAGAAAATGGCTGATCATTGAACTTAAAATTCTCTACGTTTATTCTACTGAATTATCATGTATTATGAGTTTTTTCATAGAAGTTTCATATTTTTCTGGCGTTGTTACTTTATCATTTATTTATTACGTAATTTCTAGGTCCACAGAACAACTCAAAACAGATGACGGAAGCAGCCGTTCTTACTTGTGTCAAACTTTGCAAAGCTTCCACTTACATTAATATATCGGACTCTGGGAATGTCACTTTTGTACTTGTGAAATCTGTCATCAATGACCTGAAGGTATATTTTTGTCCGTTTACTCGATCCCCGATTTGATCCCCGGCTGTGCACCAATGGATTATCTTTCTATGTGCGCATTTAACATTCGATCGAACGGTGAAGGAAAACATCGTAACGAAACCGACATGTCTTAGACCCAAAAAGTCGACGGTGTGTGTCAGGCACAGGAGGCTGATCACCTACTTGCTTATTAGATTGAAAGATTATCATGAAACAGATTCAGAAATCTGAGGCCCAGACCTAAAAAGTTGGTAGCACCACTGATTAAGTTTTTTATTTTTATATAGTTGATTGCGCGTTTTTTATAATGAGTCAATCTGAATGTATCTTTGCAAATAAACGATTTATTATTGAATATTTAAAAAAAACATTGCATACTAATTGTCAAATTAATTCCAGACGCTACTGTTCAACCCCTCGAAAGCCTTCTTCCGAAGCAATTACAACACGAGTTATTCGGATTTAGACCTAATGACGGATTGCTTTGTCTCGCTGTTCCGAATTATGCCGCATACAAATGACGCAATGAAAGTCTGCCTAAATTTGAACAGCAATAGTTTCTACCATTCGGTTATCGTCAACTCGCTGTTGAGGTAGGTTCTGTATGGTTATTTTCGTTTTTCCATTTTCCATTATATATCCATATTTTTGAGCGGCGTGGAAGTTATGTGAACAGCCTTGCGATTCTGTAACTCACTTTTCGAACTCACACAGCGGTTTTCGCATCGGCGGTCGCTCTCAAATCAGTTGTGAAGCAGTTATTTTATGATTTGGCATTCTGATAAGGAGGTAGCTTATAGTTTATTGTTTATCAGTTTTATGTTAATTATTTGGTCACTTCATTTTATTTATTCACAAATATAATTAAAAAAAATTATTAGTTCACATTATGTCTGTATGAGGACTTATCTTCACTGTCACTTCACATCAAGTGGGCCTCGTAGGCTTCATATCTGAGGTCGTAGGTTCGATCCCCGGCTGTTATGTGCGCATCCAAAATTCGCTCGAAGGATGAAGGACAACATCGTGAGGAAACCGGCTTGCCTTATACCTAAAAAGTCGACGGCGTCAGGCACAGGAGGCTGATATTTGACTATTTGATTGACAAAGATCATGAAACAGATACAGAAATCTGAGGCCCAGACCTAAAAAGGTTGTAGTGACAACTGATTTATATTTTTTTTACAACAAGGGCAGTGGTAATTTTGCTATAATAAATAAAAAGGCTTTATTCTCTGACCGTTGGTTACAAACAAATAATTGGTAAGAAGAAACAATTGATAACTTTTTAGTAACCAGTTTAATGGTCAGATTGTCCTCTGACGTAGGCCTTCCCTACTTTAGCCCATCTGCACATATTTTTTCTTGTCGTCGTTCAGTTAATTACGACTTTAAAAATAAGTCAAAATCATTTATTCATATAGATAACACAATGTACACTTATCTACGTCAAAAATGAAATATACATTAAATGCTTCTAATATTTTACATTTACTGCCAGTTCTCAAATCAAGGGCGTAGAACGGAAGAGAAGATCTGGCAATAAACTCTCCGCCAATCTTTTTAATCGCCAAGTTTTTACATAGATACATTTGCAAAAGTTGTTTTTTTCTTCAAGTTTTAATTATTTTTCAGCGTTGTTTATTAAATACTTTATGATTAACCTTAGTTATTACGCATACTTTTATAGGATAATAAACCAGCCACGCCTACCATGGTGGCCCCAAATAGAGTTGCTATATCCTCGCGCTGCGGAGTTGCGTACAATGTTCACGGATACCTTGAATAAGGCAACACAGGTACATTTTTATTAACTATATCTTTTCATTTTTGCCTCATATCAATCTTTCGTATGGAATTTAGTTTATTTTCGAGTTAATCATGCCTCTAGTGGGTATGAACGCAAATACGTAAAAAAAAAATGTGTGCGTGTACTAGGTGTACACACGTAAGAAGTGAAACTTCTTTATGACCTATTTTTCGAAAAATGATCTACTATATGCAACATTACAGAAATTGGTTAAATAAAGTCATCAGCCCTGTATGTCCAATCTGTTTTGACATACGTTATGCTTAGTGCCAAGTCTTGAATCTCAATCTATGTCATGTCACAAAAACGCGTCGTGCGTTCAAACACTTTGACTGACACTTTGACATCATCCAAAATCTATGTTATTTACCCTGATTTAGGGTTCCAAATATTTCCGAACCAATTCGACTTTGGGTCCTTCCAGAAAAGATACCAATTCTTAAAAGTCCGGCAACGCACTCGTGAGTCTTTAGATGAGTCTCCTGCCCGTTTGCGCGGTGTTCTATAAAAAATAGCTTGTTGCAATTAGCTATTTCATTAATTTTAATATATTTTAGGGATATATTGCACATACGCCATTACGTATGATATCATTGTCATTGAAGCCGAAAGAGAGTAAAATAGAAGAAATACCAATGTACAAGACATTGTTATTGTATTTGGTGAAGCTGATACACGCAGATCCGATGCTGATGCTGAGTGTGAGTGGAAAACTAAACTTAATCACATCATCCATCACCCATATAGATTTATTATAACCTTAGTTTTTAAACAGAGGGACAGGGACTCTTATCCCGGAGGTCGTAGGTTCGATCCCCGGCTGTGCACCAATGGGCTTTCTTTCTATGTGTGCATTTATCATTCGTTTGAACGGTGTAAGAAAACATCGTGAAAACCGGCTTGCCTTAGACCCGAAAAGTCAACAGCGTGTGTCAGTCACAAAAGGCTGATTACCTACTTTTCTGTTGGAGTCACAAATGATCATGAAACAGATACATAATTGCAGACCTAAAATGGTTGTAGCGCCACTGATTTTTTTAAAGCTTATAGCCAAAAACTAAATATACGTGAAGACAAGTAGGTCTTTCAAGAAAAGAGCTTTCCAATTCTTAAAAGGCCGGCAACGCACTTGCGAACCATCTGGCAATTTAAGTGTCTATGTTATCACTTAAGATCTATAAAATAATAACTTCTTTTAGTACTTCATTTGAAAAAGAATAATAATATTAATATGTAGTATATTTTATTTTATTCCCCATACACAAGAGTTATTGTAACGTATTCTTTCGCTTTTATAATTATGAGGACGTTAATTAAGTATCATGAAACGAAAGATTTTCAAACTTAGTTGTTTTATTTTTACATTACAACCTGTTTTGTAGAACCCGGGACGTTCAGGTGTAGAGATACAGTCAGCGACCACGGAGCTTATTAACGGTTTAGTATCATTAGTACATCACACCGACATGGGGGAAATATCGCAGGAAGCTATGGATGCTTTACTGTCACTGCATAAACCTGATATGGTAACGATGTGGAACCCTGAAGCACCCCTCAATACTTTTTGGGATATAAGGTAAGTTTTGTCTCTTGTGCAATATAACCCTTCATAAAATCCTAAATGGCTATGCAATATCTTTGCCTACAGTATTTCGCGACTGCTTTAAAAATATATATGTGTGAACCATTAATGTATGTGATATTGTTAAAATGAATTGTGTATAGTTTAGTTATATTTATTAAATGAATAAAACTGTTAAGATAAATAAAGTTAACAGACTAATAAAATCTATAAAAAAACAAAAATTTTGACAATGAAACAATTTTGTTTATAGCACCTGTATCTTAATAAAAAAGGTTGTAAGAGTCTATTGATTATGAGGCTGTGCTGTTAATACATTACCGTCTAAGTGTTTAACCAATTTAAAAGGGCCATAAAACATAGGGCATAATAAGCCTAGAAATACCAAAATTAGGACGATTGTGTGATGGCGAAGTGTAGCTCGTTCTTATTATGTTTCTCATGTAAAAAAAAAACAACGGGTTGCACTCCGGGAGTGCCGGCAGAAGTGAAAACTTGATTGTTATCGTTGTGCATTTTTGATATTTTGGAATGGTTAAGGATTAATTTTGCACAAATTGCTTTAATTATCAGTATAAAAGTACTATTATTTATGTGGTAGAATACAATACTACTTGCGCTATCGTACACAAACATGACAATTTATATTACATTAAATAATTCAATTAGGACGCTTCAGACGTTTCGCAAAATAAAACTTGATGTATTGAATTAAGGTCCACTTCCACATGCATCAATGTATCTGAGGAAAGAGAAATGAATTAAAACGAAGGTTCATAATCCTTTACATTACATTTTTACCTATTCCAAAACACAACGCCGCTAAATAAGTTTTCACTTCAAAAAACATATTTTTTTTGTAATGAGAAATAAAGTTCTATAAACGTTTTTTATACACAATTATTTAACCTTAAATCAGAAAATATGAAAGAAAACCGGATAGACTTAGAATGTTTGAGGATTTATACAATGTAAGAAGAAAAAATAATTTTTCAGCTCTCAAGTAGTCTACAGTATTAGTCAAAAGCTCATACAACGTCAAATAAGCAATTACAGAGAAGTGTTGCGTTGGCTTCGGGACGTACTCATCTGCAGAAACGAGTTTTTATCTAAGCACAAAGAGTACGCCAATGTTGGATCTCAGATTCCAATTTGCAAACAGGCGCATATTAAGTTGGAGGTGAGAATTCAAGTTTTGGTCCTTCGAGCCGGAAGTAACTGTTTTTTCGACATTTGATGACAGACTGCAAACCAGCGATTTTAGTGGTGAATTTTATCCATTCATCAATTTGTATTTATTACCACCTCTAGAGATTTACCATGGCACATGCACTCTACCTATTACAGGACATTGTATCTGTCAATACACAGGATTTCTTACTAAATGTCCTTTTTTTATTTATATAATCAATAGTATTCCTAGTTCTTATAATAATAGCAATACAATTTGGTCAAAGAGTAAATTGAAATTACATTAAATTATTGTTATTGTTATATGATTTAATTGCATTTGTAATTGAACAAAAAACAGTTAAATATTTTAAATGAAAAAAAAATATTGAATAGAAAACAGACAATAAACCTTACCAAAATTTATTTTTGTTTCACAAAAAATTACAAACAAACTCTGGTCCTTCGATACGGAAGACATTTTTTGATTCATATGTGTTTTCAAGCAATTGATGACTAGTAATAAATAGAATATCGAAATATCGTTTAAGTTTTTTTTCATTGTAGGTGGTATTTCTCATGTGTCTCTGGTCCATCGACTCGGAAGCGGTTCTAGTAGCGATGTCCTGTTTCGCCTTGCTCTGTCGTGAAGCGGATATAAGGTGTGGCGCAGATGACTTGTCCACGCACTGCCTGCTGCCCAATTACACAGTCTTCCAGGAGATAGCTCAGACCTCTACGGTTTTGACGACATGTGAGTTGAGCTAAATTTGATTTAATAGAAACTAAAAATATTTTAAACTAAAAATTAAAACAACGGATTTTTTTTTATTACTTACACGTAGAAAATTGTAAACGATTCAGTGTTGATATACACGATTTTGATATTCATTAAAAGCGGTCTAATATTTAAAAGGCCGGCAACGCACTTGCGAGTCTTTTAGCAGAGTGAGTGTCCAAGGGCGGCGGTATCACTTAACATTAGGTGAGCCTCATTTCAGTTGGGCCACTGTTCTATAAAGAGAATTATTATTTTTATCTTTACATGTGTTAACAAAAAATGATTAAAAAGACATTAAAAAATATTTTCTGAAGAAAAATCGGTTTTGTACTTTCACTATATATATATTTATTGCTATATATATGTATATATTTTAATTTCATAATTTTGTGCAAGCAGCGTCTAAGGATACCGGAACTCGTTATCCCAATAATATATATAGTAAGTTAATAAACACAGAATTTTAATATTTCAAAACGTTTTCCAAAGACACCACTCATGATATATGATTTTGTCCAACTCACTTTAAAAAAAATCTATTTTGATAAAAGATTTTCTTCAGAATTCACAATTCTATCGAATGCTCAGGTACAGCCTCCCTTCAAAAAAGGATAATGGCGCTGCTAAGGAAAATTGAACACTGCGTGAACGGTATACAACCTGTTTGGGAGGAAACGTTTCGATGTTGGTAAGATTAAATTTTACTTTGCACTTATTAACACAACAGACTTTTTTATTACTCTCGTGGTGCAAGTTGTAAACGATTCAGTGTTATATGTACATGATTTTAATATCCTTTAAGACCGGCAACGCACTTGCGAGCCTTCTGACAGTATAAGTGTCCATGAGCGGCGGTATTAAGTTAGACACCTGCCCGTTTGTCCTGTAAAGAAAAAATTGTTACTAGGATGAAATTTTATGATGTTTGTTTTCTACGTAATTCGTAAGTTGGTGATATACTCGAAAAAGTTTATACAAAGATAATAAGTATTGATGTATAAATAACTGTACATCCATCAGGGATTCCCTGTGCAAGTTACTCCAGAAGTATCCCAAAGGGTTTGGGATGATGGAGGATGGAACCGAACCACTCCATAGAGCCAAAAGGCGCGTTTCACATCACACGAGCGCGGAACATGACTTCGAGGTAATATAGCGTTTGATTCGTTTTTAATTTTGATTTCTTATCAATGGCGAATCTCTTGCATTAAACTGTATTTTAAAACTTACACAAAATTAAAGTCGCATCAGTCTTTATTTGGCAATCTTAGAATTTTTATGGTAATTATTTATCAATCTAGTATCTTCGCTAGAAATAAACTTTTAAATTCACATGTCAAGTTTCTAGTAGCAGCTTTGTTCATTTGTATTAAGCGACATGGCTAACAGTATTAGAATTGTAATACACAGTGAAGATGGAAAGTATACCCATTCGGACTCGCCCATTGCGCTTTACCAAGTAATATACCAAGTAGATATTATACGCCACAATATATACCAAGTAGATATTATAGACCACAATATATACCAAGTAGATATAATACGCCACAATATATACCGAGTGGATATTATACGCCACAATATATACTTAGTGGATATTATACGCCACAATATATACCAAGTAGATATTATAGGCCACAATATATACCAAGTAGATACTATACGCCACAATATACACCAAGTAGATATTATACGCCATAATATATACCAAGTAGATATTATACACCACAATACATACCGAGTGTATATTATGGTGTTTACAAGTGCACTCTAGATTCTATAACTTTCATACTACGATTTAACTTTTAGATGCAAATACAGGAGTGGGCAAATATAACGTCATTTTTGTGCGCCTTGGGTGGCGTGTGCTTACAACGAAAACCTACTACTGTATGGGCACTTGGTCAAGGTAAATTTTACTATACATATTTGCCTTGATCTAAAATTAAACTTATGCAGTATTGTAATAGGTATGATGGAGAGAATTTATGTATCATAACTATACCCTATATTCGAATATTATGACGATTACATTAAGTTTATGTTATTATTGTATTTAATACACGGCCTCCGACGGAGTGTAGACCTCCTCCATTTTCCAATCTTTCTATCTCTTTTATTTCATCTGCCCAGGTTTCTGGTTGGATTTTTATTCCCATTGGGCCATTCAAGGTCATCTTTTTGATCCATCACCACAAACACGGGAATTGTGACCGGCCCATTTCCACTTTAATTTTTTTGAGTATTACCACGTCTTATTTTTACACAGTTTTATATTTGGTCTTTTATTTTCAACCGAATAATAGAACCTTTAGTATACTCCAATCTTATTTAATAGCTACTTATAGTCCACGTTTTTATAATATATATACATTCATTAATTATTTTTTTCAGATTCAAGAAAATATCATGTATTAGCAAATAGTACACAAGAAGTACAATACTGTCCTGTCACTCAGTAAGTTTTATATATTTATTTATTTATTTACAAACGCTAGCCAACGCTCAGCACACACTGGTACTTAAGAAAAATAAAATAGATTTAATTTGACAATCACTCATAGGAAAACAACAAACACGAAAAGAAAAAAAATACATCGATTCATACTTGTGTTGTATATGTATTATTGCCTACTTATCAAGTACTATGCTTTTTGATACTTGACATATAAATAATATATATTCGTAAGGCGAGAACGTACTGTTTGTACTTTTCATTTAGTATTTATTTACATAAATACCATCGGTATCACCTCGACTTCCGTCGTTCCACAACTGAGCGTTTCTTAAGGCAGTTTTTGCCGTGCACCACCCAAGGGCGGATTCAGCTTTGGCGCCAGGAGGGGGTCACATAGTCGTGGTCAAGTCAAGAACTTATAATTTAATTTTGATAACAATAGATACAAGTAAAAAGTAGGTATTTTATTAATGTACGTAAGTATTGCAATTAAAAATATTTATTGTTTATTGTACACTTGAAAAACTTAACACATAATATTGTGTAACTTAGTACATACAGGTTGGTCCAACTAGTGACGTCAATAAATTTTTTTTAGATTCCTCACACCTGGGTAGTTTTTTTAATTGGGTGGTTTTTTTAATGGGTATTAAAATCACATTATAAAGTTTAATTTACTATAAGAATAATAAAAGTCGAAAAAAAAAAACATTATTAATGCTTCAATGATTTTTAGCCTATCCACCTTAAAGGCCGATTACAACAATAAAATACCAATTAAATACCATTTTTTTCTATGATTTTGGTAGCTTAGAACCCTGAGGAGTTTTTAAACTTAGCCAGAACCTATGGAAACTTCTTTTTGTATTTTTAAATTGAAGTCGAATGTTTGGACAAATCCAGCTAAAAACTAAACTTCTAACTTTAAAACCTTTTTTGAGTAGCTTTAACTAATTATAGGAAGCTGAGATTTTTTTTATTTGAACAACATTTAAGACAATCATTTAACAGAAAAAAAAACTGCAAAATACCTACAACAAAAAAGATATGAATTTTTGAAACCTCGCTGGCAGAAAACATTCAAAAAACACAAAAAAATGTTTAACTCGAAACTACAAAAAATCGCGGAACATGCATGGAACATTTTCGTATCCCCCAGGTGTGAGGAATCTAAAAAAAAGTTATTGACGTCACTAGTTGGACCAACCTGTATACACGTACATATTACCATCTTCTCTTGAAGACAACCAGAGAAACATTATCACGTATTTTTTTTTTGAAGTGGAATCTCGCTGTTGGCCTTTAGGGCCTTTACAGCTCAGCTCGGGCTGTTTTGGCGAGCTTAGCTCGGCCTGACTATCACGTACGGAATGAGGCAGCCTATTTATATTACATAACCGTGGTGAATGATTTGTCATAACAGCTAGAGGTATGTCGAGGGGTATTACGCTAAACTTCGCAAAAGTGAAGAGATGGTACGACAAGGGATTCCATCAAACAAAATAGAAACAGACAAAATACATATATTTTAATAACTAAATAAATTTTTCTTTAACGTGTTTTCCCGAAACGCGTTATTACGTCATTTACGTCAACGGGTACGTTTTTATGAACGTGGAGAAGTGCCAGTCCGGTTAGGCGATCTTCAACCATTGAAGATCTGAGCCACGATTTAATTCTGCGCAACGTAGAGAAAGACCTTTCTGCTGTCGCTTCGCTGACAGGGTAGTATATCCAATTTTCCTATATTAGGATACATATTGATGTCACACTTTAAAATAAGACTATGTTATGATATGTTGAAGTTTAGTCGTTCCGATTCCGATTGAGGTAAGGTCTAGCTAGACGTTTCATAGCGACAAGCGCGCGCAAGTGTGGCGCGGAAAATTCAAATTTTCGATGCGTTCATTCCCAAACGTTTGCCATCATACAAAGTTATTATATTATATTAAATTAATTAAATATTGAAGGTATGTAGTTACATATAATCTGTATGGTTACAAATTTATATATAAAATCATTATGTTCAATTAGTGGTCCACCTAAGTCCTGCTCAGACCATGCCCGGGTCATGACCCCCCCCCCTGGATCCGCCGTTGGCACCACCACTATGTTGAACCTACCCACTGAAGTATTTCCGAATCAATTCGACTTAGGCAAGAAAAGAGCGAACCAATTCTCAAAAGGACGGCAACGCACTTGCGAGCCTTCTGGCGATGTGAGTGGAGGGTTTCACTTAACATCAGATGAGCCTCCTGCCCGTTTGCCTCATGTTACATGAAACAAATATATTTAACCTTATAGCTGTTCCGAAGGTCAGGAATCGAACAAATTTAATACTAAGTTGAGAACAGAGTAAAAAATCTTTTTAAAATAATTTTCCATTAACTTCATGACACCTTGGTAATAGATGTTTTACCATTTCAGATTTATTGGCCAACTTCTCCGTCTCCTACTGTGCAATAACGAACGCTTCGCAGCTCACATACAATGCCACGTAAAAGAACTGGTTGGGAAAGAAATGTCTCCAGCCCTGTATCCCATACTATTTGATCAAATTAAGGCAATTGTTGATAAGTTTTTCGATCAACAACAACAGGTTAGTTCGTTTAAATATTTCGCGTAAGTATTTATAAATGAACCTATTTTTAAGATTATTATTCGTATATTAGTTTCTTATTCGACAGCGGAGAACAAAAGTCAAAATCGTTTATTTATATAGGTAACGCAATGTACACTTATGAACGTCAAAAATATCTATATACATATATGAAACGCAAATACATAGTCGAAATAACTATCATTTCGGAGCTTGTTTGGGAGTAGTAAATGAAAATTTATGACCTTCCAATTTTTAATATTGACGTTCAAAAGTGTACATAGTTACCGATATAAATTTATTTGATACTTGAAACGTTTAGCTATATATTTAATATTTACTATAATTAACTGTTATGTCGGCCCTTCATCACAAGATAACTAACTAACTTTAAGAACACAGTTTATATATTAAAATGTCCACTTTCTTTGAAAATAAATAATTTATAACTCATTATTATTAGAACAAATTAATACCGCATTTAAGTTTTGGGTATTCAAATTTGTGAGTAAATTTTATCAGTGCATATCATTGGTCTAGAGAAGCTGTTGAATAATTATAATAAATAAATATGTTTTAACTTTGCTTCTTAGATATTTGAATACAACCCCCAAAAACCCTTACAAGCCTCGGTAATAGATTGCGATTTGGATACAACACTGCACCCGCAAACCTCCCTAAACTAAATATTATAGATAACAATGTTTGCTCTTATTGTAATAACGAGATCGCAGATATGAACAATATCTTTTGTAATGCCAAAACCAAATTTTCATTTTTAATAGACTTCAATTGGCAAGTGAAGTAATGTAAATTGGTGATCCCTCCCGCCGCCAGTTGTGTGATTTACTCAAATACAAAAAGTATTATAGTGCATTATATAAATACGTGAAAAATACCGTGGGGAAGATTTAAAAAAAAATGATTTTAGAATAACATGTAGAAAAATAGTGCCCGAAAATAAGACTTGGCTAAAGGTCTCGTTATCAGGCCCTAAAATTAAAAAAAAACAAGCCTCGGTCTTGCATTCAGATATAGAAATAGGAAATCCTTCATTGCAAAGATGAGGTTCGCTACGACTTTAAGGACGAAAGTCAAAGTCAAAAATCATTTATTCATTTAGGTAACACAATGTACACTTATGATCGTCAAGAAATATACATTAAATGCTTCTAATTTTACATTTACTGTCTTCTCAAATCAAGGGCGTAGAACGGAAGATAAGACTGGCAATAAACTCTTCGCAACTCTTTTTAATCGCTAAGTTTTTGAAGTGAAACTTCTTTATCGAGGTTGGAAAAAAATTTAGTGTAACATTTTTTCGTTACGCATCACATGTTTCGGTTGCGCCATGTTGCTTTTTGAAGTCAAACTTCTTTATCGGCGTTGGAATGAAACTTCTTTATCGACGTATGGGAGAAATTTTGTAGCAAATCGTCACGTTTTTCAATTTTTCGATACGTAATAATTCTATTACAATTGATGAAATTCTATAATAATCTTCGTAGTAATAAGGTAAAATGAAATATTTGTATTCATGTCTATGATAATAAAAGCCTTTTGTTAAACTTTATCTAATTTAACGAATTTCTGTAAAGTTGCATACCTATAGTAGATCATTTTTCGAAAAATAAGATCATAAAGAAGTTTCACTTCTTACGTGTGTACACCTAGTACACGCACAATTTATTTTACACAACGTTTGTAAGGAGCTGCAACCATTACACAATGTTCCAAATGACATCTTAAGTAGTAAATAATAATAAAATAAATTTAAAACACATGACGTACACATTTGTTGTACGTCAATAATGACTTATTGTATTTAAAAAATACATGAACTGTTTGGTTTTAGGTGGTTTTAACAGAAATGAACACCCAATTCGTGGAGCATACGATATTTATAATGAAGAGTATTCTCGATAATAACAATGGTAGCAAGGGGGTGGGGCAGCCTGAGCATCTCAGTAGTACGTCTATTGAGGGATTAATGCTGGCCATTGTCAGGTAATAAAATGTTCATTTTTCTCTTAGAGGACTCTGACAGAAGTCCAGGATTAAGCAAGTATCAAATATGTCAATACGACACGCTTGTGTATACACTTTAAATTTGTCTATATTTAAAATCAGTTTTCGAATTTAATTATTTTTATGTTTTTTTTTATTTTATTGTTGATGATCATTGTTGATAGTAATAGTAATTGATAATACATATCACGTTTTTTGTAACTACTTGATTTCGCTGGTCGTGTCCGCATGTTGTAGGGACAGCTTTACATATTTTTGTATGTACGTCAATTTGTTTGTTTGTATCGTGTGTTTGTTCTAATGTTGTGGTCCAAACAAATTGGACATACTTGTCCCAGAGTACTGTAGACCGAGACTTAAATATTATAGCATTTTTGGTAACCCATATTAACATACTAAAACCGCCATGGGGCCTTAAGTATTACGTAAGCACTATAGGGGGGAGCACTTAAATATAATAACAATATTTTGACATGAAAGAAACGTTACCATGGTAACCATTATCTTTAGTTGTTAGTTGTATTATAAAATACTGATAAATATTATCCTGCAGGTACGTCCGTCACTTGGACATGACAGTCCTCTCGGTGCATATAAAGACGAAGCTGTGCCAAGTTGTCGAAGCCATGATGAAGAGGCGAGATGACTTATCATTCAGACAGGTTAGTAGTATATTCTAATGTCACAAAGATCAATTAATCTCTATATATATAAAATTCTCGTGTCACAATGTTCGTTCCCATACTCCTCCGAAACGGCTCGACCGATTCTTATGAAATTGTTTATGCATATTCCGTAAATCTGAGAATCGGCTACTATCTATCTTTCAAACCCCTAAGTGATACCACCCCAATTTTTATTTTTTTAGAATTTTTTGTTTTTATTTTTTTATGATACAACATACTAAAATACATACAACCCCTAATTTTCATCCCTCTATGATCAACCCCTATTTTTTTATTATTGTAAATAGTAATTTTTATTGAAGTAAAAAATGTTTCCTGAAAATAATATACATGGCAAAACAATGTTTGCCGGGTCAGCTAGTAAATATATAAAGAATAACGTTTTTTATAGGAAATGAAATTTCGTAACAAAATGGTGGAGTACGTGACTGATTGGGTTTTGGGAACGAGCCATCAGATTGCACCACCTTTGAGGGCTGATGCTTCGTCTATTACAAGGTACACTTCTGAGTTAATTAAAAAATATTGCCTGTTGTCAAATGTTTTTGTTTATGAAGTAGTTTTGAGGTTAGAATTTTGTTTATTCATAAAAATACATACACTTTATATTTTCTACCGCATTTATTACGGAGAGTGTTCAGAGTTGTTCCGATTAATATTATTCGAGTTTCATCATCAGACGTTGACGAATGTGAAATTCCACTATCACCTCGACGTAAGTCGTTTCACAACTGAGCGTTTCTTAAGGCAGTTTTTGCCGCGCACCACCACTATGTTGAACCTTCACGATATTTCCAAGCTCTTTGGGATTGAGAGTGTCCATGGCTGGTATCACTAAACATCAGATGCGCCTCCTGCCCGTTTGCCCTGTTCTATAAAAAAACACTATCCTAACAGTACTAAGCCGATACGACAATGTCGATATACGGAATATATAATGTTAAATACATAATATACACATTATCGCTACTGTGATGTCACTCGACGAACATATAAAGAGTTAAAAAATTAAAAATGATAAAAACTATTACAAGGAGTTGAAAAAAGGTAATCTATAGATCATCTTTTCATACATTAGTTAGTGTAAAGTGAGACGTAACGTTGTGTAACAGGCATGTGATGTGTCCCAGAGAGCTGGACCAGGCCTGTATGGAGGCTGTGGCTGCCTTGCTCAAAGGCCTGCCTCTGCAGCCCGAGGAGTCCGACAGAGGTGACCTCATGGAAGCCAAAAGTCAGCTGTTTCTCAAGTAAGTTATTTCACAATGGTTTTTATAGATTAATTTAAGTAACAATTGTGCATACATCCTTAGGATGGTAACATATACATATGTTTTATTAATTTCATACAATATTTTAAATTGAATACAGTCACATATTAACTTTTCAAATTTAATTTTATGGAAACTTTATCGACTTGTACGCAACCACAAAAACTGGTCGTGCTCGTTCCGTGCGTACGTGTGCGTGCGCCTATATAATGTGGAAGTAGTTCGTGAGCTTTGTGACTTATTGTTGGATGCCCTCTTAACTCTTTATATATATTTTGTAATCGTAAAACATAAGGTCAATTTTTATTTATAAATCGTTATGAGTGTTATTGTCACTTCAAACGAATGTCAAAATGAAATACGTCTTTTACATATGCATTTTGACATACCCTTACAGACCATATACGTACGTTTAAACGGTTTAGTAACATAAGATTTTAGTATAAAAATATGATTACTAATGCATGATGGAATATGGTAGAACGAATGCATATTAGAAAGCGTTTTTTCTAATTCAATAGTATGAGAGTAGAACTCAATATTGTAGTAAAGTTCCATACTCCAAATTATGAAATTAAATATAATAAATTAATTCATAAAACTTTTTATAAATTTGACGATTATTTAAATGATACTAATATTTGTGATTGATTTGCTCCAGTTCAAACAATTTGTATGACTCAAAACTTGGCGATTAAAATGAGTGGCGCAGAGTTTCTTGCCAGTTCTTCTTGCCCGCTTTACGCCCTTGACGTGCGAACTAGTAGTAAATGTAAATTTAGAGTGAATTTCTGATTTGTGAACATCTTTTCTGTTGACGTTCATAAGTGTACTTGGTTACTTATATGGGTAAAGTTTGAGTTTTGAGTTAGATTTTTGAATATATTTTCTAACAGTGTTACGTCTTACGAATGTCTATTTTCATACTTTAAAATGAAGTTATTTCAAAAGTGCAGGACTTGCAAAAAATGCAAAATGCATATGGTATTTAAATAATTATGAATAAACAATATTTTTAAACCAGTGTCAGCATTGACGATTCATTGACAGCGTTGTCAAAAGTAAGATGTTTAATTGAAGATTTTTTTTATTTGACTTCTCGGTCAGGCTAAAGTCAGTAGATTACATCGTCTTGTCTTAAAAATATTTTTTTTTAAACATTTTACTATAACTGTGCAAATTATTGATATACATAGTTAGTTGTTTATTGTCCAATCAACATTGTAATTTCATCTCACATACATACATTCCCTAATTAACTTTAGAATATGTTAACAGATATTTCACCCTATTTATGAACCTACTAAACGACTGCAATGAAGTGGAGATAACGGAGGGTCCCGGTCGACTGGACACTTTAAGGAAAGCGACGATTCAAGCGATGTCCAATTTACTCAGCGCTAACATTGATTCGGGGCTGATGCATAGTATTGGTGAGAATTACTTTGTGTTCATAGTTCTCTTGTTTAGATTATTTCTCCCTGCTGTACCTTATAAAACATCTTCGTATAGTAATGTTAACGTAAAATTGTAAATACCGTTAGATTTTAATCTATCTCGCGAGATTATAAACTGTCGAAAGATTGTGAACTCAACTTACTGCTTACAATTTAACGTATAATTATTCGGTAGATTATAATCTATCGAAGTGAAATCGTCAAATTGTGAAACGGTACGCACCTCGCGCGCTGATTGGTCGGCTTTATAGTAGACATGCAATCTAACGGTTTTTACAATTTTACGTTGACAGTAACATCTCCTTCCGAAGGTTGGCGATCATCATGACTAGTTTAATTTTGGATGCCGCGCTTCTAAACAATGAGTTGGTGCTTTGACCTTGTGTTAGGTTTTTACCAAGACGTGTCTGCGGCTAGGTCTCCTTCTACCTGCCACTTTGCCTTGTATTCGTTGAAGGAGCTTGTATTTTTTGGTTGTCCGAAATATTGAAGTTTCCTTTTCTTAACCATCATTAGCACTTAATGACTTATGGCTTATTATTATGGGGTCATGCTGCTGATGTCGAAACTATTTTCATCCTGCAGAAGAGGGCTATTCGTGCAATCTATAATTTAAAATGTAGGGAATCTCTTAGAGATAAATTCAAGGAAATTAATATACTTACCTTTCCCTCGCAATATATTTATGAAAATATTATGTATGTATACAAAAATAGTGATAAGTTTACTAGAATAGAACATACGCACAATGTTAATACACGGAACAAACGCAGGCTGCAATTTCCCCCGTACTAGACTATCTAAAGTTAGTAATTCTTTTTGGGAAAAGGGATACTCTTCTTTAATAAAATCCCAAAGGCTCTTTTATCACTGCCTTTCAATAAATTTAAGAAATGTATTAAAGAAAAGCTGTGTAAAAAGGCTTACTATAAAGTCAACGATTATCTAGTTGATAAAAGGGCCTGGGACTAGTGCTAGACAGGCTACTTCTAATTAATTTGCGATATTTGTTTTAAATAAGTGTTGTTTGATGATTTGCTGTTTTAAAAGAGTACCGAGTGTTTTTTACGCCGGCTTTTTCTCTCGGCCTACACCCTCTGTCTTCTTTGCCGATGAGTAGGGATGCCTTCAAATTTAATGACGTGGAATAAGTGATACATGTATCTTATGTTCCATAATAAACATATTTTATTTTTTTATTTATTTCACTACTTTGTTCTTCTGCATTCTGTCCGGTTGTATTTCGTATGCGGTCTATTCAATATATTTTAAGCATACCCATACGCTTCCGCTTATAAAACATCGGCTAGTTTAATTAAGGAAAATCCCTGTCTTAAATTCCTTCTGAAATTTTAAATATATATTTAAAAAATACATATTAAAGGTGTAAGGGCTAGTTGATCTAGTTCTTAGGGTAGGAAATTAAACACCCCAATGATAACTTGATTCACTATAATTCACTTCACTGATTTTACATAAACTGTATAACTTCAAACTTGAACAAAGGGATTGCCTGTGCGCATTTGTCACAACCCCTGTTTTATAATCTATTCCCTACTCCGACTCCACCATCCCACTTCGGGGAGATGTTTGAGTTAATTCGTAAACAACCGAACGAGTCAAATGAGCAACTATAGCACATGCGCACTTGTAGCAAGATTCTTAAGAATATGTTTCATAAAATTTTTTTAGAATTTAATTAAATAAATATTAAAAGCTAACAAAGGTCTTTTGTATACGCACTTTTTGTCACTTATACCTGTTTATTACACTAAATTTTAAGTTCGCAAAGCAGATTACAGTATAACTAGTACCTTCCCAACTTTTTCGTTACTCAGTCCGCTGGCTCTGGCAAAACGGATAGCTACTCCATATCCTGCGCCAGTTACTGGCTGTCATCTGCAGCAGGTCACTATTTTGATCCAGCGATAGCTGAGCGGTACGGGGCTTTGGCCTATAAGTGAATAGAATACGTTTTGATTGAACTAGCCATGTCTTAGTAAACGTAAATAATTAATATAATAATAATTTAATACATAATCTCTTTTTCCAGATCTTGGCTACCATCGTGACTTGCAGACACGAGCAGCGTTCATGGAAGTACTTACGAAGATACTCCAGCAGGGTACGGAGTTCGATACATTGGCGGAAACAGTATTAGCTGATAGATTTGAACAGTTGGTGCAGCTCGTCACTATGATATCAGATAAGGTAATTTGTCAAAAAGATTTTGTAGGATTAACGCATTATGGTAGACCATATAAATTAAAGAAAAATAATTAATTTATTATTATAGTTTGAGAAGGTTTTAAAAACCATTTTAGTGACAACAGAACCTATACAAATTATTCTTTTTCATTCTCTTAATACGGCTTTAAAATTTTAATTAAACATTCATGATTTAAAAAAATCCGTACATGCGTACGCAACACAATTTTCAAGCTTTTTTAGTGACGTTGTAAAAAAATCTATATTTATAAGTATATATTTTTTGGTAGTGTTTATTCGCAAGTTATTTAAAAGGATGGGATGACGAAATTTAAAATATAACGGGCAACGAATAGATTCGGGTGGTCCAAGGGAAAACTTAGTATAATAAAAATAACATAAATTAGTATTATTAAAATCAGTGGCGCTACAAACTATTTAGGTCTGGGCCTCAAATTTCTGTATCTGTTTCATGCTCATTTGTCAATCTAATAGGCAACTATCACCCTCCTGTGCCTGACACATGTCGTCGACTTTTTGGGTGTAAGGCAAGCCGGTTTCCTCGCGATGTTTTCCTTCACCTAACGAGCAAATTTTAAATGCGCACATTGAAAGAAATTCCATTGGTGCACAGCCGATTGAACCTACGACCTCAGGGATGAGAGTCGTACGCTGAAACCACTTACTTTTGATTTACCTTTAATTATACTTGTAATACAAAACTTTGTGTTGCAATATAAAATGTGTGGTTATTGATAATCATTTTGTATTGCAACAGTTTTGGTACATATGGTAGCATTTGGTAGCAAAATGACAAATGTTTTGGTAGCGCCGTTCTTTCTCGCCGCGACCGACTAGGTGACCGTAACATATCCATCACCTGTTTTTTTTTAGATTTTATATGAACAAAATGTTTCAGGGTGAACTACCAATAGCCATGGCGCTGGCCAGTGTCGTCAGTACGTCGCAAATGGATGAATTAGCCAAGGTGTTCGTAACTTTGTTTGACGCTAAACACCTCCTCGCGCCTTTGCTGTGGAATATATTCTATCGGGAAGTTGAGGTAAGTAGTATTTTAGTGGTTAACTGTGCGTATACGCCAACAATCGTGGGTACCTACTGCGTTTTCGTTCTTTAAAAACCTGATGGACGACAAGAGACTATTTTTAAATATTTTTTTTATTCGGTTATAAAAATTTAAAAGCTCAAGTTCAAGCGTTCGAAATCATATGCCACATCTACAAGCCTTTGCCACTGACGGAAGTATTGCCCTAAATTGCTGCAGGTCGCCTTTGATTATTCTTCCATTTAACTTTCAAATATGGAAATAGTGGCAAAGTGAGTGCCTATTAACATGATCACGCTACCTACTTCCCTGCCAACATTCATGCCAACATTCCTGCCAACTTCCTTTTGCACTTCCCTGCCCACTTTCCTGCTAACTTCCCTGCCCACTTTCCTGATAACTTCCCTGCCCATTTCCCTTTGCGCTTCCCTGCCCACTTCCCTGTCCACTTTCCTGCTAACTTCCCTGCCCATTTCCCTTTGCGCTTCCCTTTGCACTTCCCTGCCAACTTAACTGGTGACTTCCTTGCCAACTTGCCTAAGTAATGTGGCAATAAGTGTTATAGTTGTATTGCGACGTGATTTTGACAATGACTTTCGAAATAGGCTACGAAGCGTAAACGCGGATACAGCAAAATTTCTTTAGAAAACTATTTGCATATGAATATTAAAATAAACTATAGTTTATCGAATAATGAATTTGTCTTTTAGGTATCGGATTGTATGCAAACACTCTTCCGAGGAAATTCTCTTGGCAGCAAGATTATGGCTTTTTGCTTTAAGATATACGGACATACATACCTACATAATTTATTGGAGCCTATCATTAGTTCATTGTTGAAACAGCCTGAGTTGAGTTTTGAAGTGGACCCAGCAAGGTAAGACTTAGATAATAGTAACACCGTTCGTTAGTTATTTAATGGATTCCAAAAAAGATGGTTTTGACCATTGTTTCTTTCAGGCTTCCAATCACGAATGCTAGAAGTTCGTAAGTATGTGAAATATAGTTCACAATTTCTCGAAATCGAAAGGTCATATCTGATTTTTATCAGATACAGTCAAACCTGGATAAGTGAGAACTCAAGGGACCGCGATCTCATTTTCTCTTATAGAGGTTTCTCACTACCCAAGTTTCTAGCTTACAGGGTTACAGAGTCTGTCTCACATATAGAGGTCTATAAAACTTTAGAAACCAATAACAGATGCACATTTGGTTTGAAATAAATAAGAGTCCGTCTTTTTTTTTTTTTTTTTTTTTTTTTTTTTTTTTTTTTTTTTTTTTTTAGCCCCAACAAACCCTAAATTTTTTTTTTTTTTTTTTATTTATAACCCCCATCCACCTTTTTCTTTTCTATCCCCCCTCCCCCCACCTCCCTCTCTCTCTTTTTTTTTTTTTTTTTCCCCCCCCCCCCCCCCCCCCTTCCTTCCCCCCCCCCCCCCCCCCGCACCACCCCCCCCCCCCTTTCTTTCCCCCCCCCCCCCCCCCTTTTTCCCCCCCCCCTCCCCCCCCCCCCCCCCCCCCCCCCTCGGTTAAAAATTCTTTTTACCCCCCTTTAAAGAAAACCCCAAAATTTCCCCCCCCTTAAAAAGTTTCCCGCGTGAATGACTGTCACTTATACAGGTTTGATGTTTCTTAAATTTAAGAATATTAGAGAAGAGTCACACCCGGTAATAATCTCATTAATAAAGTTTTCTCACTTACCCAATTGTCACTTACTCAGGTTTGACTGTATATGTCAACATTTAAGAACAGTCTAAGTTTCATCAAAATCGCCTCAGTAGTTTTTGAGATATGGATATCTATATACAGTGCTAACTCTTTATAACGTTATTCCTTTTAAGGAAATACTCTCTATAACGTAAATGAGCTACATTTGTACATTGTACATACAAGACAAAACCCATACTTTAACTCTCTCTTTATAACGCAACATATACCCTCTATTACGAAGAAATATTTACATATTTAGATATCAACAACATACTTAAGTGTAATTGTTTTTATAATCTGATTACAACTAAGCTATTGAGGTGCCGAAATTACTCAGAAAGACACCTGAGGTCATAAACAGCCTTCTCGCCTTTGTTATTGTTAATTGAATCTCAGTTACTAAACACACCATTGTCACCTATCTATTAAATATATATAAATTACTGTAATTGGTTAAATTTAGTATTTTTTATGTTCCTTCCCTATAACGACAACTCTATATAACGAATAAAAACTCGGTCCCTTGAAATTCGTTA
Organism: Pieris macdunnoughi; assembly: GCA_905332375.1. NCBI lineage: Eukaryota > Metazoa > Arthropoda > Insecta > Lepidoptera > Pieridae > Pieris > Pieris macdunnoughi. Next base: position 234,639 of record CAJOBZ010000030.1, on the reverse strand, counting down.
TAAAGAGTATACACTGTATATGTATAGCACATAAGCTACAATTTAATGGCGTTGGTACTTTCGACACAGCGCTATCTGTTAGAATTGTGACTATCAAATAATAAACAAATATTTTGCAATAAAATAATATTGCGGGTATAAATTGAGATGTAAGCTATCCTATCTTTTAAGTTGGACCAAACTACACACGGTGTGCAAATTTGATTGATATCGGTTCGGTAGTTTATGAGTCCATAGCGGACAAACAACGTGACTCGTAATTTATATATATTAAGATTAAGTGTTTGGGTAAATTACAGATTAGATCCAAGCGAAGATATAGACGTTAATCGAGCCAATTTAATAGAATTGACAAAAGAGGTTTTTGAACAAATCGTGAACTGTGCGGATATGTTCCCGCCACAACTTAGGAGCATGTGTCATTGTTTGTACCAGGTAGGATTGTTTTTTTTTTCACAAAAAGAAGGCTACTTTATATGAATTACAATCTAGCCTATACAATAATTATGGCTTAGTAATGTTATTTTGACTTAATTTTCTACTATACTAGTGAATATCTTTAAGGTAATGTTCATCAACAGTCTTAGTGTTCTATAAAGTTTTGACACTATGTTCGTGTGTCCGAGATACCGCGCTTGCACTTATATTTACTGCACTAGGTTTTATAACTCAAAAGGTTTCTTTAAAAGGCGCTCCAGATGTATCCTTGCTGACCACGATCAGACATGAGCTGCCGACCGAAGAGAGTAGAAATTTAAGTCAACTATTACTAAGCCATAATTATTGTATAGACTAGATTGTAAAGTCGCAGTCTTTTTGGTAATCTTTATTGTAGGAAAAAATATTATTATTATTAATAAAGCTTTATTAATCCATACAACAATTGGTTCATTTACATTCCTTAATATTAGTATATATATAAGTTTAAAAAAAAATTAAGTTAGATTTATTTAAAAAATAATAATATAGAACCATAAATGTTTTAACAGGTTCTAAATAAGCGATTCTCACAATTCCCCCACACGAGTGTCGGTGCCGTCGGTACTGTTCTGTTCCTGAGATTTATCAACCCCGCAATTGGTAAGACAATACAATTTTTTTTATTTATATTACCACGCTATTCTAATGTCGAGGCTACCAACTTCTTGACACCACGGGTGAGAAGACTGTAACTAAACCATTTGAACTAGTGAATTAGTGTTAGTGCACTTAAATGCTAAGTGCAAAAAAAAGTGGTAAGTGAAAAAATGTACACAAGAACAGAGTGTTTTCTTAATAGAGTCTGAAAATAGTGTTGGACACTTTCTTATGTTAAATATTTTAAGTAAATTAGGTTAGACTTAAGAAGACTTACGAAGCTAGGCTTGATCGTAATTTTCCATGATGTCTTAAAAACACATGTATTTGCGTGTTGTTCCCACGAGAATGTAAGTGCGTGCTCCTATTTCACCATGCCTCCTGCATTGAGGATAAATCTTTGTTTTTAATTTATTTTATTATTATTTATTACTTAAGATGTCATGTGAAACATGGTGTAATTGTTGCAGCTCCTAACAAACGTTGTGTAAAACAAAAAACTTGGCGAAGAAAAAGAGTGGCGCAGAGTTTATTGCCAGTTCTTCTCTTGCGTTCTACGCCTTTGATTTGAGAACTGGCAGTAGATGTAAATTTAGATGCATATAGTGTATTTTTTTTTTTGACGTTCATAAGTGTACATTGTGTTACCTATATGAATAAGTGATTTTTGACTTTTGTCATTGACTTAAAAAATTAATATTATCACGCCTTTTTCCCGAAAGGGTGGGCAGAGACCACGGATCTCCACTTGCTACAGACAGACATACCTCTCTCGCTTCCACTTTCATGATATTACCATGCATGCTCGTTTTTTATGGGTTTTAACTGGTCCTTTTTCTAGTACCTCCTGATTTGGTCCAAGTTGACAAGACCTACCCAACCCGATTTCACGATCCACGATTGCTTTGTATATCCTACTTGTTAACCGCTTCCGATTCATCCGTTCTCCATGGCCAAGCCACGTAAGCATTCTCATTCCTATCCTTGTCACTACGTCCCCTTTTAACCCACATTTCTCATGTTTCTCTCGCTCTTTTAAAAACAAAATTTCCTTTTCTTCCTTAAAAACAAAATTATCACTAACATTTCAAAACTCACTTACTTAAAACCTCAAACAATATCTTGTCAACCTGTCCTATGCTGATACAGTAAATATTCTTATTGTGCAAAAATATTTTCAATATAAATTTGTGTTATGTAGAAATCATAAAGTTAAGTATAGTTTACATGTCAAAAGGAAGACTGGCTGCCCACAACAGGGAATCCTAGTGGGGCCAGTTACTTTACCTAAATATCCTGTATATTGTGTATAATAAAGCTTTTTCTTTTCTTTCTTAAATATTTTTCCGCTTGACAGTATCAAGAATTATTTGTCATATTTTTGGTGATGAGTACAATACGTTTATAATTTGACCTAACTAATTTTAGTATCACCTCAAGAAATGGGCATAGTCTTTCGCCCCATACCTTTGCAAATCAAGCGTGGCCTGATGCTAATGTCCAAAATACTGCAGAATATTGCGAATCACGTGGAATTCTCAAAGGAACAACATATGTTGCCATTTAACGATTTCCTAAGAGCACACTTCGAGACGGGACGCAAGTGAGTATTATACATATGCTATCATTATTAGATTTGGTTTTATTCTATTATATCTAGCATGTGAAACGTACACGTAACGTAAGCCGGTATTAATTTCAAAAACTTTGTTAACAGACGCGTTTTGATCCAAAGTTTTTTAGTATCTATTTTTTTATTCACAAAAATATATACACTATCCTTACTAAAAATATATACTAATCCAATACGATAACATCTAAAAAAATTATAATTAATAAAGTATATATGTCAACGGAATGTAACAAAATCCGAAAGTTCATAAACTTTCGTAGGATTCTAAACTAAAAGGATCGTGGAATTCTAAATTTACCTTTTGAATTCTATCGAATTAATAATATACTATCAATTATATTTTGGTAATAAAAAATAATGTCATTACCCAATGCCCTGAACTTTTTACTGAAAAAAACTATTTACTGATAAGTTTAGTTTTTTTCATTACATGGATTTATATTTACTTAATAAATGCAAACTTGGAAAAATCAATTTTTTTAGAACACGACTATTTGTAAATGGATCAGCTAACGATTCGAATCGATTTAAAAAGCGATACTTTTCGGGAAGAATCGCCATTTCTAATATTGCACATATCAGACTGGCTGATATTGCAAATAGCCTTCGCCGTCGCACACATCTGCTAGGTACAAAGAAACCAAGTTCTTGGATAACACTTGGGTTGCTATTAAGATCCTGTTGAAGTTGAACGCAGTTATCTAAAGACTTAGTTATTACAAAAATAAAATTGTCATCTGTAAACATAAGATATTTTGAATACTTGAAGCAATATATTATATCATATAGATAAGCATTTAACAACAAAGGACCCAGTATAGACCCTTGAGGTACACCGGATGTCAAATTTATAAATGTTCTCTTAGGTCCACCCGTTACCCGCCTGCCTTCTATTAGTTACATAATATGATTTTATCCATCTATATGGATCCCCACGGATTCCTAGCGCTAATAGTAGGAGAATGACATGATCGACCCGATCGAAAGCTTTCTCGAAGTCCGTATAGATCATTTATAGACAAACAGAGATATATGTTTGGCAAAGTTTTCCCTTAATAAGCGAGTAGATAAGATATTTATGTTACGCAATAAATAAATTGAATTTTACAGGTTTTTCATACAAATAGCCTCCGACTGTGAGAGCGTGGAGCAAGCGGCTCATAGTTTATCGTTTATAAGTGACGCGAATGTGTTGGCGTTACATAGGTTATTGTGGAACCACCAAGAGAGGATTGGAGATTATTTGTCCAGTAGCAGAGATCATAAGGCGGTTGGACGGCGGCCGTTTGATAAGGTATGTTAGCGTTCAAGTTCTACCGAACCTTAGACCCTGACCTAACAGAATAACCACTGATACTGAACCAATTAAACAAAAAGCATTGTTAAGTGTTAATGCTTTTTTTTTTAAATATGTGATACCTAATCCGCTGTTTTACTAGTCAAATCTAAAGCTGGAAATGTGTTTTTATTTTACTTTTATTTTTTTTCCTTGTAACATTTATGTTTATGTAATATACTGTAGATATAGCATTATGTATAGTGAGGTAAAATTTAATAAATAAACAAAAACTCTTTTAAAAAAACTTAGTAAATTAATGTAGCAATATTTTTATGTATAATAAAATGAATATACCGACTTAATATAAATTATAATTGAATACTCTGAATACTGCTTACAGATGGCGACACTGCTAGCTTATTTAGGTCCGCCGGAACATAAACCTGTTGAATCGTAAGTATTTGCTAGCAAAGCTGAGATTTTATATGCATCAAGAACAAAATAAGAAACCTTATAGCTAAAAAGCGATCAAGTATTTTATGGCGAATAAATCTTTCACTTTTTAGTATATTAATTAGTTTATTGTTCTTTATTCCAGCACATCAAGTCTTCTTTTCTCTTCCTACGCTCGCTGGTCTTCAATTGATATGTCTTCCACCAACTTCGAAGAGTTCATTGTGAAACATAACATGCACCAAAAAGAAGAGTTCAAAAGTATCAAAAGTTTGAATATCTTCTACCAAGCCGGCACCAGCAAATTGGGCAATCCAGTCTTCTATTTTATTTCTAGAAGATACAAGTAATTAATTCTATATTTTAATTAGTTATACCCCGTGGTTCTCGCGATAATTTGTTGGTAGCGTATTATCTTGTTCTTAATAAATGGTTTATTTAACATCAAATAAACAAAGATTTAGACTTCACTTAGCTTAATTGGAATGATGAGTTTTCTGTTATCCAAAATTATTTTACTGCGTGGATCGTCCTCGGTGCTAATATCGCCTCGTTAAACTTTGCAAACCACTTTTTACCGGTTGATTTTCCTGGTGCAGAGTCCGAACAATGTTTATCTAGCCAAGCTTTGGCTTCAATCGTTTTTAATTTCGTTTAAAAAGCAATGCTTTAGAACTCCTTTTATCCATTTTATTATGCAAACAAAAGTTCCTTCACTCAAAATCTCACAAACTCAAATTTATACATATTATACTTTTATATATTATATATATTATACTTTTGAAGGTTAGGGCTAACTACAAATCATATTACAGTGTCAACTCTATATAACGACACTCAAAGGACTCTGCCTATTTTGACGTTACAAGGAGTTGCCGTTAAATAGTAAGAAAAATCTGAGAAAGTTTATTTCAGACTAGTGTTAGAAATCACATAAAAACAATTCGTATGTCAACGCTATTGCGTTGTCTGTTATTTTTGTACTGTACCAGTAGTTATGTTGTATCTTTTTACTTATTCATATCTTGGGATATTGAGGTATCATGCGCAGTATTTATTTTATTTTACACATAAGTAGATATACATATAAATAAATAAACAAAACAGATCACACACAATTTTGGTAAATTCAACAGACAGATGACTAAAGAAAAAGTCACTAAATAATTAAAAAGATATATAAAATGTAAAATAAAATAGCCTGTCTTCCAGTACTAATAAGGATTACATTAAGTTTATGTTATTATATTTAATATTAGTACACGACCTGCGACGGAGTGAAGGGTACCTCCAAATCCTTCCATTTGTCTCTACTTCGCTACTATTTTCCAATCTTTCTCCGCTATCTCATTTATTTCAAAGATATATGAATATTTAAAACTATTTACATACGAAGAACAAGAAGGTAATAATTAAATATAATAATCTATATACTATATATAATGAAAAAGGTCTTCGTTTGAGGCTCCTTCACCACTGATCGTATCGACATGAAACTACCACCATTCGATGCGAAATTTTTCCTAGATGGTTTATGGCTATTTATTTATTAAATTCCAACGTTCCTTCATTTTTTTATTGCTGTTTTACTTTTATGAAAATTTATCCATACGGACTTCACCGCGGAAACATTCGGGGAGGCTTCCTAGAACCTCTAAACGTCAACATCTGTTAAAAACTCGATTTTCGAAATATTTCAATTTTCTTAGCGGGAAGTTAAAAAGAAGAATAATAAAAATATGAAAAAAAATAAAATAATGAAACATAAAATTTATTTTAATTCGTCCAGCAAAGCGGGCGCGAAACGGCTAGTAATAATAATAAAGCCCGTTTTATTTCCAATCATGACAAAAACAAGTTATAATACATAGCTTATTTTACATTTTTATAAATTTTTTTCTTTTGCTTGTTATTCTATATTCTAGCTTCCTTCAGTACCGTCGATCGGAACCCCTTCACAGGTAAAGGCCTCCTCCAGCTTTTTCCAACTGACTCTGTCTATGGCTCTCTTTCGATGATTAAATATAAGTACAACGAAAATATTATTTCGCCAGGATCGGAGAAGTGAACGCGGATCTTCTGATCTACCACGTGATTTTGACCCTGAAGCGGTTCTGCCAACAACCCTTCGAGCTGATCATCGACTTCACTCACACCAACTCCGATAACAGGTTCAGGTTTGTATGTTAACGGAGATTAGTGTCTAACCAATAGGTTGTTTGATCTGGAGACTGCTTGTGCAGACGTGTTTGTTTGATTTGGGGGGGATATAATAAGCCCCCTGGGCTATTGTGTCCAGGGGGGGTATTACTTAACCTCAGGTGTGCCTTTGGATTGACTTCTGTTATATAAAAAAGATAACAAATAAAAATTAAAGACTATATAAAATCAAAGTTTTTAAAGTCGGTTACAAAGAAAATGCATTTGATCAAATAAAGTTTGAAAAGAATATTTATAATAATAATATTTACGTAGGCTTGTAACTAATATGCTTGGTAACTCGTGTAACTTATTTTCTTCTAACCCATACAATATTTCAGAACGGATTTCCTCCAAAAGTGGTTTACGGTGCTCCCAGAAGTAGCCTACACGAATATACAGGCGTGCTATATATACAACTGTAACAGCTGGGTTCGGGAGTATACCAAGTTCCATGAAACTATTTTGGCGCCACTTAGGGTAAGACATTTTTAAAAAAATACCCAACTTTCGTACTGTGTCCAACTCAGTGGCTCTTACTTGAAATGATCTAAAAATGTATCGTTTGAATATTTAAATATATCGAGAGTTACTTGATACAGCAATTTTATATTATTTTATTACTAGCGGCCCGTCCCGGTATCGCACGGGGGACATTTATTTTTTAAACATTTTTTATAGTTATTAATGTGTTCTTTAATATTGTGAAACGTTTTGATTGTTCTATCATCAATAGTTTTCGCAGCGCATGCTGTGAAAGACATTTTATAGTCATTTTTTTACACCTTGGGTAACTTTATTGTAGTTTAGTTTTAGTATTTTTGAAGTTATACTTCTTTAGGCGCGTTATGAAAAATTTATGAGAGTGAAATTTTACAATGCGCGCGCACCGTGACACTAATTTAACAGAATGAAGTTGCCCACGGAAGATGCTACGGCATTGGACATAATTTAAAAACAACATTCGAATAATAATTGAATTTATGTTACACTTAATGTAAGAGAATAATAATAAATATTTATTTATTTAATTTTTCAAATGTAAACTGAACTTTATTGACTATAATGACTCCTTTTCCAGTCTTTGATTATTTAATTGTAATTAATTATTTGCATGCAATCAAAAACTATTTTTAATAATGCCAAAGAAGTATAACTTCTTACGCGCGTACATAAGTACACGCACCCTTTTTTTTTCTTGTAATTAAAATAGCCTATATTAATCAGCGATAATGTACCATTCAAATGGTGCAAGAATGTTTAAAATCGGTCCAGTACTTTTTGAGCCATTTCGTTACAAACATACTTGTATACAAATCTTTCCTCTTTATAATATTATTATTAGTTTAGATTTTGCGGGTAGGAATTATTTATAAATAACACCTACTCGGAGACGCCGGTATTTATTTTAATAATTAATAAAAATGTAAAAACAGCTGGAGGGCTACGTAAAGGATAGGTTTCTTCATGGGTATCAAATGTCTAACAACCCACAACCTATTACTATTACTTAGAATTCATTTATTTCAGGGTAACCGAAAACTTTTATTCATAGACAACCACGCTCGTCTATGCGACTACATTGACTCGGAACAGCAAAAACTTCCCGGAGCGACTTTGGCCCTTGAGGAGGACCTCAAAGTGTTTAATAATGCCCTCAAGCTATCGCATAAGGACACTAAAGTCGCTATTAAGGTATTTCAGAAAAAAATATAATAAATCTTTTCAAGATAAAACAAGAGTTGTATCGTTCACTTTTTAAATTTTATACATTTATTTAACTCTCTGTGGAATGCAACTCATCATTATATTATTTCGTAATCCTTCAGCTAACATAAATTATATATGTATATAATAACAAACAGTTACACTGAAAATATAGCTAGTGATGGAATACATGATACATTTAACTACAAAAAGGTTCAAAAATTTACAAAAGGAAACAAACAAATAAATATTATTCAATATATTTAACTAGTACTACCTAGTGGTACCTGATTTGGCTGTGTTGTGTCATGGTGTAAAAGTGAGGGTAAGTACGTGAAGGTGTGTATGTGGGGTATGCTTATGATGCAGGTGATTTTGTGCTATGGATATTCTTAATACTCCTTTTAACCATATTCCGCAATAGCTTAAACAAGTCAAGGCTGAAATATTGGTAGTTGTATGTCCGGGCTGCGGGATACAAAACTGAGTTTTTTGAACAAACAACGATTGTGACGATGTGAAACAAAACACGATTACGAGCTTAGTAGGCAGGGAAGGAAGGAGAAGGAAGATATTTGTAACCCATATTCATAAAAACAATCGCCGTCTTAACTGAAATAATCATCTATCTTATCTCAGAGTAAACTCGATTTGATAGTATACATATTATTAATTCCACATAATATTCATTACTTAAAATTCTCATATTTACATTTTCAATTTATTTTTATTCAAACTTGATCGCCACTCGCACGTAAGCACAAAACAGGTCTTGCTTGTTCGCTCGTATGTGTGCGTGTACGCTACCTGGGAGTAGTGCGTGCGCCAGTGCCCTTTGTGACTTATTGTTGGATGCCCATATGCATTTTTTATATTATAACTTTATATATTATTTCGTAATCCTTAAAACATTAAATTAATTAATTTGAAAATGGTGGTTATTATATCAAATATATTCTAGGTCGGGCCCACAGCTTTGCAAATAACATCAGTGGAGAAGACCAAGGTGTTAGGATTTCAAGTGTTATTGAATGATGTCTACTATGCGTCAGAAATTGATGAGGTATGTTTACACTTATTTATTTAGATTAACGTATATGCATGGAGCTGCAGCCTAGCGAAAATTTTGTAATTGACAAGAATTTCACGTTCTTCGCTGTGTCAGCACATATTACCCCGTGGATTCTAATTTTATTTATTGTCTTTGCAGTCAAATTCCTTACGGTTGGTTTAGCTGTAATGTTTTTTTTAATTAAATTAGTTCTAAATATTTTGTTTTTTTGCCTGCCGTAATAAATATTAATGACTTTATTAAAAATATTTTTACAAACAAGTTGTTTGTATGTGTGAAATATCACTTATTTGCAATGACTCAAAGCTTATAAAAAAAGCTTTGAGCCATAACAAATAAGTGATAATATATTGTTTGAATGTTAAAAGTTTTGTTTTAAGCATTTTTATTTTACGTTCGCGTTGCCTGAAAGTAACTGCCTTTGAGGGCCGCTCTTCTCTTTAATAAAAAATAGGTAATAAAAAAATAATTTCTTATGTACTTTGGTACATAGAAATTTCTCTGTCATTCAACTCATGACTATGGCTTAGTGGTATTTGTTTAAATTTTTGAAGTGAAACTTCTTTATCGGGGTTGGAAAAAAATTTAGTGTAACATTTTTGCGTTACGCGTCACATTTTTCCGTTACGCGCCATGTTGCTTTTTGAAGTCAAACTTCTTTATCGGCGTTAAAATATGACATATAGTATGTTTTTGACTTTGAAGTTTGACTTCGAAAATGTAATCCGTTGTCAAACTTCTTTATCGGCGTTAAAATATGACATAGGTATAGTATGTTTTTGACTTTGAAGTTTGACAACGGATTACATTTTCGACTTGAAATTTGCTAATCGCAATTTGCAGCAATTAATTTGTAAATTGTATGCTAGGCAGTGTATCAAAATTTACTGTGTTTAAAGAAATAGTTTCTAATAAGGTCATAAAGAAGTTTCACTTCTTACGTGTGTACACCTAGTACACGCACACATTTTTTAATATTTTCTATAAACAATTTTAGGTATGCTTGGTGGATGATAACCAATTTTCATTATCAATAGTAAACGAAGCCACTCCACTCAGCTTCATACACAACGATTGTGATAATATCGTACAGTCCATCATCCATATACGGAATAGATGGGAGCTTAGTCAACCGGTGAGTCGATGTTAAACTTTAAAAAAAATGTAGTTTTTGTCTCTTTCTTCCGAATTGTGGTTTCGCGTGGAAATACTGTGTTCTAAGTTAAAAAATGCAATTACACTGATGTATTTACTATGAATTTTAAAAATAGATTTGCACATTGCGCAGCAAAAACTGCCTTAAAAAACGTCTGACGTCGAGGTGATACGGGTGAAATTTAGTTTTCTGCCTTGACGTCCGATGATTAAATTTAAATGTCTGAAATATCAATAGAACTATATGAATGATTTATTTCTGATTACGTTTCCAGCAAGATTCGGTGACGGTACATCAGAAAATACGGCCCAAAGATGTGCCTGGGACCTTATTAAATATGGCCTTATTGAACTTAGGGTCGTGTGATCCGAACCTACGCACCGCTGCGTACAATCAGCTGTGTGCGTTGACCGCAACATTTCATCTTAAAATCGAGGGACAGTTGTTGGAGACATCAGGTACATTTCTTTTATAGACACAATTTAACTTTACAATCTAGCTTAACTTAAGACTAATTTAAGTTAATTTAGTTACTTAAGATGTCATGTGGAACATGGTGTAATTGTTGCCTTACAAACATTTTGTAAACAAAAAAACTCGGCGATTAAAAAGAGTGGCGGAGAGTTTATTGCCAGTTCTTCTCGTCCGTTCCCTTCATTTGAGATCTGGCAGTAATTGTAAAATTACAAGAATTTAATGTATATTTCTTTTATGACGTTCATAAATGTACATTGTGCTACCTATACTAATAAATGATTTTGAATTTCAAGTCTAACCTAATTTACTAATAAGGATATTTAACATAAGAAAGTGTCCAATAACACTACTTACAGTCTCTATTAAAGGGAAGACACTTCTTCTCACTTACCGCTGTGTAGCAGAAATTATAAATTAAAAAGCTTGAAGCTTTAAGGTTGAAGAGAATTATTAGATATGTTTGGGTTTTGTGATTGTGACGAGGTCTTTTGAAGTTCATTTTTAAAAGGGGGAAAAATTTTTTGTTAAAAAATTGGCCCATTTTTCTATAAAAAATCAATGAATACGAATTTGTACAAGCAATTTGTATTCAATTCAATAAGCATTTTTGAATTCTGTCTATTTTATTAATCATCATGTCTTAAGACTTAATTCTTATATTTTTTTAGGATTATGTATACCATCAAATAACACTATCTTCATTAAGTCTGTGAGTGAGAAATTAGCACATAATGAGCCTCATTTGACGCTGGAGTTTCTAGAAGAGTGTATTCAGGTAGAATAATAATTAATTATCAATCAAAATAATATTGTTCTTTTAATAAAGTTTAAAAATGATTGAAAAAAAAAACAAAAGGGCCTCTAATTAATTAATAATTAGATTACAGAAAGCAACATGTGTGATAATATATAATAAATCAATTATTATATATTAAAAGTGAATTTTTTTAGGGATTCCGTGGCTCGACAATAGAACTGAAGCATTTATGTCTTGAGTATATGACCCCGTGGCTTGCTAATTTAGTCAAGTAAGTGTTACCTTCTATCTATATTTATATAGAATTATCGTGTCACAATGTTTGTTCCCATACTCTTTCGAAACGGCTCGACCGATTCTTATGAAATTTTTTATGCGTATGCTGTAAGTCTGTGAATCGGCTACTATCTATCTTTCAAACCCCTAAGTGATAAGGGGTGTCCAATCCAAAAAAAATATTTTAATTTTTTCGACAAAATTTTTGTTTTTATTTTTTATGTTACATCATACAAAAATACATACAACCTTTAATTTCCATCTACCCTCTACGATTATCCCCTAATTTTTATTTAGTTAAGAACTTATAACTTGAACTCTGAGGTTTATATAGAGAAAAATCTCAGAAAAACCTAAAAGTTTTCATTCCGAAAAACCAAACAGTCTCTAGTAGCATAGCGAAATGTTCCATGTTAGTATGTACTAAAAAGGTAGGCTAATTAAATTCACATAAAGGAGAAACGAAGCTGGCGGGGGCAGCTAGTTTTTATATATTTAAAGTTAAATAAAATGTTGTATATACTATGTATTAATGTTTCGATATTCCAGATTCTGCAAACCCACTGAAGAGTCGAGACGTCAGAAGCAAGTGGCCCAAATTTTGGAAAAATTGATAGAACTTACAATAGAAGAAACTGAAATGTATCCATCTGTTCAGGCGAAAATATGGGGCTCAATTGGACATGTGCCAGAACTTATAGATATGGTCCTGGATAGCTTCATACAGAGGAGTGTGGACTCAGGTAATTCATTGGTGTCTGTAATCTTAGCTTAGAAATTTTGTATCGTAAAATAAAATTACACGCTTACATAACATACCACTATGATATAATTTTACGGGAGGCATAAAGTAGGTTGTTGTGTTTTTATTGATAATTTAAAAAAAATGGTATTTACATTACAGTAGATAACAGTTTATAAATTAATAAAAAAAATAAACCAGCAGCGCTACAACCTCTTTAGGTCTGGGCCTCAGATTTCTGAATCTGTTTCATGATCATTTTTCAATCTAATAGGCAAGTAGGTGATCAGCCTCCAGAGCCTGACACACGCAGTCGCCTTTTTGGGTCTAAGGCATTCCGGTTTCCTCATGATGGTTTTTCTTCACCGTTCGAGCGAATATTAAATGCGCGCATAGAAAGAAAGTCCATTGGTGCACAGCCGGGGATCGAACCTGCGATCTCAGAGATGAGAGTCACACGCTGAAGCCACTAGGCCAACACTGCACAGTTTATGAATATTTATTATAAATTAATAATAAAATACAAACATAAAAATTATTATAATTATGTATATATAGTTATTGTTTAATCAAAAATTAGCTGTAACTTAAAAAAAAGTAAAATAAATTCATGATCAGGACCTGATACAGAAATCTGAGTTTTGTAACCAAGGGTTATAGCGACATTGGTTTTTTTTGGTATTTAAAAAAGTATATAATCGAAAGGTTTTAATATGTTTGTAAGCAAATTGGTACTTGTAGGATCTATAATATAGGTTATAGGCACTTAGACACATAATTGTTCCGTTGTGCGTTAAGTCCTGGCTAAGTCCTGCTTCTGGAAGGAGCTGGGCTGGCTCAGCCTGAAGTCTCCTGGGCACTTCACAGGCTTCACAGGTTCCGAGGATTGTTTAGTCACAGCCTCGCATTCCAGGACTACGTGGGTGACTGATTCCTCTGCGTAGGATCTATAATAACAATTCATAATTGATATCACCCAGGTCTTGGATCACCCATGATAGAGATAATGGCAGACACAGCTGTCGCGTTGGCCTCCGCCAATGTTCAGCTCGTCTCGAAGAAAGTTATTGGGCGAATGTGTAGGGTAAGTTAAATGTGTAAAACTTATCGAAATACATTTTTGTTTTGTTTTTGCAGTGGCAAATTTTATTTTGCTTTTTATTTTTTTTAATTTTCTGCAGGCTTTAACGAAACTACCAAATAATATATTGGGTCCAATCACTCCTGCCACTGTAAGTTTGTTTTTTTAATTTAAAATATTAGTTAACATAACCATATTTTTTCTTGATTAACAATTTTCTTATTCAGTTTTCTAGAAATGTTTTACAAAATATTGTTTATTATTACTAGGGATGCATCGATATGATACGATACCTTTTTGTCGATACGATACCGATGCCAATACTCTTATAGAAATATCTTCGATACCGATACCTACGCTTATTGGTTAAATTAAATTAAGGTAAAATATATCAAGTTTGGTTAAAGTTGTCATTTGAGATTTCAATAAATTATTTTGCATAAAATATTAATATTTCATAAATTCTCTTTACGAAATTTTAATTTTAAAAATAGAATTTCTATGAGGTAATTCGCCCTTCTCACTCTCTCTCAATCGGTCTCAATTTGAAAAGTATCGTTGTATCGGCAATAAAAATATCGCCGATGCCGATATATCGGCAAACCCAAAGTATCGCCGATATATCGATATCGGAATCAGTATCGGATGCATCCCTAATTATTACTATCACGTAATTACGTGAGAAAAATTTATCTAAATATTGAGGCTTCAGGAAGAACCAAACCAGAATTAAAAGAGATATCTAGATATCTCATTAACTTGTCTCTTTGTCAAAATATACCTGACCAAATATTAAAATCCTTCCCAGGTCGTAGACAAAACATGTCATTCGCCGACTGCAATGTTGGAACAGCACATGATGTGGGACGATATTGCAATCCTAGCGAGGTATTTGGTAAGTATTATCTTTTGTGGACGAAGTGATATTTGGTGCATATATTTTAATATAACATGCGAAGGATAAGTGATACCGCCGCTCATGGACACTCACATTGCTAGAAGGCTCGGATCGCAAGTACGTTGCCGGCCTTTTAGAAAAATAAGACAAAATTAGGGTTAAAATAATTTTCTTTATTTAACAAAAATATTTGGCTCACAATTTCAATTTAAATCTCGACAAGTTAAAAAAACACTTAATATGAACATATCAAACGACAAATTTAGTCATAATTTAACATTTTGTTTAATCATTAATTGTTCCACCATTCCACCATTGTTGTATCTGATCATCTAGAACACTAAAATTATCCCTAAGTGTAACTAGCGTCAGTATGATTAGATTACCTTATAATTACTATACGCTGTCGGTACATTTCTTCAAATGTATTGGCTCTTTTTAATACATGACAAATGACGGAGAAATAAAACTCGTCTGTTTACGATATATATGGTTACTGCAAAGTCCTTCATACTTCAATAGAAGACGAACACGGTTTCCTAATGTTTTTTCAATTGTATTGCAGTTGATGCTCTCCTTCAACAACTGCCTGGACGTAGCCCGACACTTGCCCTACTTGTTCCACACGGTGACCTTCCTCGTGTGTTCTGGGACCGTGTCAATGCGAGCAGCCACTCACGGACTTGTTATCAATATTATACATTCTCTATGCACCTGTCAGTCTCCTACTTTTTCAGGTATTTAAAGAATTATTTTTGTGTTCTAATGTGTGTGTGTCTTTATATTTTGTACGACATTTAAGGTTTACAATAAATTACCAAAAGAATTAAAAGATCTACCGACTAGAGTCTTTAAAAAGCGACTCGGTGTATTACTTTTGGAAAAAATTTACTATTCAATAAATGATTATTTGCGTGGGACACTGAAGTTGATACAATTTTTAATAAAGTATGATATGATACGAGTATGTACGATACAAATAATGTAAGAATTGACCAATTCATTTGACTAATAATGTAAAATGTAAAATTCCTTTAAAGACAAATTTGCGCGCCACTGTGTGTGGCAGAATATGCGAACTTACGATTGTACCACCTTACACATTTTTATACCATATTCGTGCAATAAATAAATTATTATTATTATATTACTTAGGTTGCTTATTAAATATACAATACAGAGTAGTGTTGCCTTGTGATCGGCGTGGTCTATTGGCTCGTACGGTGAAGGAAAACATCGTTAGGAAACCGCTTAATACCCAAGAATTCGACGGCGTCCCGAAACCCAGACCTAGAACGTTGCAGCGACCCTGGGTCTTCTTCCTGTATCTTCCAGAAATGTGTGGATAAATTTCAAAAACAACACCGAATGGATTTTGTTTGTTTTTATAGAACAAACGGCAGGAGGCTCACCTGATGTTAAGTGATACCGCCGCCCATGCACACTCTCAATGCCAGAGGGCTCGCGAGTGCGTTGCCGGCCTTTAAAATGATATATTGGTGTTATAATGGAATGTTGGAAAAAATTGTGGAAAAACATACTATTACGGAATTTAGTTCACGAGCTTTGAAGGCTTAGATATCTAATTCCAAAAATATTATTATACAAGCAATCTATTCACGTCCTGTCATTTTTAGAGGAGACCCAACGTCTCCTTATGCTGTCACTGGATGAGTTTGCGCTTCCAAAGTTCTATAAAATGTTTGGAATATCAAAAGTGAAATCCGCCGCCGTCACCGCTTTTAGGAGCCCATATCATCGTCACACTGGTGATTGGTGAGTATAGTACAAAGGATGGGCCTTAACTAGCTTTTAAACTGTAAATTTATCTATTTTTATTAATTTTTTTATTTCCTTAGTTTCGTAAATGTTTGAACCTTTTTGTATATATGTACTATGTATTACATCTTTTGCTAGTAGTTTGCTGTAGATGTACGAAAACAATAAATTCAAGTATATATAGAAAAGACAAATTTTAAGCGTCTTTAAAAACCCCAAAAATTGAGGTTTACGAATTCGACATATATAATTTTTTTCGAAAAATAAACTAAGAGTTTTCAGTATAATAAATGAAATGTCTCAGTAGCAATCTTAAATTCGTGCCGGCGTAAATCTTAAAAGTTTATCAATTATGTTGAACATTTTTAAAATTTATAATAACCATATCAAAAGAAATTGGCTCACACTATTCATTCAATAATTGTAATCCAGGTATTCCGAACACTCATACGGCTGCAGCCAATCTTCATGCATCATGGGTCCAATTATGGTGACATCGGTGACTGACAGAGAGAGATTACCACTTCAGTCTTTAGAAACCATCACCGATGCCTTACTCGAAATAATGGAGGCTTGTATGCGAGATATACCTGGTTGTGATTGGTTGAAAACTTGGTGGGTATTATTAGTTTCTGTATAATATTTCCACTCCACTTCTATTTTTTCTATGCTTTATGGTACATGTTTTATATCTTTTATTTTTTCACAAAAATACTATCCTTACTGTACTAAGTCAATACGATAATGTCGAAAACTTTCAAGAGTGAAAGGAAACGTTACTGAAACTGTCACCCACACCATGCTACAGCGCACATAGTATAGCTACAAAGAAACCGAGTTCTTGGAGAACACTTGAGTTGCTCACTATCGGGAGCAAGACTCTGATTTTTAATTCCGTAGAATTCTGACATTTCATTAATGTTTCTAACAAAGTTGTCCACCGAAAAAGGGACAAATTTGACCCATTTTAGGGTAATAAAGTAAAATGCTACATATTGTTTACGTTTTACCTACAAAAAGGTGAAACTAAATATTTACTTACTCAAGTGACCTAATACAAACATAACAGTCCTTTAAGTCCTGTCTTGTTTCTAATTTATTGAACCCCACCTTCGCTAAGACAAATAATGTTCGGATTTAAACTATGTTAAAAATTCAAGCCAAAATTAATATTTTTAATCGCCCCCTTCGCTTAGTTAAAAAGGTGTATATTTAAAGAAAAAACTTTTTAACCGGATTAAAGTTATGTATTATTATAAATTTACAATTATTTAACATAATTTTAAATTTATCCGACGTTTCGCGTGCTTTACAGCGTGCGTGGTCACGGTGACTGAAGACAAAAGGTGTTGGATGTCAAAAAGTATCACAGCTGTAGAGAAAGTTGCATTATCTGTATTTATTTCCCCGGAGTTGGTATCAACTAATGGAGGGTTTTTGCAAAAATGGCTCACGGTGTCCTCTATTTTCGCGGATTGTTTTTCTTTTTGAGATTTTAATTTGGATATTATTGGATATTATTTAACATTATTAAAATTATGTTAAATAATTGTAAATTTATAATAATCCATAACTTTAATCCGGTTAAAAAATATTTTCTTTAAATGTGTAAAGGTTATGTCAATAAAAGACAATACAAGGTGTATATGACTGTAACAATATTATGTGTGATAAATGAGCTAAGGATAATAATGTTTACTGACCAGCTATGATGACCTAAAATATCAATGCATAGTTGAAAGTTTAGAAGAAAATTAGTAACATTCAACTTTCTGCAATAGTACTTTTTATATAGCAAAAATTTCCAATTCTAGGACCTCCCTGGCGAGAAGTTTTGCGTTCTGCTTCAATCCAGCACTACAGCCAAGAGCGCTCATAGTTTTCGGCTGCATAAGTAAGTTGTATCTGTAAATGTTTTCTTTCTATGATTTTCTATATGTATGAACGGTTAATATAACCTTCAAATTACTTGAGTGAAACGTCTGGTTCCAATAAAAAGATGTTATAAAAGCAAAAGAATATAAACTATATCGAATCGACTTGTTAGGTTTATTATTTTTTAGCTACTTTTCTATGTTACTTAGTAACTAGTAAAAATATAAATATAATATCCAGGTAAACACGTAACAGACGACGATATGAAGCAACTCCTGCGTATTCTAGTAAAAGCTTTGGAGTCGTTCAACGATATGGCGCTTCTGGAGGCGATTATCATGTGCCTGACGAGACTACAACCGCTGTTGGATTCGGTGAGATAAATGTGTTATCATCTTTTGGAACATTCCACCATCCACCATTGCGAACTCTCTCTGACTAGCTTTTCGGATTTATTCCAATTCCTGGTCCTTCGGTCCGCCGATTTTTAAGCCAACAGTTGAGGAGTCTAGCAACTCTATAATGCTCATTTGTTTACTAAGATAACGGAAAGATTTACGTAAGTATTCGTAAAGGAAAATATTGAGTAATTTCTCGAGAGAGAGGGAGAGACTTCGACGTTTTTTAAATTAAAATAAATCGAAAAGTTCATGTTTTTAAATCGCGTTTAGCGAGTGAATTAATGAAATAGAAGAGTGTGTGAGATTTTTAATATATCGACAATATAGTCCTTTTATTTGATACCAGATATTTTTAGAATGAAAAAAAAAAAGTTTATATACGATCACGTGACCAAATTAATGCGGGGGAATATTCTAATAAAGACGTGTGACATTGTGATTGTGAAGGAACTAAATAAATTGCAGGAATCTCCCATCCACAAAGCTCTCTTCTGGGTGTCCGTGTCTGTTCTACAATTGGATGAGCCGACTTTGTACGCAGCGGGACTGTCCTTGCTCGAGCAGAATTTGCATACATTGGACTCGCAAGGTCATTTCGAGATTAAGGTGAATAATAATAGAGTATTTTATAACTTTATGGTTAGGTATTTTCAGCAATGGGGATGTACATTCTAGCGGTATTCATATATTACTACCGCACCAAACTTGTGACCTCCAGGTTAGTTCAAGTCAAACAATTTGTATGACTCAAAACTTGGCGATTAAAAAGAGTGGCGGAATGTTTCTTGCCAGTTCTTCTGGCCCGCTCTACGCCCTTGACTTGCGAACTGGTAGTAAATGTAAATTTAGAATTAATTTAACTTGTTTTTTTGACGTTCATAAGTGTACTTGTTTACCTATATGAATAAAGATATTTTGAGTTTGAGTTATTCCAATGGCCGTATAACCTTTCAGCTCTGACCCTGAGATTTCTGTATCTGTTCCGTGATCATTTTTAATAGCCAAGTAGGTGATCAACCGTTTGTGCCTGACACACCGTCGACGTTTTGGGTCTACGGCATGCCGGTTATCTCACGATGCTTTTGCTTTCCCCTACGAGCGAGTGTTAGATGTGATGGGATGGGATCGAATCTACCACCCCAGGGATGAGAGTCGCACGCAGAAGCCATTAGGCCAACACTGTTATAAATATCTCCAGGTTATAATAATATTCCTGTTTGTATAAATAAGAACTTTAGGGTTTCAAATTATTCCTGTACAATGGCTATCGATATGTGGAAATTATCTTGAAAGTAACTATACTCTGATGTTTCCGTTGAATTCTGACTTTTCATAAGTGTTGCTACTAAAAAAAATCTCCACCGAAAAAGAGACAATTTGTCTTATTTGAGAGCAATAAAAAAATGCTAATGGTAAATCTAAATATTCACTTACTGAAGTGAAGTTTACTGAAGTAATATAAAAATATCAAATATTTCAATATCACGAACAATAAATCGAAAAGGTTTGCCATCACTGACATGTCAAAAAATTATAGCTGTCAGAATTCTACGGAATTAAAAATCAGAGTAAAGTTACTTTCAAGATAATTTTGACATATTTAACAGAGCGATACCTGTCAATCCTAATCGCAAAAACCGAAACAGATTTTGATGTAGCTAGACTGTTCCCAGAAGATTATCTTGATAGGATTTCTGCTAATATTTATGGACAAACTTACGAAATTTAGTACACATGTTTGAAAGATACTCAAATATTATCAAATTCCCACAGCATGACATTTGAATTAGGTATAAAATCGTGTAAAACCGCCAGTAAAAATCTTAAATTTGCAGACGCTACAACAAGTGCTGATGGAGACACGAGAGCCCCTCGAGTGGCATTTCAAACAATTAGACCATGCCGTCGGTTTGAGGTAAGAAATCGGAAGAAATACTAATTTTAAACTCTCCTTCTCTTTCTTTATAGGTGGTATCTCTTTATATATACGGGCCGGGTCAGCAAGTATATATATATATATATTTATATATGTTTGTTATAATAATGATAATTAACACGTAAAAATCTTGCTGTGCTTACAAGCATGGTGCGTTATAGGGCCATCTTGTATAGAGAAGCGTAAAATGTTAAATGTAATCCATTTAATTCATAATTTTAAGTACCTAATATAATAAGAAGTATGGGGCTTACCAATAAGCATGGTGGTAATGGTTACAGTTCCTTGTAAACCAAAAACTTGGCGACTTAAAAAATTTGTGGAGATCTTTGTTAGTTATTCTCGCCTGCTCTACGCCCTTGATTTGTAATGTAATAAAGTTTTTTTAAATATTGACGTTTCAAGTGTACATATTACCTGGATTTATTTCTTTAGTTTCCGGTCCAATTTCCATTTCGCCCTCGTGGGTCACCTGGTGAAGGGGTACCGTCATCCCGCACCAGCCACTGTATCTCGTACCGCGAGGGTTCTGTGTGCATTGCTGGCGTTGGCTGCGAAACCTGACAGGGATAAGTTCAAGGCTACGCAGCATACTGTGGCATATCTCACAGGTCAGGAGAAATAATTTTATATTTTTAATATAAATGTGTTATTTTTTTATAAGGAGGCAAACGGGCAGGAGGCTCACCAAATGTTAAGTGATACTGCCGACCATGGACACTCACATTGTCAGAAGGCTCGAAAGTGCGTTGCCGGTTTTTAAGAATTGGTACACTCTTTTTTTGAAGTACCCCAATTCCAATTGGTTCGGTAATACTTCAGTGGGCAGCTGGTAGATATGTTGTATGTATTTATATATTTTTAAATTTTATTTTTCTGTAGAGGGGAATTGATAAAAAATAAACTTCTAACAAATTCTAAGAACATTCTAGAAGCACGCTGGAGTTTCAACCCTTTGTTGTGGACATCACTATACTCTGATTTTTAATTCCGTAGAATTCTGACAGCTATCATTTTGTGACATGTCAGTGATGGCAAACCTTTTGGCCCGGGCAAAACTTTTTATTCCAATACGAGTCTGAACATAGGAGTCTATAGTCTATACATACATTTTATTGTTAGTTAATGTATCCATTTTATTAAGTGCGGTGCTCATTAAAAGTGGTTTTACGGCGACTGATAATTACTCCGCACTGCACGATTTGTATCGTATAAAAACAGCAAAGGAGTGAAACTCCTTACCCCTTCCCTCTTTCCCTAAACAGTATAATGTGGGTTCATTTCAGCGGTGATTAAATAGGCATCTCCCAGACAGACTTGCCCTCCGATAGGCCGCATCTCTCTTAACATCAGGTGCTATTGTGGCCAAATGTTTGTCCAGTTATAAAAAAAGATGACAGTGAAATCTTTAGTAGAAAAGTGTTTTTGATATTTCTTTATTAGTAAGCTAAAGTCGCTATCCCAACTTCACTATTGACGCTATGGTAAAGAGCTCGAAGTAGTTCAAAACTGTTCATGCGGGATCGCTAATAGAGGTTACAGAATACAGGCGCTGGTCTCAGCATGTATACATGAAATGTTCTATCTAGCTCTGGTCTGTGTAAGCGAAGAGGTCCGATCTCGATGCCCAGTGAAGCACTCGTTACCACAATGGCTGCCTGACAACTGCGACCATTATTGCCCGGCCGCTGATCATTGCCAGGTATGAGAACGTCAAACGTCCTATAACGTCAATATTACACTACTTGGATTGCTTACAACCCAATACAGCTTTAGTATTAACAAATTAGCAAAGTGAAAAACTTTAAATTTAAAACAGTTCGTGTTAGGATATTTAAAAAAACGTGTGTGTACTTATGTACACGCGTTAGAAGTTATACTTCTTTGGCGTAACAAGATGAAAATCTTTTCAAAAATTTAATTAAATTTTTATAAAATTTTTGAACTACGTTACGTTTAGCTACGATTGTAGAAAAAACGAAACTAACAATAGAAAAATCTAAAATGTTGAAATAGATTTTTAATATATTCAACGACAAAAAATCTAATAAATTGTAAGATTTTTAATTTTTCCGGTTTCACCCGTATACACTTAGTCGATCTTAGGATCTCGGTAAAAAAATTCTAAAAAAGGTTTTTTTTTTAAATTCTATAAGTGAAAAAATGCGCATTTAACGATGTTTTCTTTTACTTTTCTAGAGATGAGGCGTTTAAATTATCAACAAAATAATATCCATTTAAAAAAAATTACTGAGGATTCGTTTCATAAATATGTATTTCTAATTGCAGTCGTCGATATTAACACAAGGTCGGGGTTCGTCGTCGTCCAGCCATAGCCGACGTCAGAAATCCTGGGATATGTTGGAACAAACGATTGCTTATGGCGGTATGTATTTTATAAAATAAATAAAAATGTGTTTAGTAATTATAACACTGCATTATAATGTGTAAAATTTGGGAACCCTTTTAAAAAATACCTGTGTCAAGGCTCCCAGCTCTTTCATAACACACTTAATAATTAATTCCATAACATTTTTTTTTGTTTTCAATTACAATTATTGATTTATTTTAATTCTTAAGAATAAATTATCCTTATAATGTTTTTGCTTTTCTGAATATAATTAATGTCTTTATTGCATCAATTTTAGATAATACTAGCTGACCGGGCAAACGTCGTTTTGCCATATATATCATTTATAATAAAAAAATAGGGGTTGATCGTAGAGGGGTGAAAGTTAGGGGTTTGTATGTATTTTTTAATGCTGTATCATAAAAAAATAAAAAAATAAAAAAATATCTAAAAATAAAAAAAAAATTTAGGGGTGGACTACCCTTAACATTTAGGGGGATGAAAAATAGATGTTGTCCGATTCTCAGAAATACCCAATATGCACACAAAATTTCATGAGAATCGGTCAAGCCGTTTTGGAGGACTATGGCAACGAAAACTGTGACACGAGAATTTAATATTTTAGATAATATATTGTTAAAAATAAAAGTTAATTATTTGTTAAGTAATTTGAAATAAAAGTATATGAATTATAATTTTAAGTATGCATTCATCGTATCACCTTGATGGCTGGAAGTCTTCCGCTGTCCGTTTCAGAAGGCACTTTCTTTTGCAAACTGGAATCGACTCCCGGTGGTGGGGTCTTCCCTGAGAGGGGGTCTTCCCTGAGAGTCCCGTAGGGAGGGCCCCGGCTCGTTTGCTCTACCTAAAAAAAAACTTAGAAGACCTCCCGTTTCTTTCGCCATCCTCTTCTGTCCGGTTCAATTACCTTATTTTCTTTATGATGTCCTCTACTTATCTCTTCTGCATCTTTCCATTCCTCTTTGGTATGTTCCCAACTTTAAAAGATGTTTCTGAGATAATGCCCAAATCTGGCAGCCTTATGTGACACAAGGCGCAAGACAATCTAGGTTCTACCTCAAGATCTGTTTGGTCTTTACATGATATTATTTGCCCTAGATATACGTAGTGATACATATTCGATTTCAATGTTAATAGTTTCCCTATTAGTCATTATTTTCGTTTCAGATTTGGTCATGGAATGCAAACCAACTCTTTCCTTTCAAGTCAGAAACAGTCTATATGCAATATTTTAAAAAAGTAAACGTCTATCTCATTTCAACGCAGCGTAAACACAATTTGACAGAAAGAGACGAAAGAGTACTTGAGTTAAAACGATGTACCTGACTTTTTTTCGTCACATGAACTAACATCACATAAATTAAATCTAAAGATTTTTTAATTTTCAGTTTGACAACTTTTCATGCGGAGGCTAAGATACCCATTGAAAACCGGTCTTTGTGCTTTATGAAAGTCTAATTGCAGTACTCATACTTCTACTCTCCCTTTTCATCACAGCGTAACCACGCTTTGAGAGAAAGAGTGCAATGATATCGATTTCGTTTTTATGAAGAAGGTTGTTTATATTTTAGGCAAATCACCAACAGTGGCCTCATCCAGTAATGGTGGCCAAAGTCCACACCCATCAAATATATCGCATCAGGTAATGTTTTTTAAAATATATTTAAAAATGCTATAGACAATTACTTTAATTTCAGCTACCATAAACCATCTATTCTGAATACCAGATCCACGCTAATCCACTTTAGCCCCATGACTAAAACTACTACTTCTTGAAGATGAACCTTATTAGTACAAATACCAAATCTTAGTTACCAGGTGTATCAATTATTATCTCGAAATAATAGCAGGTGCTATAAATCACAAGTGATTTTTTATATGATATCTGTAATCAGCAAACTGCTAAGCGTGGCTGTGGTATAGTCTGTGGTGTCTTGAATTATTTAATATTTAAAATGATTTCTGTAAAGGTGTATTTTGTTGAGGAATATTCTGATTTGTTTTGTAGTTAGTGGTATGATTGTGTATTTCTATTTATGACAAATGGTGCGTTGATAATGAACATTTGATGCTAAGTCAGAAGCATTATTACAAAGAAGATGCATAGGCTAAACGAGTGGAAGAGACATAGATGCGGCGCACGCGTACAATGAGCGTAACGGGACAATGAGTCATGCTTTTTCGTGCGTGCAGCCGGCGTTCATCGATTTATTAGACGTTGTCACGTCAAAGTTTATAAAAATAAATTAAATCATCGCTAATGTTACGACAGAATCTTTGACGACTCTAAGTCCTGCTAAAGTAAAATAAAATAACCATTTGTCATAAAACTATTATCTATATTTCTAATCATTCTTCTATACATTGTCTTTTCATGCGACTTGGATCGATCTGTATCGTTTGTATGCAATCATTTACGTTGCTGCTGTTCGTCGTAACTGTTATTTTAACGATATCACTGAATAACTGCTATTTCACATTCAATAACTGTTATTAAACGGATATTTTGCTTCCACATGTAGTCAGCTAGAATGCGCTTCAAAACGCAAAGATCGTTCTCGGTGCCTACAGCTAAAGAGACCATCAAACCGCCTAGGGTGCTTATAGCTTATAAATCCACATTTATTTGAATTTAAATGTATAGATGTCCTAAATTGATGTTTATTTTAAATAATTTGTATTGAAACCCAGTTCAAAAGTGTTCCTTGAAATTGCTGTAAATATTATATCCTAAAATACCTTTTACAGACAAAATAATAAGTCCTCTTTGTACAGAAACCCCAATGATTCATAACTTAGTGTTTAGTGGTCCATTTCGAGTGACATTTTTCCAGAAAATCTATGCTTTATTGCTGTTCGAAGACAACAGAAAGAAAAGACTAAACTATCGCGATTTTGTGCTTCAGATCTTTTGGTTTTCATGACTCGATTGACGTGTTCAAAGAACGCATTCAATAGATTTATAAATAACCAATTATAGTCGACGCATTCTGAACTGAGGCTTCGGGCCATAAATCTATCTGTCTCGCTCGCTCTTACAGGTGAAGTGATGTGCGTAAGAATTGTAGAGGTTTATATAATATATATCGATAGCGAGATAAGTATGATCGATATGCTAAATTATGTTAAGTATTAATAAGAGTAAGGCTTCGCTATCTGAAAATAAATGTTTTTAATTTTTAAGATAAAATGTTTTCTGATTTTTCTTTTTTTTTCATTTTTTTTCTTTAATGATATTATGTGGCCCTTAAAAGGGCCGTTTTTATATTTTCTAGGAATATTTCTTAGTTCTGCAAAAATCCTCATACGTATCTTCCTGTAGGTTAATTATCAGAGGTGGTGCTTGATCTCTTAAAATACTTAGACGCATCGACCCCGCGTGCGCAGGTAGGTAAAAATCGATAATGGGTTGCATTGCGTGCACGCACTGTCAGTGACATTTATTGCCCGACGACTCAGTTTAAAATGCGTCGACTTTAGTACCCTTTCTTCCCGAAGACCGCTCAACATTTAAATTATATCTAAATTTTCCATTAAGCATGCGACATTGCAGGTCCAATTTGACTAGACGAACCCCGTAGCACCACGAAACCCCCCCCTATAGTTGTAGAGACCCGAATGTGCAAATCCTATAGAAAACCTTCCATGGAACTCAATTTAGATTTAATTAAATAAAAATATAATTTCAGGATAGTGAAGGCCGGGCGCATAGCGTTCAACACGGAGCTACGGGCGATGCGGCCAGAGAGAGCACGGATGATACACCAGACGTGAGTTTCTATTGTGGGGCATGGGCAACATGACCAGACGTCCCGTTGTGAACGGGACTGACCCATTTGAACTGTGGTACACAAATTTAAGCAGCAGAATATAACAAACGTTCCAAGAGTTTCATTCTTATTTGAAATGGTCACCAGCTATATTAAAACATAGTTGTTCTTCTGGTAAATATAAATATAACTTAACATTTTGGGTACCTATATTTTGTGATTCGTAACTTTTATGCCAACTAACTTTTTCTAAATAAATAACTTAATAATTTTTTTTTTGACCACTTATTATTTGACCTAAATTAAACTAATAAGTGATTGTGTGTTTTAGTTGTTATTATATATAGTTCAATTAAACTAATGTCCCGATTTGAGTCAAAGAATAAATTGTCAGTTTAGGTAAAAGTTTGTATTTATAAATAAATTCCAATTAAATGTAGGTAAGTACTAATTGTAAAAGTACATAAAATTTATGCTGGGTTTTGGATAAATTACTAATTTTACGTTGTAAATGAATATAGGATTTTCTTTAAAAAATTAGTAGCTTTGTCTATGTAGTTTTTTAATGTGATTGTGGCGGATGCTACAGGTTGATGAAGATGGGCGTGAATCTCAGGGTAGCTTAGATGGATCTGAACGACCTGCCTCTACCAAATCTGGGGACAGCTTTCCCACAGATGAAAAGGTGGGAAATTCGGTGTATAATATTGAAATAGTGGACAACATGATTTTAATACTAAACCAAATAATTTTGCCTCTTACAGCAATCATCTACAGAAAAGAACGGAACAGAGTACAACAGTCTTCTGGATCCTTCCGTGCTGTCAGACTTCACTACGCAAGCGTTGGTTCTGACAGTTCTCGCTACATTAGTTAAATATACGTCAGGTAATATTTATTAAAGAGTAAAAATAAATAAATAAAAGAAACCAGTGGTGCTACCAACTTTTTAGGTCTGGGCCTCTGATTTATATATCTGTTTTATGATTTGTCAATCTAATAGACAAGTAGGTGATCGGCTTCCGGTGCCTGACACACGCCTTCGACTTTTTGGGTCTAAGACATGTCGGTTTTCTCACGATGTTTTCCTTCACCGTTCGAGCGAATATAAAATTCGTACATAGACAGAAAGTCCATTGGTGCACAGCCGGGGTTCGTACCTACGACCTCAGGGATGAGAGTTCAAACTCAAAATAACTTTATTCATATAGGTAAACTAATACACTTATGAACGTCAAAAAAGAAGTTAATTGTAAATTTACATTTACTACCAGTTCGTAAGTCAAGGGCGTAGAGCGGGCAAGATAGTATAAGATCCCGCTATACAACGACCTTCACCGAGATGCTTATTTAATGAAACTTATTTTATGTTTAATTTAATATGTCAATAAATATAATCCATATGGGTTGCCTAGCAAAATTTCAGTCCAGAGTATGTTTAATTAATATTAAAAAAAATTTTTTTTTTATAATTTGCATGTAGTAAATTTTTTGAACTTTTTTCAATCAATATTTTTAATCAGGGTAGTATTATATATGTATCACTATAACCTTCTTTTATACTAAAGATGTATATATACTTTAGTGTCACATAAAAAATATACACATAAATAATTAATTGATTAAAAAACAACCTAACGTTTGCATATTCTATGGGCTTCATACGTTCGATTGGTATAGAATTTATCTATTAATCATACCGGTGAAATGTTTAAAAAAATATTTTTTTAAAATTAATTAAACATACTCTGGACTGAAATTTGCTGGATTACAAAAACCATATGGATTATATTTATTGACATATTAAATTATATATAAAATCAAGTTTCATTAAATAAGCATCTCGGTGAAGGTTGTCTATGTTGGATATAGGAAGATAGCGGGATCTTAGACCAAGAAGAACTGGCAAGAAACTCTCCGCCACTCTTTTTAATCGCCAAGTTTTGAGTCATACAAATTCTTTGAACTGGAGCAAATCAATCACAAATATTAGGATCATTTAAATATTCGTCAAATCTATAAAAAGCTTTATTGATTAATTTACGTTGACGAGAGCTTTCTTTTTGATACAATTTCCATATTAGGAGTTGTTTTTCTTTTGGAGCCTTGTTGGTCGTACACTCAAGTTGCACGCTAAAGTCACTAGGATTATGTATAAGTTTGGTGATTCGTTTGTTCTTTACAGAGGAAGATGAGATAAGAATCCTGTACCAATACTTAGCTGAAGGCTCCATTGTGTTTCCGAAAGTGTTTCCTGTTATGTAAGTCTGAACTTAAGTCAAATTTTAATTATACTTAATTCTTCACTAATAGACTATTTCATTATATACAAACTTAAGTTTTATTGAGAGTAATCTGTTTAAAAAGCTTTATAAAGTAAAATAATATTTTTTATAATATTGATTATAAATTATGTTTTCACGTCGGAGACTGTTTTTGATCGAAAATAATGTTATTTGTGTAATTTAAGAATATTACACGTGAAAAACTTGACCCGTTCGAGTTTACTGGATTTGTGTTTGATGTTTGTTTTGTTTGATTTGAAGTTGAACGAGAAACTTTCCGCCACTCTTTTACCATGAAGAACTGTTTTTCCTTCAGAAAACACTTAGAAATCTCCTGTACCCCTAATTTCAGTCATAGCCTGTTGGATATGAAGATCAATCATGTCCTCATGCACTGCAGTGATCAAGTCATATTGAGCGCAGTACAATGTATCATTCAGGTGAGACTTTTTAATTCATTTATAAGCTGACGACGATGTGCTGGATGGAACGACTTAAAAGGCCGGCAACGCACTTGCAAGTCCTCTGGCAGTGTCTCCAGAATAAAAAAATATATCTTTAAATTAAAAAATCACTACATAACTCAAATAATAAGAAATTATGCATATCAACAGATTATATTAATTAGGCATTCTGTATTCGAATGTCGTATTCAAGCGTCGATGTTTTGAATGAATTTGTGACGTTTTTCACGCAATATAATGGTTATAATATAATATAAATTGGTCTTAGTATAAAAGTAAATTATTTAAATCTGACGTCCTGGTGTTCTACACTAGTAGTAATCAAATTGTTAAATCAATACTTTTGAGCTGTCAGAAATTAGCGTATTGACGATTACTTGAAACGTACGTAAAGTTCGTATTAAGGTCGTTGAAGTTGGTACGTGTACGCTAAGGAGCTCCCTGATTGGATTATCAACAAACGTTTTTATGTCTCTTTTTAACTGTTAGCTTTGTGACATGTTATTTCTATTTAATTATTGCAGAACATGATAGCGTCTGAAGACGCAAGTCAGCAGCAGTTGCATTATATGCAGAGTTGTGGCTTCGGCGGTCTTTGGAGATTTGCCGGGCCTTTTACTAAGGTGAGGAAATTTGGATGAAATTAATTAGATTGATTTTTCAAGGTGATTTATAATACCTATTTGAATTTTTTGTACCTTATCATTATTTATTGATTCGACTCTTTATTTATCGAATATACGCATTTAATAACACGCAAACCAAAATACCAACTAACAGTCAACATTTAGTTTTTCCCAACCAATTGGATTGCACCAATTCCTAAAAGGCCGTTAACGCACTCGCGAGCCCTCTGACATTGAGTGTCCATGGGTCACTTAACAACAGATGAGCCTCCTGCCCGTTTGCCCTCTGGTATATAAACAAAAAATTACATAATGTGATATACTTAAAAGCAATTAAAAAAATAAGAAGTCAACAGACGAAAACATCAGTAACTATATAAATAATCATGAAAATTAAAAAAAAAAATGTCATTCCATTTTCAATTATTGTTAAAACTTTTACACCAAACCGAAACACAGCCGAATTAGATATTACTTAGTTAATTAAATTTATTTAATATTTTTTATTGATTTTTTCCAACATTTAGTTGGAACGTTTTTGTAAATATTATGTATTCCATATTTTGCTATATCTTTAGTAAAATTGTTTTTGTTATATATATATATATTATGTTAGATGTAGGATTACGAAATAAATAAAAACAACCACGAACTTTCCATGTTATTGCCCAAAGGCCGATACAACAGTACGGAGTTTGATTAAAAATAACAATAATTTCTTTGATTGACATAACCTTTACACATTTAAAGAAAAAACTTTTTAACCGGATTAAAGTTATGTATTATTATAAATGTACAATTATTTAACATAATTTTAATAATGTTAAATAATATCCAATAATATCCAAATTAAAATCTCAAAAAGAAAAACAATCCGCGAAAATAGAGGACACCGTGAGCCATTTTTGTCAAAACCCTCCTTTAGTCGATACCAACTCCGGGGAAATAAATACAGATAATGCAACTTTCTCTACAGCTGTGATACTTTTTGACATCCAACATCTTTTGTCTTCAGTCACCGTGACCACGCACGCTGTAAAGCACGCGAAACGTCGGATAAATTTAAAATTATGTTAAATAATTGTAAATTTATAATAATACATAACTTTAATCCGGTTAAAAAGTTTTTTCTTTAAACAATAATTTCTCTACTATCAGCTATTTTTTAGTACAAAATGTTTTATACTTTAAATAATATTTCAGAACCAATGCACAGCGGAAAGTAGCGAGCTGTTCGTGAACTGCTTAGAGGCGATGGTTGAGACTTGTCTTCCGGGAGATGAACCCCGCGTGAGGACACCGCCGCCTGACCCTGACCGAGCAGACACCGAAAGATGTTTACACGGTAATTATGAAATAATTTTACTATTGGTCTTAACAATATTTATAATTATTTTTATAAAAAATATGCAAGTATATTAAATATATACACAGAATCGATCCGGGGAGCTCCGGGTAATATTCCCAAGTGGGATTTCCACGTAATTACTGAGGTGGTTTAAATTTATTTGAATAGTTAGAGTTTTTTATTCTTAAAAGGCCGGCAACGCACTCGCGAGCCCTCTGGCTTTGAGAGTGTTCACTTAACAACAGATGAGCATCCTGCCCGTTTGCCTCCTGTAACATAAAAAAAAATTATAGAACAAAGGGCAAATGGGCAAGAGCCGCTCATGGAAGTGGAGTGCCAGAAGAATTGCGTTGTCAGCCTTTTAAGAATCGGTACGCTCTTTTCTTGAAGGACCCTAAGGTGAATTGGTTCGGAAATACTTCAGTGGGCAGCTGGTTCCACGTAGTGGTGGTGCACGGAAAAAATGCCGTAAATACTATACTTTACCCTTTCCTGAGTAGGATTAAATGTTTTACAGGTGGACTTAGACCTTCGACCATCTACTGTCCAGGTCAAGAACCCTAGCATTCACAAGTAAGATTTTTTATTATTATTACGTAATAAAAAAAAATATGCAGTACGTATTTATTAAGAGACAATCGTCGGATACTCATAGGTCCGCTAGAATGTCCATCGAACTTAAATCTAGTTTCAAGCTGTCAAACCATTTTTCTGTATTAAGTTTGACAAATGACAGCGCTCAAAACGATATTGTAACTTGAAATTAGAATATGGATGGAATGCAGAAACGAGATTTGTATGTCAAATTCCAATTCATTTTTGACATATGGATGTCACACTTAGACTTGGCACTTATGTCAATGTCAAAATAGAAAATATGTTAAGCGTTTTATGTATTCCAGAATGAGGACACGACTCCTAAATGGCCTGAACGCAAGCATCGCAGAGCACCGTACAAAATAATATTCAATAGACTTTATTATTTCCTACCTAAGTTTCGGTTTAGACGGTAATATTGACATTAAATCAGCAGACAGAGCTCTTTCTTGTGCTATTTAAAACATCCCGGATCGCGTTATAAGAAAATCATGTTTTTAGCATTTCAAAAACTTGGAACTCGAATTTAATACAGTTATTTAGTTTAATTTTATAACAACACAAAAAAAAAATACACAAAAATCAGTGGCGCTACAACCTCTTTAGGTCTTGGCCTCAGATTTCTGAATCTGTTTTATGATCGTTATTAAATCTAATAGACAAGTAATTGATCTGCCTCCAGTGCCTGACACACGCCGTCGACTTTTTGGGTCTAAGACATGTCGGTTTCCTCACGATGTTTTCCTTCACCGTTCGAGGAAATATTAAATGCGCACATAAAAAGAAAGTCCATTGGCGCACAGCCGGGGGTCGAACCTACGACCTCAGGCATGCGAGTCGCACGCTGAACGCTCCACCACCACCACGAATGGAGCAAATGCTTTGATTTAAATGCCTTTGACCACAGATCACGTGACTCGGTCATTTATCAAACTGTATATTGGAATCTAAACGGTTTCTCTATAATAGACTTTAATATCACGTGAGCAGTCTTAGCCTAGTGGCTTCGATGAATTTGTGCGCATTAACATTCGCTCGAATGGTGAAGAAAAAAACCGTGAGGAAACCGGCTGACCCTAGCCCCAAAAAGTCGACGACGTGTGTCAGGCAAAGGAAGCTGATCTAATTGCCTATTATATTAACAAATGAAATAAAACAGATACAGTAATCTGAGGCCCAGACCTAAAAAGGTTGTAACGCCACTCATGTATTTGTTTTTAATTTATATTACGTGACGGGCCTGTAAGTTTTCAAAAAGTGGGTTATTGGTGGCATCATGACCAATCTAAACAGCTCTTCTTTTATCACAGATTTTTATGATGATGGGGCGACCTTTACGCACCCAATAAAATTTTTAAAGACAAATTACTGTAGATCTGAGACATTGAAAAATAGACCATAACACAAAGGAAATAGGATTGTAATCGAATTCAAATAAAGAAACTATTATACGTACATGTACGTACATGAGTGGATGATGTAAAGCAATATTTGGTGAATACAATTTAATATGAGATTAAACAAAAAAGTACATCTCGGGACGTAGTTACGAACTTAACATTAGTCGCGTTCCAAAATAAATATAGAAATGTCTTTTCGTATATTAATTATTTTGTATTTGTATTTTGGAGTAGTAATTATATCGTACAAACTATGTTATGGATTAAGATCCCACCACTTTATAAGCTGTTTTTTTTAATGAAATTAATGTTAAATGTATGTTAAGGTATCAATGGATTAGCTATAGGCCTATAGAAAATAAGCCGCAATTAATTTTTGTATAATTTGCTGATACAGTATAACTTTATAACGAATTTCAAGGGACCGAGCATTTTTTTTGTTATAGGGAGGGAAGAGAAAGAACACCAAATTTAACCAACTACAATAATTTATATGTAAAAAATAGATAGGTGACAATGTAACTGAGACCAAAATTTCCTACAGGCAATGTAATCTAAGAATAATGCCACACGTGTAAATGCATTTAACAATAACAAAGGCGAGACGGCTGTTTATGACCTCGGGTGTCTTTCTTAAAAATGTCGTCTCTCAAAGGATCAGTTTTGTAAGCTGATTATAAAAACAATTACACTTATGTATGTTAAGTTCATGTCTAAATATGAAAACATTTCTTCGTAAAAAAAGTTAGGGTTACCAGGTGTAAACAGAGTATAATTTTGTTAATTTATTAATATGTTTTTATAAAATTAATAATCCATGGTTGCCAGTTAAATATTGGTTGCTATAAACGATTCCCGATGCAGGTAAAAGCAAACGCTCACGCAAAATAAAAGAACGGATTGCTACGTGCTTCAACAACTTTTTTTTCATACAAAACTGGACAGACGTTTGGCCCCAATCCACCTGTGAGTGAGATGCGGCCGACTGGAGGGCACGCTTGTCCAGGAGATGCCTATTTAACCAAACTAAACTAGTACTGTAGTCTATTATTTTTGACGTGACGTCTTATTAATCGATGAACGCCGGCTGCACGCACGAACAAACATGACTCATTGTCCCGTTACACTTATTGTCCCGTTGCGCTCATTGTACGCTTGCGCCGCATCTATCTCTTCCACTCAATTGGCCTAAGAGTCCGAGGATTCACCCGTTTGTATCCATACAAAACAGTGATAATTCATTATAAATGATTCAATTTTATTCATAAAAGTATGCAATCATTTCATCAATATTTTGTTATGAAGTTGTCACGTTAAACTATCGTCCGTAAACCGACTTTACAGACAACCATTTTTTTAAATTCGTATTTATGAGGCATGCATTTTTATTAATTAACTAATTAATTATATTAATTGCTAGTACGTTCTATAGGCTACCTATCGCTATCCATTGACACTCCCGCAACATTCATATAAAATTAATTTCAACAAAAACTAGTAGAGATTGGAGTGGTGGGATCCTATTATTAAGCATTTATTTTTTATACAGATTTTAAGATCTCATTAGAATAATTTGTAAGTTTGTTCATAAAGTACCAAATGTCCACGCTGTAAATAAAGTTAATTTTGTCTTGCCAATTTTGATACTTTATGAGCGTGAGTTTATTAAGTGTTTTACTAAAATTTATAATTGTGTTTAGTACGGCCTATATTTATATAACCGTTTATTATGTGTTGTGAATTAAATTAGTAATATGTTAATAATTACTAATCTCTGATTTTAATGCGCGCTGCTAAGTTACTTTATTCTAAGACACAAGCGTCATTGATACGAAGGAAAATAATCATATCGTGTATTGTACTGCAAGGGCGGATTTAAAATTGGCGTTGGGGGGTCATACAGTCGATAATTTCTTATTAGTCAACATTTCTTAACACGCACACAAAATTATGAATATATAATTGTGCGCAGTGTATTTGCCTCATTCAGGACACTCGGGCAGCCCTTGTGACCACAGCCCCAATTTTCATTGAGGCTATTGAGTATATCTGAACGGACCTACCGTACAAAGGGTACGTATCAAGCGCGTGTGTAATTGAATTATGTTTATATAATGTAATATAAAAATTATCGGATTTCGAAAGAAAATATATTTTGTAATAATATTCATTAAACATTTGCGATACAGCGAGGCCGTGTCCAGGCGCCAGGACCAGGTTATCCATGTCCTAGATCCGCCCTTTCGTGAATTATATGTATTTTACGGTAGTAGTTATCGGCTTAGTTACGTTTACGTTGGCATGACAAAAGCATTGTATGCACAAATTTTTCTATAGAATAATTTTATTGTACTGTGGGTAGTTTCATTGAGTTTAAATCTATCGTGTATGATAAGAGCTAGGGGGTCATAAGGATTTAGAACGACTACGGCGTTCTTTTATTTATTTTATTTCCTATTTTAAGTTGATACTATTAAGAAAATTTATAAATATAAAAATTAAACTAAAAACATAATATAAACAAAACAGTGTGCAACTAAATATATCCGTGCAATAATATTGAGGGTGCGCAAGACACGCGGAAATTGCGCTTTCCTGAGTAAATTTGTACATGCTCGTGGCACTGCAAGCAATTCAGACCGCTTTCCACGTCGAGTGTGGTTATTTGGCACACGCAGCCCCAGTCTCTCCAACATTTCCGCATTATATATTCTACATTCCATGTTCAGTCTGGCTTCATGAAGCTTCTTCCCCTCTTGCGCATCATTCCGTCCTTGTCCTACACCAAGAAATCTCACCCTAGAATCTTATTTTAACCAAAGGGATACTACCAGTCCTGACGCCTAAAATCGGGTTTCTTGAATATTGTACCTGATAACTAGAAACTTGCTCTGAAACAGCCTGAAAATGTTTCAGTCTCCTGAAGACAAGGGTGGTGTTTAACCAAATCCAGTTTTTTAGTATGTGATAGAGTCTGTTTTGAAACGGTCATAAATCACATTTCAGCTTGTTGACTCCTCTGAGTTATAGAAAAACGAGAAATTTACATGAAATAGCATTTAAAATCTATGAAAACATATTGCATACAGCTGCAAAAAATTGAGATTGTATTTATAAAATATTAAGAGCTAATTCTATTGATTGTTATATGTGAATGTGTAATTTATTGTAATTTTAAAAATGTACCTAAATAAGACTGGTTTTATTCAATATACCCTTTTACCTAACTTGCCATACCCGAACCTCCTTCGGGGTTTGATTCTTGGCGAAACAAAAATTGTTTACAAATCGAACGGATTCAGATGTCACGTCTCCGTTCACCTATTAATCTCTTGCTACGGTACTGGCACACTTTGCTTCATCAACTTTCATGACATTCACCATGCCTGCTGTTTATGGATACTTTTAACTTGATAATTACGAAATGTAAGCCCTCGTAAAAGTCCTTTGTAGGCGGAGGAAAACATCGTGAGGAAAGCGGCTTGCTTTAGACCCAAAAAGTCGACGGCGTGTGTCAGGCACAGGAGGCTGATCTACTTGCCTATTAGATCGACAAATGATCATGAAACAGATTCAGAAATCTGAGGCCCATCCCAGACTTAGAGAGGTTGCAGCGCCACTTATTTTTTAAAAGTCCTTTGCAAAATCAATATCGATTATTAACTTAATAATTATCTATTGAATGGATATCTCCGATAAAATCACATCAATCAAAAGCCCCCATCATGGCTGGCCATGGTGAAACTTACTTGATCCAGGAGATACATTTAAATTAGGTACTACGTAATTTAAGTCGCCGTCACGTCTCGTATAAGATCGATCCCGCGCAAAAAATTGTAGGAGGCGCGAGTGGCTTGATCTTTTTGATTACAATACAAGTATAACCTTTCCAGATCGTATCTATAAGTTTCGTAGTAACTGATCTTACTGAAATCATCATGATTCACGTGTCCTTTTCATTGTCTACATAGCAATTAAAAATATTAATTGCTTTGTTTTGTTCCATTATTTATGTCTAACTAATTGTATCGCTTGTACTTCTTTCGCTCAAATTATTTTTTTCCTCGCAGTGGCCTGGAAGAGATCCCTCAAATGCAAAAAGGCCACCAAATATTTTATTTAATTATTTAAATTAAATAAATTGTACTGTAGTTATTGCAATGAAGTTTTTTTATAGAACGGGGGGCAAACGGGCAGGAGGCTCACCTGATAAGTGTAAAAAAAAAAAAAATAATGCGTAGGTATGTGAAACTGACTGACTTGCTGTTTCTCTCTTGAAAGGCTTTAAGTAAACGCGACCGTTTGCAGAATTGTAGCTTTGCAAGTATAACTTTTTTTAAAGCTAAAATAATAATGTTATTTGAGTTTCTTTTTGTAGCTAATTTCCTATTATATTAATTGTTTAAAAAATATATAACTTTATCGCCACAAAATAATTTGGATAATAATTTAACATTGTACAATACAATGTTGTTTTGTAAACACAATAATCTAGTGGCGCTAAAACTTTTGATTGTTCTTGACCTCAGATGTCAACATTTAATTGATAATCTGTATAATTTATAGATAATTAGATAACCTGTGATATTTCGGTGTAAGTAGGTGGGGTCTTAACCGCATGACCTGTATTAAGA
The DNA here is from genome assembly GCA_905332375.1 of Pieris macdunnoughi. Taxonomy (NCBI): domain Eukaryota; kingdom Metazoa; phylum Arthropoda; class Insecta; order Lepidoptera; family Pieridae; genus Pieris; species Pieris macdunnoughi. The sequence continues at coordinate 196,346 of CAJOBZ010000030.1, read as the reverse complement.
ATAGCACACTTAACTCCAATTTTTAAATAATAAAGATAGATTATTCCCATATGTTACATCAATATACCTAATACTTAGTTAAAATTAAAGTCTGCTTTCTTGACTTTAAAATCATTTACCACCGGATCTAAATGCGGCTGATTACATATTTTCATCTGATGTTGAGTGATACCGCAGCCCATTTAAGTTTTCGCTATGCGTGAATTTTCCCATTTCGCCACTCTCTAATCGCTGTTGTGACTGGCCATCATCGACTGGCCCCGCTACATATAGTGTAGTGTGGATTGTTTCCGCACTTAGACGCCCATTTGGTCCGTTGTGCGTTAATCCATGGCTAATTAGGCCAGCTTAGCTCCTTCCAGAAGCTAAGAAGTTTCCTGGGCACATCGCAGGCTTCACGGAGCGACCTCCAACCCAAAGATTTTTGCTCTTTGGGAAGCCACAGCCACGCACGGACTACGTGGGTTGCCGCGGTATATATTTTAATGCATACACCGATGGAACAGATGTCCGACAATACCGGACTTGTGCATTTTATTATCTTATGAGAATACCGTAATATTAAAAAAACAGATATAGATCGAATAAGAACAACTATTATTTTGAATGCTCCGCAAATTCCACTTGTATCACCTCGACAGCCGTCGTTCCACAACTGAGCGCTTTTTTCAAGGCCGTTTTGGCGCACATCACTATGAGGAACCAGCTGCCTACTGAAGTATTTCCGAACCAATTCTACTGAGGGTCCTTCAAGAAAAGAGCATACCTAGTTTTAAAACTCCGGCAACGCACCCTCTGGTATTGTGAGTGTTCATGGGCGGTATTACTTACATAATATCAGGTGATCCTGTCAGTTTGATCAATAAAAAACTCGATAGGGTTGCGGTGTTAGTAAATATCAACTTGCATTGTTTTCTACTAATTCTTTTTACGTAGCTTTGACGATATTATTGTTACTAACACATTAATTAGTCGTCTCTTAATTAAAAGTGATTTATTATGTGTGTACATTTACAATTTTTAATGGATTTTAAAGTCGTTTTAGTTCAAAAATATTACTATGCAAACTAATTACAAGGTTATCTCTATGACAATTCATGTTTGAAGTAATTTATTGATGTTTTATTACCATATCGTACTACTGATCGGCTTAATTATTTTTGTTTACGCAGAGGCATTGCGTCTCTAGCGAATTCTTGTGTGTGTTCTGAAGAGTTGTTTGGGTTGATCCCTCCTGCCTCTTTTTAACACCGCACGAGCTGTATCAATTCAAAGTTTTATCAGAACCACCTTGATGGCTGGTAGATTTTTATCAGCCAAGTTTTTTGTTTTACACAATGTTTGTAAGGAGCTGCAACCATGACACCATGTTCCACATGACATGTTTAATAATAAATAATAATAAAATAAATTAAAAACAAAGATTTGTCCTCTATCAGCAGGAGGCATGGTGAAATAGGAACACGCACTTACATTCTCGTGGGAACAACAAGCAAATACATGGTCGAAATAACTAACGTCACCGCATACACGAATTCAAGTCCGACCAGTCACCACAAGTAGCACCCGTTCTCGAGTATGACGCATGGCCAGACATCGGCCCCCTCGCCATATTTTACGGAGAGAGACAACCCGACGCAAGGACGCCGCCACAATGACCTATAATAAGGGAAAAGCTAGAGTAAAAATGGATAAATCAGGGGGGATTATAGATATTGGAGGATGACTGAGACAGGGAGACACTCTGTCACCAAAACTGTTTTCGGCGGTTCTATAGGAAATATTCAGAAAAGTTGGGATAAATACGAACTAATAATAAACGGTGAACGATTATCCCACATACGGTTAGCAGACGATCTGATTTTTTTTGCCTCAACACGCGACGAATTGGACAGACCTTGCTTCGGGAAGCAGGATTGCGGATCCAACCTAACCTATTTACCCAACATTATTTTAGTTAGGCATGGTGGGATACAATAAATTGCAAACAAGATGGGACTAGCAGTTGGTCTACTATAGGTATACTGAAAGTCTTGCGGGGTGTGGTGAGCAACTCAAGGTGGTCTCCGAGAACTCGGTAACCTATGGGATGTACAACGGCGAAGGCCAATTGCTTGTGGTACCAAGACGTTGCGCCTACTGAATGCTGTCGATACTATCGACATATTGTGAGCTCACAGTAGCGAATAATGTGTATATATTATTTTTTATCGACAATATCATATTGTTTTAATTGAAAGGATTTGTCTTATTGTAAATAAATTAAATTTCAATATTTATAAAAGATCGGAACCTAAATTGGGCCGTCATATCATTATAAATTGAAGGATAGTTGAAATTAGATAATTTGAAAATGGCAGCACCATCCATCTTTCTTTATCCAGGGGCCTTGGCATTAATACAAATGTGATATTCTTTTTCAAAGACTCCATATATAATTTTAGTAAAACCTACTTTCAAAAATACACTTCAATGGAAGGACATAAATATGGATTTGATAATGATGAATCTTCCTTTTCTCGTTTTTTTCTCGTCATGCATTAGGCATGATCAAGAATGCATCGAAAAATTGGTTCTGAGGTAAAAATGATAATTTTATACCTATAAATAGTCAAAACCTTGGTTAAAATTATATTTATCAGACACTACGTACATTTATATAGCAGCAAATATTCAAGGTTTCGTCAAAATCAATTAATTTCTTCATCAAAAAATAAAGTAATTGTAATTAAAAAAACGGGTGTCATCAAGTCAAGTCAAGCCAAGTCAAAAATGATTTATTCATATAGATAACACAATGTACACTTATAGTACGGGAGGTAGCAACGTTTTCGAGAAAGAATTTTAGGTCAGCTGAATTTGTGATAATATGTCTTCCTTCTTACACTTTCGGTTAGAGTCTTGGCAATCTGGCTGGCGGTAGCGGTTGCGTTCTTTAGTGCGCATCCTATCTGTCCAGGTAATATCCTGGATTTTAAAAGCATTTTAAGAAGCGTAATTTTTTATTTATCCTTTTTAAATAAGTCTACCTGACATACTTTTTTTATTGCCAGACATTTTTCACATTGCTAATATATGTGCCAGACGCGATATTAAGTTTTTTTTTATAAATATTTCAAAGTATTTTAGAATGTCTGTAATTTTAATACATCTTTAAATATAAGAAAAACTAAAAATGAATTTGCCAGACATTAATTCGGTTGTTAAGTCTTGAATTAAAATGAAAAAGTATTGCAGTATGACAGATAGGATGCGCACTAATGAACGCAACCGCTACCGCCATCCAGATTGCCCAGACTCTAACCGAAAGTGCAAGAAGGAAGACATATCACAAAACCAGCTGACCTAAAATTCTTTCTTTTCAAACGTTGCTACCTCCCGTACTATTATGAAAGTCAAAAAAGAAATATGCATTAAATGCTTCTAATTTTACATTTACTGCCAGTTCTCAAATCAAGGACGTAGAACGGAAGACAAGAACTGGCAATAAACTCTCCACCAGTCTTTTTAATCGCCAAGTTTTTTGTTTTACACAACATTTGTAAGGCGCTGCAACCATTATGTACACCATGTTCCACATGACATCTTAAGTAATAAATAATAATAAAATAAATTAGAAACAAAGAATTGTCCTCTATCAGCAGTAGGCATGGTGAAATAGGAGCACGCATTCTCGCGAGAACAATACGCAAAGACAAAGCCGTGAAACCAGTTGGTAGTTTTGTGTTTACATTTTCTTCGCCATCTATAGATATAACTTTTTTAAGTGTTAGTTAACAACGTTTATATTTTTTTATAGAATAGACCCGGGCAAACGGGAAAGAGGCTCACCTGATGTATAGTGATGGACCCATGGACAATCTCAATGCTAGAGGACTCGCGAGTGTTTTGCCGGCCATTTAAGAATTGGTACTGTTATAACAAATGATTGCATAAACGATGTTGGAGAGTTGGAATCATAATGTTCATAAGGAAGCTTCTAAGCTATTTAATATAGAATTAATTTTAGATTTTACTATCATTTCGTCTGAAATTACGCTTAGGTTTTTATATGTACTGATAATTCGTTGGTAGCATTATTAAATTTGGCTTCGTTAATTGTAATTTTATATAAACTTTCGTATATATTAAACAGAGTGCTAAATATACCAATTTTCTTTTGGAGGCCAACCTCTTTTTATTATTTTCGCTACTACGTATGCGCTATCTGGTAGCATCGACCTCATTCAAGGCACCAAATTTATATTTCCTAAGTTTGGTTCTACGATAGTTCTTCTTCAAATATAAGAGCCGGGCTCTTGTCTGTGGATTAATCGCCACTGTTATGTGTATTTGTCATTATTCCTTTTTGTTAGAGAGAGTAGTGTGGTGGTTTCTCCATTTGCCTTCCACACCGCGGTTCAAAGGGCGTGGTGCCGTGGTGTTATTTTACAAAAATAAAGAACATGCATGGAAAAAAGTTTTGCGACGATGATGAAGTGAAGTCGGCAATTTCGGCCTATTTTGACGACCAAGACAAATCTTTTTTTTCGACGGTATTAATAAGTTATTTGCCAGATCTGATAAATACATTGAAAAGGAATAGTTTGTTTCATTTCATTACCCTTCCCTGTCATTCCGCGAACATTTTGACCGCCCCTCGTATGTATATCGTAAGGCGAAACCTTATCTAGATACCCTGTGTTTATGTTTAATCCCTCAATTGGTCAAAATACAGCCCAGGATTAGTGATCGGGTGTTTGAATTCTCCGTCCGCCAATACGCTGTAACGAAAATATTATCTTAATATCATATGTGTACTTTATATGGCTAATAAATAAGATAAAATAAAATTTACTAATTCTTATGTTATTAATAACTTAAGTATTAATTATATATTAAATTAGTTTTTGTTAGTGGTGTGAAACATTAGCGGTTTCCACTACGTCAAAATGAATGAAAAAAGTACGTGAATAAGTAAAGTAAGGTTATTTTTCAGTTTATCTTTACTATTTTATAAGGGCCTTTCCATGTGGGGAAAGTGCTTATCGGAGTATTAAATTATTTTTTACATAGACCTAATCACCTATTTTATATATTATGGGTCTTTTAATATATTATGGCTTTCATAATAATCTAGTTTTTAATCCGCCCAAAAATATTTATTAATCTATTTCTTAACAATTATTTTTAATATTCATTTATTTACAATACACTTTTATAAAAGACTTCATTTCTTACACTGCTAACTTTTACTGGTATTATTTTTTCTTGCGAACGAGTTGAATAGTGCCTAAATGACATGCGATAGGCATAACATGGTTTTCTTTTAAAATTTTCTTTATTTCGTAAAGTGAAGGAAAAATAAGGCTATTTTTATGGATGGTAATGAAAATATTGGAATTATGAATTATACCTATTTACAATTTTGTGTATAAATGGGATTCGATTGGATCTTCAAAATTAGTAATACTTATTTGTTTATAAGATTTAGAGATTCAATTTAGACCAAAAAATGAGAGTGAAGTTACATAAAGTCCCAACAAGCTGAATTTCTGTGAAATTGTTCAAAACATAATTATAAACAATGTCTAGAAGTTCCCCATCATTCCCGTGTAAGGAATTTTTTTTATTCAAGGTCAAGGGTCAAAAAATTAGTTTTTCGCGATTTTCAGCAAAACTGTAAGTTTTATCATAAAAGTACCTCAGACAAAAATTGTAGATCATATAATTATCTATAAAAAATGTATCAATTCTTTTTTTCTTACGAGCCACCGTTTCTGAGATATAACGATTCAAAAAGTTATAAAAGTTGTTATCGTCATAATATGCATGAGTACGCCACGTATATACATCTAGAGTTGTTATATTTTATATAATATATATATATATATATATATATATATATTTAGTATTACTGCAGCATTTCAAGATGAAATAGAAAAATATTTTGAATATGAATTAGCTCCCTACCCTTTATCGTTATTTGATGACATCGAATGTCTAAATTGACCGGACTATTGTTTCATCGAATAGAGTTTTTAAAGTAATGTAGACAAGAGGAATTGTCAAAAGAAGATTAGCTTTTGTAAATAATAAGTATATGATTAGAGAGTTCTCTTTTTAGAGTTCCTCCTTATTGGTTAATTCCGAAAGTAGTTCTTCGACATAGGGAATAGGGATGGCTTTCATCTAATAGTTTTATAATTTGAGGAAATTCAGTCGAAGTAAATAGGGTATTTAAGGCTCAAAAGAAATGTATTAGAGCAATTTGTGGAGCAAAATGTCTTGATAGTTGCGTACCTTTATTTAAGAAGCTCAAAATTTTCGTGCACAGAAACACATTTTTAAGTCGAATGTAGAAGTCGAAGTAAGAAGTAGACATGGGGAGAAATTGGCTGTGCCAATAATCAATCTGGAACTGTTTAGTAAAAACAACTTTTGTATAGCAATTAAGGTTTCTGGTTTACACTAAATTACCAAAAGAATTAAAAGATCTTCCGACTAGAGTCTTTAAAAAGCGACTTGGTGTATTACTTTTGGAAAAAAATTACTATTCAATAAATGATTATTTGCGTGAGACAGTGTAGTTGATATAAATTAAATAAAGTATGACATGATATGTACGATACAAATAATATAAGAATTGACCAATTTATTTGACTAATAATGTAAAATGTAAAATTCTTTAAGACAAATTTGCGCGCCATTGTGTGTGGCAGAATATGCGAACTTACGATTGTACCAACTTACACATTTTTGTACCATATTCTTGCAATAAATAAATTATTATTATTATTAAGTCGATTGAAATTGGAAGAATAATGCTGAAGGTTCCGATGATGAACATGAGCGAGGGATCCTCCACAGCGGAACGTGTGGTAATCTCTGTTTGAACTGCACATCATACTTCTACCGCACGAAACGCGAGTACAATAACCGAGTTCTTCACACCGATTTTCTTTGAGACAGTGGTGGATAGCAACCATATAATTGCAACTGATGTTACAAAGTTGGTGCATAATGTCCGAGTTGGAAACACTGGCTAATAAGTCCCACATATGGCCTCCAACTTTGGGGCAGCGCAAGTGATACCAACATAAATATACTCCAGCGAAAGAACAAGATCATAAGAGAAGTTGCAAAAGTACCATGGTACATAACCAACAACGAAGTTCACGAACACCTTAAAATGAGAACTATCAAAGAAGAAATCCGGAGACTGGCAGCTAAATACAAAGAGCGGTTAACCTGTCACCCGAACGAACTTGCTCGCCAACTCACCATACAGTATGTGAGTCGACTAAAACGTCACCATATTCTAGAGCTAGAAGACCGGCAGTAGTTGTAGGCAGAACATGAGTAGATGCTTCCAATTGGAAGTCACTCCACATGACAGCACAGAACAAATTCGCTCATAGCCTTAGGGCTGATTGCAAATACCCGCAGAAAAAAAAAATAAGTCCCAAAAGTCCATCCTGTCTTTTGATTCATAAATTTCTTTGTTTACAAGATTTTAAATAACTTAGTAGAATTACCAAATGTTTTAAATCTAGTTTAATCTCTCGAAGAGAAACAGAGCGACGCTGATCCATCTTATGATCCATGTCTTCAGGCGTAAGATGCTGTGAAATATTATATTTTTAAATTGCATAATTGCTTTTAATGTATTTGTTAGTCTAGTTTATTTTATTATTTATTTTATCATTATTGTTGTGCACACTTATCATCCACTCACATGCATATACTGTGTTTTTGTATGTTCTATGTAAGTGTAAGGTGTTTTTCGTTAGTGTGCCTTTTAAAAAAAAAAATATTTGCGACATGAAATACTTCTACTGTTCTTTAACGAGTATTGTGTTTTGGATTGTTAAGCGGCGTTCGCACTGTTTTAAATCATAGTGGTCATACATAATAAGTTAACGAAACAAACAATAATTACTGCCCCAAGAAGAGACGCGAAGTTTGTTTATACGTTTGTGTCAGTCTGCTTCAGTAATAATATTCGTTTCTTTAGCTCTGGATTTTTCGCGTCATGCGAAATTTTGATGAATATTGGCAATATTTCCATTGTAGTAACAACTTCTAGTAACAGTTTTGTGATATAATTTATTTCCTCTATTTGTCAATTTTAATAAAACAAAGGCTAGGGATCTTTGGTTTTACAAAACTCTCACGCACCCAAACAGGAACACACATAACGTATACGTACGCACAGACTCACCAATATTTATAATTATTATATTTAATACACATTTGGTTTGTAATTTTTTTTTTATAAATCAGAAGGTCAAGTACGGCTACAAAAAATATTAAGTGTACTAAGGAATTAAAATGTAATTTTACTTTGTAACTATGTATATAATAATGCTGCTAGAGTGTCCGGCTTTGAAGTAAGTAGCCTTGGACACTGAGGCCTCCATTACCAAAAGAGTGCAGGTCTCCGCGCTCATAGACATCATACGCAGCCCTCCTGACTCCGATAAGGTTCCAGCCATTTTGGAGCCAACAGGCATCACTAGAGACGATGGCAAGAGGCTGGCTGGGATGTCGTTGAACCCTTGGAAGATGATGATGCTACTTATGTGTGGATGTGGACATGTTAACCCCACTTCACCTCCCTCGTACAAGCAAAACCGCTGGGGCGGCCGCAAAGCAGGCGGAAAATAATAATCGCTTCAGGTATAAGAATCTTTCACCCAACTTCGATTTTGTTCCTTTTGGAGTACTCTTGGGCTGATTAAAGATTTAAGTTGCCGTCTAGTAGGTAGTAGCGGTGGCCCCAGAGGTGGCACTTTCCTCGCTAAACGAATAAGTATAGCAATGCAGCGAATAAACGCTGCATTAAATGTACACTGCCACAGGGACCAAACTTTATTAATTTGTTTTAATTTTCTATTTATTAATTTTAATATAATCATTTTATTCAATTGAATGAATATAGGGTATTATTTATAACATCTTCGTAAAAGTAAGTATCCTTAAACAGATTCAAAAATCATATGAAACACAAAACCGTGTGTTATATGTGTGACAACATTGTGAAATAGCCTTTAGTACGTGCTGTTTTCGTAAATATTATCTTCATTTGTTCAATGTATAATATTATATTTCGTTTCAAACGTTGACTGTATTCAATAATTGTTGGCATTCAAGCTAAGTTATTGTAGAATTCGACCCGCTTTGATTAGTTCTTTACTTTTAGTAATATAAAAGGTAAGTTAAAAGTGTAATAAATATTAAATTACGTAAGTTTTTACTTAAAAATTATGTAATTGTAGCATGAAAATTAATGTCATGGTATAATATATGTAAATTTATGAACACTTATTACCATTCCTTCGTATTTAACGTCAATTTTAAACAAAGCAGCGTATTTTTGAAAATAATTTGAAATATGTTTCTCGAATATATGAAGTTCTGAAACGAATAGAATGAGTTTGATACAGTGGATTTTTAATTGATTTTTTAGTAAATGTAAGTAATTAATGAATCATAACAATTTTTTTTAAAGCCTTTGTTCTCTAACCAAATACATACATTTACATAATTTCAACCTAAGCGATATTAACATATTTTTTTTAATTTACAATGTTGTAACTAGCTAGTTGGTCAGGTCATAAACGGCGGTCATAAACGGCAAAGTAATTAGTTCCGACCTCGAAGTAGCCTCTGCATTTGAAGAGTTTTTTACTAACATTCCTTTAAATACAACCAGCGTTTTAAATTCTTCACCATCAGCCGCCCTTTTATTATTGAAAACGAATGTTCCTGTATGCAATCATAAGTTTGTATTTAGCGGCATTAATACAAATAATCTTAAGTTAAACGAAAAGAAGACAAAATGTGTTAAATTTGTAACTACAAATGTAAAAAGTAGTCATTCTCAAATAATAATTAAAGACGAGGAAATAGACTTTGTTGATAATGCGGTGTTCTTGGGAATTACTTTAGATAGTAAACTCCAGTGGGGCCGACACATAGAAGGTCTTTCGAATAGGCTAAGTTCCGCAGCGTTCGCAGTAAAAAGATACGCGATCTTACGGATGAGAACACAGCAAAGCTTGTTTATTTCAGCTATTTTCATAGTATTATGTCATATGGTGTTATTTTGTGGGGTAATGCAGCTGACATTAAATCGATATTTGTAGAGCAAAAGCGGGCTATAAGAGCGATCTGTGGGTTGTCCCCACGGGAGTCGGTCCGAAGCAAATTTAAGGAATTACATATTTTGACTCTGGCAAGTCAATACATTTATGAGAATATTTTGTATGTGCGGAAAAATATAGATATCTTTAAAAAGAATAGTAGCTTCCATAATTATAGTACTCGTAATAAAGACAAAATTAGCGCACCAACCCAGAAGGCTGCATAAAACGAGTAATTCTTTCCAAGGCAATTGTATACGTTTTTTCAACAAAATCCCTAGTGAGATCCAAGCGTTGTCAATAAATAAATTTAAATCGTACATTAAAGTAAAACTGCTTGCTAAGGCTTATTATAATATAAATGAATATTTAAACGATCCTAGTGCTTGGATATGAGTTGCTCCAGTATATATTATAGGTAACACGACTGAATCTCTCGGCTGCATTTCCAGACTCTGGGGCGATCGTCAACATCCACGACTGTTTTAATGTAAAGTGGGAACAAACCGTGATCCATGTAGTATCCAATTATTTCAGTATTATTATTATTTTCTTATGTAGCCAAGTCCACATTTCAAGGATCGTCATGCTCGCTTAAATGTCATTGCTTGTGGCGGCGTCCATGCGTCGGGTTGTCTCTCTCCCTAAAATATGGCGAGGGGGCCGATGGCTGGCCATGCGTCATACTCGTGAACGGGTGCTACTTGTGGTGACTGGTCGTACTTGAATTCGTGTATGCGGCGATGTTAATTATTTCGACTATGTGTTTGCGTGTTGTTCCCACGAGAATGTAAGTGCGTGCTCCTATTTCACCATGCCTCCTGCTGATAGGGGACAAGTCTTTGTTTTTATTTATGTTATTATTATTAATTACTTAAAATGTCATGTGGAACATGGTGTAATGGTTGCAGCTCCTTACAAACGTTGTAAAAAAAAAAAAACATGGCGATTAAAAAGAGTGGCGGAGAGTTTATTGCCAGTTCTTCTCTTCCGTTCTACGCCCTTGATTTGAGAACTGGCAGTAAATGTAAAATTAGAAGCATTAATATTTATTTCTTTAATGACGAATCACAAGTGTACATTGTGTTACCTACGTGAATAAATGATTTTTGAATTTGAATTTTGGTTGTTTTCCGGCATAGGCCTCCTCCTCCTCCTGTCCTGTCATCTCTTTCACGAGCTGATCTTCTCCATCCTTCCGGCAGATCGTCTTCCTATCTCATTATTTGATGGCCTGTTTTCCTTCTTCATTCTATTTTTCTCTTTTCGACCTCATGATATGCCCAGTCTAATTCCATTTAGGTTTTTAATTTTTGTTAATACATCGCATATTTTTGTCCTTTTCCTTATTATTTATTGTTGATGGTGTTTTAAATTCGGAAAAAAATGCAATACTATATGAAATTCCTTGAAAATGAATTATTGTCTTTGATATTCTTCATACTTCGCAAAGACCAAAGACGTCTCTTTTTATAAACCTTATGGCTTCTTCCAATTCTTCTAACGTGATATCTGTTACAATATCCAGTTTATTGTTTCTTCCTTTACTGAAGGATGTATTTCTAGGTGGTGGTGGTCTGGTCTGGTTCTGCTTTTGGTTGTTGTTTTTTGGTGCTTTTTTGCTTGCTTTTGCTTGCAATGCTTTTTTTCTGTTGTATTTAATTGCTATAACGTTGTTCTTGGTCTGTTTAAGGTTTTCCAGTGAATTGGATAGTTCTCTTTTTCTTTCTGTGTTTCGATTTCCGTTCTTTGACTATGAATTGATCATATTTTATTTTTATGTATGCCAGATTTCAGTTCTCATCTTTGTTCCAATACTTCTTTATGAAAATCTTCGGTAAAGTATACTTCTTTGAGGCTCTTTCTCATTTTTAAAATCACACTTTTTAGTACTTTGAGGATTGGTCGTATTTTGTTTTTTTTTGTTGATTCGGTATCACACAGAGACACTGACACAGCATTTCGTGCTGGGATAGGGCCTTAAGTAAAAATGCAGTTATAAAATATCAATACAAATATTTTTTTATAATACACAATATGATACACACAGCTAAATGAAATTATACCTTACAGATGGAAGGTGTAACAAATAAAGCATTTGTTTTTAATGAAAATAAATGCAATGGAGACGTAGAATTCAGCATAAGCGACACAGGATTCGATTCAAGGAGATTACAGAAGTTTAAGGGCGTGTATAGAAGTATAGAAGAGAAGAAGAAGAGATCAATGAAGAACGATCTACAACCTTATAACAATTTGTAAGTATTTCAGATTATATTTCGGAAGTATTTCACGTAAAGCGCCTGAAAGTTGATAGCACAAATTTATTGATGTTTGAGTTGATACATTCAGTTTTATAGATTTTTTATTTTTAAGCCAGATTTATAAGAATATTTACATATAGAAGGCCCTTCATACCTAAAGTCAGTTTCCTTAATTCTCCGTACGAACAAATACTAATTGAGTATATAGAAAAAAAGATCTATGAACTCAAAGTCAAAATAAAATGTATAAACGATGTTTTGCTCGCACTTTTCTTGCAGGAGCAAACTATTTCATTAACACGTATTAATTTTCAAACAGACACCAGTGAGAATATTGAAGACGAAACATTTGATTTATATGTGAGATTTATACTATGATACGCATTTAACTTAGTATGTTAGCTTCCCGAGTTATAGCGTTCGTGCATTCAAATCGCGACTGTAGTTAAGTTCGGTGGCGGTTTGAGGATGTTCAAATTAATGAAACACCATGGTCGCACCGAAGTCTCAACAGTCTTTAATCTTCAATGATCTTGTTACACACTCCACTAACACCTTGCGAGGGGCGAGGGAGGTGTTTGGACCCGTTCGTGGCGTATGCCCCCTCCGGGGCCCCCTTGGTATGCTGGTTTGCGCCCTTCTAATACAGGGCGGTACGAGGGCGGTCTTTTAGACTAACGTCAGGTTACATATACAGACAGAGTATCCATGAATTTTTATTTCAATGTTCGCAACAAATTTTTGTACGTTAAAGGCAATCACAATTAACGGGAAACCGTTACTTCTTACTCCCAAAAAACGAAATGTGTAAATTTTTGGACTTTATAGACGATGATCACTTGAGACGAAATCAGTTTGAAAATAATTATCATCAAAGACTATACAACTAAGCCAAGACTACAACTAATTTCTTTATCGGAGATCCTGGACATAATGCATTAGTTCGGAGTTGTGTTCTATAAAACGAATCTATGGTTAGGAAATAAAAACAAATTTAAAAGTTTGGACCCTGCGGCAGTGTACCTTTAATGCTGGCAGCATTTCCTCTCTGTATTGCGATACTTTTTCGTTGAGCGAGGAAAACACCAGCTCTGAATCACCGGTACTATCTATCAGGCGCCAACTTAATTTACTATTATAATTACGGTTATAGGTTAAGAATATTGTAAATGGTGTATATTTGTGTGTTGGAAAACATATCATATTATTTTTAATAAACATTTTACGCCTATGAAGTAAACTCGTAGTATATAAATCAAATTAAAATTATTTTAAGTTTCCATTTACTATAAATATAATCTTCATCCGTTAATGACATGTGATGTTGAGTGTCAATTATTTATGAGAGTCGAGAACTGTATTTAAAAATCTTATCTTATTTAAAAAACGTTCTTTCATTATTAATAAGCAATTAGTTAAATATTTTGTCATGTTCATTTATTGTGACACGAGAATTTTACAATATTCCTTTCCGAAGCTTAGATTAGGATATTTATTTCGTTGATTCTGCTTTTGTCGTACGATTAAATAAATTAAAATTATTGGCCCTTTAGTTACGGTTACGGTCGAATCATCTATTTGAATTAGACCTATTAAAAAGGCACTATTAAAAGTCAAAATTACAAGTTAAAAATATAAAAAAAATACTCAGGTTGCCCCTTTCAAAAAGTAGTCTCATATGGAGAAGAATGGACAAGAAACTCTATCCTTACACTTTTAAAATAGTTTTTAGCTTTACTCATAATAATGGGTGTGGGCACTTCATAAAATTTTTCGATAAAATAATTAAATAATATATTGTCATTTTCTGTTATATCTTTTGAGTAAGTTTTTAAATAAATTTTAAATGCCGTCACGACATTCTCTAAATCCACAGGCAAACACACAAACAAAACATTTAAAGACATTATAAATGTTATTTTTTATTATCACAAAGCAAAGTGTGAAGAAAAAAATAAATTTTATGTAAATACAAGGATTTGTTCAGTAAGTATATGACGATAAACACAACAATCATGACTTTGGTATTGTTGGTTCAGTAGAGTCTGCCTTTTTTTTCATAGAACAGGGGGCAAACGGGCAGGAGGCTCACCTGATGTTAAGTAATACTGCCGCCCATGGTCACTCTCAATGCCAGAGAGCTTGCAAGTGCTTTGCTGGTCTTTTAAAAATAGGTACCCTCTTTTCTTGAAATTTAAGTCGAATTGGTTCAGAAATACTTCAGTGCGCAGCTGGTTCCACATAGTGGTGGTGCGCGGCAAAAACTGCCATAAAATACGCTCAGTCGTGGAACGTCGAGGTGATACGGGTAAATGTATCTTTTAGAGAACATATTAAAAAAAAACCGCCTCAGGCAAGTAGGTGATCAGCTTCCTGTGCCGTCACGCCATCGATTTTTGGGTCTAAGGCAAGACGGTTTCCTTCACAGACAGAAAGTCTATTGATGCACAGCCGGGGATCGAACCTACGACTTCAGGGATGAAAATCACGGTGAAGCCACTAGGTTACCGCTCTGTATTTAATAACCGAATAAAGTTATACCAGGTTTAAATATAATCTCAATAAATATAAATTTAATATCAAATAAATAAATAGCTGTTTCTTTTACCAAATAACGTATTTAAAATGTTTCCTAAAATACTAACAGATGAAGTATTTACTTACGGAATTGTCAATGTCAAATGATGGACTCGGTGAAATGATATTTAAATTTAGAATCTTTGGATTGAAACATCTGCGCAGAAAGGATTGCGCAGCGCAATATTATCTGTGCGTGTTACTTTAACATCAATGACAATTGAATGCTTTTCTTTCACTACCATATTCGTTATTAATACTTTGATACGAGAAGTCATCACCTATTATTTTATATTATATTTATTTATTAAGCTATTAAGATATAGTGTTTATCGCCGGCTTTGAGCGTGGCGACCGAATCAAAAAATTCCGTAACGAAAATAAAAACCTAACACACGATGACGCACGCACGTACGCAACGCATACTGCGTCTCACATCGGTCTGGCGTGATCGGTGACGTAGCGCAGGTGCGTTAGAGTGGGACAGAACGAATACTGTGTATTCACATCTCTCTGACGAGATCGGTGACGTAGCGTAAGCGCGGCCGGTGCAGCCGGTACGCATTACTCGTAGAGTGAGACAGACTATATAGGCGTGTTAGTCTGAGTCTGGTAGAGTTACTACTCTAATCTGCATCAACAACAAATAAATAAATATTATAATTGCATAAGTTGATAAAAAATGCTATGAATAGCTTTACCGCGGCAGTCCCGAGTGCCACACGTTTTTTTTTATTAACACTTCGTTGCATACAGAAATGTAATACAACTGACATAATTAAATGAAAAGGAGGGCAACTGGCGGCCTTATCGCTTTCGAACGTTCTCTTACAGGCAACCACTGTGGGAAAAAGAAACAAAATAAGATAAGTTAAGCAAAGAGTGCAAAAATACATAAGACATATATACTATATATAGTTATTTAGGCGAAACTAATAGAACAAAACAAAGCAACTAAAACATATGTAAACAGTCATCTGGACAATATTAAAAAAAAAGACTTACTTACTTACTTAATGAGATATCTTCTACCGCATTTACCAAGGAGTGTACAGAGGAGTTGTTCGGACTACTACCTGCAGCTGAGTTTCATAATCGAACGTCAACAGAATACAAAATATCATCCGTATCACCTCGACGTCCGTCGTTCCACAACTGAGCGTTTTCTAAGGAAGTTTTTGCCGTGGCACTATGTGGAAGCAGTATTTCCGAACCAGACATAGGGTCCTTCAAGAAAAGAGCGTACCAATTCTTAAAAGGCCGGCAGCGTGCTTACGAGCCTTGGTAGTGCGAGCGTCCATGATTGGTATCACTTACATCAGGTGAGCCTTCCTGCCCATTTGCCTCCTGTAACATAAAAAAAAACAACTCCTCTGAACACTCTCCATGGTAAACGCGGTAGAAGATCCCTCATCTCTACGCAACGCCAAGGGATCAAGTCACTTTCCATAAAGTCGTAATACTCGTAAAGAGTTGTTGCTCCGCTGCATTGTGTAGTCATAAGT
Source organism: Pieris macdunnoughi (assembly GCA_905332375.1). Lineage (NCBI taxonomy): Eukaryota > Metazoa > Arthropoda > Insecta > Lepidoptera > Pieridae > Pieris > Pieris macdunnoughi. Next base: position 179,873 of record CAJOBZ010000030.1, on the reverse strand, counting down.
TCATTTATATGGTACCTACCTATACACATAATTTATGTATCTTCGACGTTATTGTGCAGCAATAATTTTCCATAACTAATTCTAACTTCATTGATAACATTGCATGTTGATAAAAAATGCGCTATTTTTATTTGTCAAGCTAGTCTCAGAAAGCGCGCGAAACACAGCGAACGTGTGCTCGTAAACATTCGAATTTCGAATAATAAAAACAAAAGAGGTTTTTTGCGCGGATAGCGTTTGTTTTCGTGAGTTTATTGTTTATGTTTTACAAAAATTTGTTGGAATGTTGCCAGTTTGCTTTTGAATGGATTATTTTAAATGCAGCGACGCGTTTTCTGCTATTTTATTGAGTGAAGTGTTTTATCATTTTTATCGCTATCAACTAATTAGTGTGTTTTGATTAGAAAACATAAGGCATCATTTTAAAGATAACTCAGGGTATGAATTTATGCTCTAAATATATAAACAACCAAATTTCTACATTATTTTGTAATAAATTATAATATATTTTTGGTGGCGTCATATGTAATGTTTAAAGCTTAGATCCGTAGTACCTACACAAATTGATAGAAGTCCAAATTACCTTTAAATGGAAATACTATGTTTTTTTCTGTCTTATTCTGTTTTTAAATAGTATTAAATTGAAGAGGTTATTGACCTCTCTATGGGTGTATAATACACACAAAGTTTTGGGTATTTTTTTAAAGGCATACATACAAACATGAAACAGGCAATGTTTCGGGAACTCTTTAAACATGCATAGTTGTCATCATAAATATTATTAGCGCGTAAAAAACCAATAATATTTGCAATTTGATGCTAAACAACGCTTATTTTATGGCCAATAAACCTTTCTAAGCTGAACAGTATATTTTTAATCAAGCAATCTTTTTGTATACGTAATTAGTAAATAAGTTTTATTTATTAATCGGTTGAAATTATAATAACCTATTCTATTAATAAATTCGAAATGTAATTCCGATTAAATCACTTACGTTATGATTCTATTGTTCGTTATGATTATTTATATTATTTTATCATGCTACATACGTATAATTTACTTACACTTTATATTTACGATTTTCTTAACGCACAAAGTAGGTAATAATAAAAATAATTAAAAAGAAAATTAAAACAAATTTAAAAAGGTTGGTCCCTGTGGCAGTGTACCTATAACGCTGGCAAATTATAATTATTGATTATTTAATTTACATATAACAAGACATTGCATATTATAACAGATTACGAAATAAAACTCACACACGGAAGGCTGCGCAGCCATTTTTCTTACTATACTAACACACATACAAAGCATTTTAAGGAAAGAACTAAATCTAACTTCAATAAAAATTCACAAAATTCTGTTGTCAATTGTAATTTAAATTGCCTATGTCAGTTAAGAGAGTTAAGAGACCTAAAATTACATTGTAATGTACGCCTTATTGAATTTCTAAATCTTGGTTAATAGTTTATTGCAAAAGTTTCCTGCAACACTGTACCATTTTAGAGGATTGGATAATCGTATGTCATACAAAGAGCAGAAGGCTGGGAAACCAACTATTAGAATATTTCTTAAAGATTGAGCATGAGCAATGTGGCTTTAGCGTAGGACTACCATCTGTGACGTCCTAGATTCGTTCCCCGGCTGTGCACCGAACGGTGTAGGAAACATCGTTCTTGCCTTATACCCAAAAAATCGACGACGTGTCGGCACAGGAAGCTGATCACCTACTTGCCTGTTCGTTTGACAAATCATGTAACAGATAAAGTAATATAAGGCTAAAAATTACTCCACAAAATCTCCACTGATTTATTTTATGGACCGTTGGTTGGTGAGGCTGAGTTGGTCTCATATTTGGTTAAAGTTTATTCGTATTTATTTTTTTGCATTTTAATAAATGCAATTCTTCTTTTTCTTTCTGATCTGAGCTCTTTTAACACGAACGTAAACCTCGTTTATTAATCTACTCGGTTTGTTTAACGATAATTAGCATATTAACGTCATTACTATCAATATATATTATCGCAAATTGCTGTACAGTTAGGAGCATATATAAAAATAATATATTTATTTATTAAAAAGAAAGTCAAAACAAATTTAAAAAGTTTGGTCCCTGTGGTACCTTTAACATTTGGTTTTTGGGTCCTGTGTACAAAATAAATGAATTTTATTTATTTATATCACTTCGTTGCATTACAATATAAAAGTTGAACATAATTAAATGAAAACGATGGCAACTGGCGGCCGTATCGCTTTCGAGCGATCCCTACCAGGCAACCACTGCGAGAGAAAAAAATGTATTAAATAGGATAAGGTACATGAAGTGAAAAAATGTTATTAAGAAAAACCACTAAACAGGAACAAAAAACAAACTAAACTAATAAAGAATACATGAAAAATAAAAAGTAAAAAGTGCACATGAATCACGATAATTTAAGATCAGTCTCATATAATACTAAATAAAACTTTAACTTTCGCGAGTACTGTATATACGAGTAGGTACATACGTCGAGTTGAAGAATCTAATGAGTATTTTAAATCATTTATTAAAACCTAAACATTACAATCATATATACCGTATTTACAATTTTCTTAACCTACATAGTAGGTAATAATAAAAATAATTAAAAAATAATAAAAAGAACATTAAAACAAATTTAAAAAGTTTGGTCCCTGTGGCGGCTTTTCCTCGATGTAAGTCTAATCGCAAGATACTTATTCGTTGAGCGAGGAAAGCAACAGCTCGGGTCACCGGTACTATCTATCTAAGAATGGAATTCGTAAATATCTAGAAAACAATAATTGTTTCAAGCCGAAACAAAAGGGCATAAAAATGTTGCCATATTTTTGCAATGGCGGGTAGTTTTTCCACGAGCCTATTTAGAAAATTTATATTGTTCTTGTAAACTTGAGCGTCTTTTATAAAAAATGGTAAAATCATATTGTTTTGATACAAATTTTTGCATAAATATCGCACCCTTACAAGGGCCTAACTCGAACTTTTGGTAAATCGAGATTTTAAATGCTAAATCTCTAGCTTTGAGCGCTAGACAGAGAAAGAAAAAGGACAATAAACAATTTTGCGCCTCTCTACCCAACCGCGCATTCCCGATCTTACAATGTCCAATGTCCATACTAGAAGTTAGACTGTTCAAATGTTCCGCAATTCGTGGTCTATGATAAAAACAGATGAGTGGTATGGAATGGTAGGGGTAAAACGTATTTGATGCGATATTATACAAAATGTTTATAATCTTACTAGCTGACCCGGCAAACGTCGTTTTGCCATGTATATTATTTCTAAGAAACATTTTTCAATAAAAATAACTATCTACTAAAAAATGGATACATGCAGAACACAGGTTAAACTCCTGATAATGAATACATTTGTCTAGTTCACTGTACATATAAAGATATGTTATGCTAGATAATTATTTATGAGCAATAAACACGATTGTACACAAGAGATTATCACACTTTTACCATAAATTTAAATTGTGTTTTAGTTATTGTATTTAACACGTGTTACTATACTACTATACCTTGAAATACAGTCACGAGGACATTCAGTAATTATGAAGTTGAATTGACTTGTTGGTCTCTTTCTACGGGCTTCTCTTCTCGGTAGAAGAGAAGTTCTTGACAGTTCCAGCTTTCAGGTTGTGGTGTAGCTCTTGTGTGTTTCATTTATTCATATCTTTCCCGAAATTACTTATTACATATACACATGACCGCAACATTATTAAGACATGTTTTCTTCGCTGTATGGGCAAACTTAATTCGGGAGCGTTCAATACATACGAGAATATAGTCTGTAGAGTCCATAATGAATATTGGCAGATTGTGGGAGAAAGTTTGCGTATTTTTCGAGCAGGAAAAAAACTATATTTGTCCCCTGTTCTATAAAAAAAAATACTCTTAGGGTATTCAAATGTATTAAAAACAGCGACTGAAAAAACGGTAAAATTGCAATTCAAAAGTCTGTATCACATAATATTTTTTTTTTTTTTTTGGACCACAAAATTAGGACAAACACATGATATAAATTGACATACATACAAAAATATCAAAAGCGGTGCCGTCCCTATAACATGTGGACACGACCAGTTCAGTTTTTATCTTTTATATCAGTAATAAATTAACAATAATATATTACAGTTATTAAAATGACATAATGTGTGAATTTTTAATTAGGGTCGGGCCGAGTGTGACTGTTATTACCTTCAAGGGTAATGAGTAGACATGCCAATGCCAAACCCATAACAGAGCAAAGGGTTTGGGGGCTTCTGGGAACCAATACTACAAACCCTCAAATTAGGGGTTTTTATTTTATTCTTAATCGAACCCAGTGGCGTAACCCTGCCCCCAAAAGTTGCAGGGGTATGCGGAACTCGACCCACAGCACAATCTCTGCTATTCAGAGACTGGGTGAGCAATACCCACTACAACCACCTCGAGTAGTTCCTAAAAAGCCGCGTTTCAGAGACTCCGACATCGGTCTCGCATTCCGGGATGTTAACGGTGTGTGATGCTCTGGTGCAATACACACTACAAAGGTAGGAGATGGGGATATCTTCTCCTATTTACTCCGCGTATTCTAACCCTAGGATTCGTCCCAAAGCGCTCCCTCTCTCGTTCTGCTGTCTCCTTCTGTGGCGCTACAACCCTAGGTGCATTGTTTTATATCTATTTTTAGTAGAGATTAGGTGATCAGCCTGAGGCATTTTCGGGTGTAAGAAGGTTTCTTTACGTTGTTTGTTCACGACACGGGCAAGTGTTAATTGAGTACATAGAAAAAATATTGGTCCCGAGATTTTGAATTTACTAATCATAGGTATTTTATCCAATGTAATATATAATATCGTGTCGGCGAGTTTCTTAAAACCCATTGCAAGGATTGAGTCGTTATCTGTTGTGTACAGAGCTGTAATCACTACTCAGAATGTTTATATTACATATGAAATTTTTTGTATGGGTGCAACAAACAGTAGATTTAAAAAAAAAATTAATCAAAGTAAAGTATTTACCATTGCTATCTATGCACTTTTGCCATCATATAGGTAGAACCACGCTGCTGTATCACGCTGAAGTTGTATTTTTATTGACGAACCATCTTTTATCTTGCAATTCGCCCCTGTAGTTGTGCAATGCAAACAATGACACCATTGTAGGCAATTCAGTTTTACTATGAATAAACCATAAGCAACACGGAGCGACTATTAAAAATGTTTATGCACTTGCTGAATTGCATTCAATATATCTAATATATAAAATTCTCGTGTCACAGTTTTCGTTGCCATACTCCTCCGAAACGGCTTGACCGATTCTCATGAAATTTTGTGTGCTTATTGTGTATGTCTGAGAATCGGACAACATCTATTTTTCATCCCCCTAAATGTTAAGGGTACCCCCTAATTATTTTTTTTTAATTTTTAGATAAATTTCTTATTTTTTTATGATACAACATAAAAAAATACATACAACCCCTAACTTTCACCCCTCTACGATCAACCCCTTTTTTTATTATAAATGATATACATGGAAAAATGACGTTTGCCGGATCAGCTAGTGTTACTTATATGTTCGTCACACCATATCGTGACTTCTTAAACATACCGAAAAGTTTATGCTTACTTTATATTTTAAAAAATCATACTACTAACAATAAATTAAATTAATCAGTGGCGCCACAAGCTTTTTAGGTCTGGGCTTCAGAGCACTGTTTAATGATCATTTGTCAATTTGCCAGTCTTCTGTGCCTGTCACACGCCGTCTACTTTGGGCCTAAGAAATTGTGGAATTTATGAAAGCCGAAAATACATACATTTACATAGGAAGGGAGTGTCCCTTGGTATCTGTGCATAGAAATATGTACCGTAGAAAAAGATCATGGTCCCACACTAGCCATATATTTTAAGTCACATAGACACGTGGCATTATAATCAGTAACGTCAAAATACATCTTTCATATTTCAGTAAATTTTTCGTGTGTTTCAGAGCATACATTATCATATTTTTATTAAACAAATTTATGTGAAATCTCTTCTTGCAAATATTCCAATGAAATAACTGAAAACGCTTCGCTTTTGCAAAAACTGAAAATATATATTTTAGGTAGAATCTTAATAGTATCTGAGAAACTTTATACGTATAAAGCGAACGGGTTTTGAAGTGAAAATTGTTTTGAAACTAAATACTCTGAAGTGCTCTGTGTGTGACTCTTTTATGTTCCAATGGAAAAACTGTTGAAAAAAGTTAAAGATTGGCGGAGTGTCTCCAGAAATGCTGAACCGGAGCTCAGCAGGAGTCAGTATTCCCTGGTTTCCACGGGCGAGCTGACAGCAGAGGCCCTTCAGGTCTGGTTGAAGTTGCCGAGGAAGATAAAGTATGATCCGGACCTGGAGCCCTTTCAGAAGAGATACGAGAAAGAAATCGGTAAGTCGACTATTTATTTTCATAGTAAACTTTCTTAACTTATAACCCCTAAATATAAAAATTTCTCCGATTAGGGAAGTTGGCTGAATACAAAGTCAAAGACAAAAATCATTTATTCATTTAGGTAACACAATGTACACTTATGAACGTCAAAAAAAGAAATATGTAACATGCTTCTAATTTTACATTTACTGCCAGTTCTCAAATCTAAGGCGTAGAAGAAAAGGACTGGCAATAAACAACCTTCTTAGGTAGTGATGCTGTTTCTCGCTAAACACTAAAACATAAATAAATATATTGTTTTCGTTTTCTACGAAGTGATCGAGTGATCTGAAGAATTGTTTGCGTTGATCCCTCCAGCCTCGTTTCAACACCGTACTAGCTGTATCAATTCAAAGTTCTATCATCACATCAAGGGTCCGCTTCATAAAACTTTGTTTTGCGAACTAGCGAACTGTGGAATCGTCTCCCGGTGGGGGTCTTCCCTGTGAGATACGACCTCCAACTGTTTAAAGTAAGAGTGTAAGTACTCCTCCTTCAAAGGCCGGCAACGCAACCGCTAAAAATAAGTGTCCTTGGGCTGCGATGACTGTCCTTTTTGGATGTCCCGAAGGCTCATTTGCCATAAAAGCCAAATATGCCATAAAAGAAATTGGAGATCAGGAACGCGGCGCGGATATGAGGGAAAAACGTCTTAATTTGAAAATCTAAAGATCGCTTAATTTATAAATAACAAACTAAAGACGTTATAACAACTCAATTTTAGGGCAATTTTTAAGTAGGGCAGTTTAATTGATCTATCACTAAAGCAACGTCACACACGTCCAATACGTCTCTGCCACGAGTTCGTTAAATTTTCTCAGGCAAATTGATCTCCAGGAGAGGTGAGATAAATTGGCCTCCACGCAGTCCTGATTTAACCCCTATGGAATTTTTCTTATGGGGTTATCTTAAATCTAAAGTCTACGCCAATAAGCCGACTTCCCTGGCGCAATTGAAAAATATCCGACACGAAATGGCAGCCGTCACTGAGTCCACCTGCCGAGCCGTCATAAGTAATTTTATTGTTCGATACACGACTTAGACTTCTCTAAATGAGTGCCGCGAACGCTAGGGCCTACATTTGGACAGTATTATTTTTAAGAAATAAATTCCCAAAATGTGTACTTTAATAATAAATAAACACTTTTTTGATACACGACTTAATTTTTTTAATCGATCAACTAAATATGAACTTTCTGTTGAGATCCCCTTTTATAATAGGCCATCTTTAAATCCCGTCTTATTTCTAATGTATTTTATTGTATTTCTAAGACAAACAATAGTTAATCATCGCACGCTATTCGGGACTTCAAATATCATCGTCATGCCCTTCCAACAACTCAAATCCTTTATTATTACTTGAATTGCCTACGCGACTAAATTGTTGCTCAGTTTGAAAAGTATGTTTAGTCTAGCTTATCTCAGAATTGGCATTACAAAATTACGATTGACAGCCTTTGTTTAGATGGCTTTGTAAACATTTCTATATGTTTACTAGCTGATCTGGCAAACGTCGTTTTGCCATGTACCTATATCATTTATAATAAAAATTAGGGGTTGATCGTAGAGGGGTGACAATTAGGGGTTGTATGTATTTTTTAATGCAGTATCATAAAAAAAATTATCTGAAAATAAAAAAAAATATTATTTAGGGGTGGACCTTAACATTTAGGGGGATGAAAAATAGATGTTGTCCGATTCTCAGACATACCCAATATGCACACAAAACTTCATGAGAATCGGTCAAGCCGTTTCGGAGGAGTTTAACTACAAACACCGCGACACGAGAATTTTATATATTAGATTAAATGCGATTTCACTATAATTATTTTATATGCATAAATTCGTAGTCGCACGTAAATTAAATCATTGTAACAATGTATGTATGAACTGTATCATTGTTTAGTACGGACTTTTAAGAGTCTCTAGGATGCCGATGACCTTAGAGCAAAAACGGCGGCAGGCGCTCACGTTGATCCAAATTGGTGGTAATTCATTTGTTGTGGGGGTAAAGCCAAAAAACTTAAGTGGAAATGGGTGGGCCATACCGCGTATAAAAGCGAATTCGCCCTCTTGCACGGTGGGCTGACGAGCTTAGGAAGTTGGTGGAGAGGATTGGGAGAGAAATGCTCATAACAGAGAGCGATGGAGTCAATTGGAGGAGGCCTATTCTCAATAAGAGGTCCTGGAGGAAAAAAACATTTTTTAAGTGTAGTAAAAAAATTCAAGGAATAAATATAAAGCCAAAAAAATACATCCAATGAATCTTGGTATTAGTGTGTAAATCAAATACGTTTTTAAATTCGGTAGTCATACTTAGCGCTTAGTGCCTACCACTGCCTCGTGTCTATAAATTCAAACTCAAACTCAAAATAACTTTACTCATATAGGAAACCAAGTACACTTATGAACGTCAACAGAAAAGGTGTTAAATTGATTCTTAATTTACATTTACTACCAGTTCGCAAGTCAAGGGAATAGATCAGGCACGAAGAACTGGCAATAAAGTCTCTGTCACTTTCTTTAAGACTATTAATTTAGAAAGTTTAATAAATCTACGGCATATTTTACAAAATCTTCCATCTAAAATGTATGACAATTTAAGTAAACATAAGTGTTACAAAACATATATTAAGAAATACAGTTAAAATATATACAAGATAAAATAAGCATACAATAAAATTACCAGAAATTTTTGGTAAAGCAGGAAAAAATATCATCAGCAAAACAGCGAATTAGGTTCAAGATAGGCACCTAAAAATGCCTTCTGTAAAACCGATCAGCCCACTACCGAATATATCCAGCTCCGGATAAGCACCGATCAATCCGCTAAAATCGCGAAGAATTCGAAAGAGAGGTGCCTGAACTTCTAGTAAGACAAACTTCAATAATTAGAAAAGAATTGAAGGTCTTTCTTCAATAATAAGACAAATAATATTAAATTCCTACGAAAAATGCTACTAAGCATTGATAGTCTAGAGAAATATGTATTTTATTTAGATTAATATTTTGTTTTTGTTAAGTTACAAGAATGTCACAATTTCCGAGTATCATAATAATTGTTTACATTCACACTAAATCTTCCCACAATACCGTGCTAGCATAAGATAGCACAGCCTACTTCCCTGCTCACTTTCCTGTTCTGATTTTAAATAAATGTGTTTAAATTAATTAAATAAATATTATCTTAGTTCGGGTGATTGGAATATTAAACAAAGTTAAAATAAAATGTGTCTAGCGGGAAGCAAACTATTGTGGCTTAAAGACTATACACATTTGGCAGACGAGTTTGTATTTCTAGATCTTGTTCACTGATATTGAAGCAAGCCGCAATTCCGTACCAATTATTATTTATTCGGGTAGACACAGGTGGTGACTGCAAATACTATAAAAGTAATTTGCGTTTTAAAGTGTGGTTTTTTTCCCTGACACAACAATATTCTAGATTGTATCCGACCAAAACTATTGTGTACTGTGTTTAAACATGCATGCAATTTCTTAGGTCATTGAACGGATAGTATTACACCGCGCGTCAAAACACATAAATAGCCAGGTGGAAATATAATGTTACTAGCAACTTGCTCCAACTTTGCACAGATTTATTGACAGACATAGAAGGAGCATTCTTTCATTTGAATATGACTTATCTAGATGGGTCAGAGGATGTCCACAGTGAGTCTCCATCGTGTTCGGTCTCGTATTTCACACCAAGTCTTTCCTGCTCTCTTTGCCTCGTCTGCAAGCTCCGCTCTCCGTGCTGGTTCCAATCAAGTGCCTGCTTGGGGATATATAACCCTAAGGCTTCTGATAACCAGTCCTCACAGAGCTTAATACGAGTATGTCAGCTTAATTTTTTTTATGGAACAGGTGTCAAACGGGCAGGCTCATCTGATGTTAAGTGATACCGCTGCCCATAGACACTCTCAAAGCCAGAGGGCTTGCGAATTGGTACGCTTTTTTCCTGAAGGACCCTAAGTCAAATTGTTTCGGAAATATTTCAGTGGGCAGCTGGTTTCACATAGTGGTGCGCGGCAAAAACTGCCTTAAAAACGCTCAGCTATGGAACGACGGACTACGGTATAGAATATGAATTCCACCCGTATCACCTCGACGTCCGATGAAGAAGCTCAGCTGCAAGTATTAATCTGAATCTAATCCTCTGAACACTCCTTGATAAATGCGGTAGAAGATAAGAGTGACCCCACATCTCCACGCAACGCCAACGGAAAGGGTCGTCGACGATTCGAGCTTCCGCCCACAGATTAGAATAGTACTCCATTACTCCCTCCATACATGTGTGTGTACATACTGATCATATGCACACATTCTATATATTTAGTTTTTCGTATACAAAGTTGCAAAGCAACGTCGTAAAAAATGTAATAACAACAAAATATCGCAATGGCATGTTGCAGCTAATTAAAATTTTGTTTGAAGAGTCTTATGACTCATTTTGCTGTTTGGCATCTTCTGGTGATATTTTTTATAGGATACTGACTTATGACTGGCCTTTTTGGACACTCTAGTGGGTGCTTTGCAGACCTTTGAGGGATGAGTATGCTCTATTTTTGAGTCGATTCCACAGTTTGTAAGCTTTTTGAATAATTGGAGAATATACTTATTACTTATATGCCCATCTTCATTGCGTATAAGTACCACCTTCGTGGCATAATGACTAACGAACGTTGACCTAACAAAACTACGTGTACACGTTAGTCAAAAGTGCTAAACGGTAATAAATGTAAAACGTGTATGTATGTAATATATTTATTCTTAAAAAGTTACACTTTTATTTAAACCATACCCCGCAAAACTGCTTACACAGTTTGACTGCATTTAATTCGCTTTATATAAACATAGCTTATAAATTATAAAATTAGGTTATATAAATACAATTAATTTACGTAAATTATTATAACGTATTTTTTATTAAACGTTTAAATTTAGTAAATTAGATTAGTTTTAAATTGCTTGTTAGCCTTAAGTTCTCTAGCCTAGATCGTAATGTTAAATGATGTCTTTGTGCAGAGATTTCCAATTCAAAAAAAATGATGACCTCAATTTGATGTGTATTTTCGAGAATAAATTCTTAAAACCTTATTAAACTAAGGTTTTCCTTAAATAGCATTGACACGCTTTAATAACTTTTACCTTTTCGTGTGTTTTTTTCAAATTACTGTTCTGGCCTTGTCCTTACTTTTTATTTGTTATTGTCACGTCTCTAAATGTATTTGTGTGTAATATTAACACAGATTTATTTATCCTAAGTAAGATTCAGTTATATAGAATTAGATGCAGAAGGGCTACTGATATAAGAATTTGTGGTTTTAAATTTTTTTTTATTTATTGAAAAGCCCACTCCAAAAAGACCCTTTATCTGCCCAATGTAGCAAAAGACATCGTATTCTTCAATATTACAGCCAATTTTTCTTACTTCGGAAAGTCCAAGGATGGCCATGAGTCAGTTAGGTATCTCTTATTTGACGAAAAGGATTTCATATTGTACTTACAAATAAGTAGTATGTAGTTTATTTGTGTTCATCTCTGTTTTTCTGTCGCTGGACCCCACGGTTATTAGCCGTGGGCGAGGGTATCATTTATAATTACGTACTAGTACGTAGGACTCTCAAACCTGAGGTTGTGAATATCGTCTGTGCGTTAATACATTTATGACGTATACGTATATGTACGTATGTAGTATGGACTCTGTTTCTGCACTTAGACGCCCATTTGGTCCGTTGAACGTCAAGTCCTAGCTAATTAAGCCAGCCTAGCTCCTTCCAGAAGCTCAGAAGTTTCCCGGGCACTTCGCAGGCTTTACAGAGCAACATCACTGCTCCGAGGATTTCTGTTCGTTGGGAAGCCACAGCCAGCAGGACTACGTGGGTGAATGATTCCTCTGCGCTGTAATGGACTGTCTGTCGCGCCAAGGACCTATGTTTATTAATGATTTATCAATGTGAGCAAATAAAAGTTGCTCATTTGGTGAGGAAAAATATCAGAAGGCTAATCACTTTAAAGGATTAAGGAAATATACAGAAGGTTGAGGTCAATACCAAGGGTCATTGGTTTTTGTGGCCCCAGACTAGATAGATAGACAATAAATCTGTAGAATGAAGATAAACATGCAAATATCAACCTTGCTACGGTCCTGACATACCCACCATCATCCATTATGAAGTCGTCTGTTATGGGTTTGGTTTTAACTTGTCTCTTCTATAGCAACTCTTGGATTTGGTACAGATTACAGCATTAAGAAAAACTACTAAGGTAACAGATGTAACAATAAAAATAAATAAACTAAAGTGGAAATGGGCGGGGCACATGGCAAGAGGAACAGAAAAGTGGAGCAAAAATGAACTAAACTGGTGCCCAAGGTACAGCAAACGAAAGGGAGACTTAGAAGGTGGATAGACCAAATTAAAGAAACCTGCACATGGCAGAGAGTGGCACAGTGCAGAGAGGAATGGCGGGATATGGAGGAGGCCTTTTGCCAAAAAAGGGTACAAAGATACCTAAAAGAAGATTGAAATAGAAACGTGTTTATATGTAAAAGTCTCTGAATCAAAGGCTATTATTATTATTATTTTTATTATCTTAATATATATAAATTACGCGTCACGTTGTTTGTCCGCTATGGACTAAACAACTTAACCGATTTCAATCAAATTTGCACACCGTTTGCAGTTTAATCTAACTTAAAAGATAGGATTATATTATAACTGTACGTGTGTATGTCACTGAACTCCTCTTAAACGGCTGGACCTATTTGAATGATTTTTTTGCATGCGTTTGGGTGGAGCCCTGGATGGTTTAGATTCACACATCAGCCCGGCAGATGGCGCTGCGGTCGGTACTTTCATACTTTGTTTAATATCCTAATTGCTTGAAATATCATGCAGGACAACGTCTGTGGCGTCCGCTAGTTATTATATAATGAAATGAAATGAAATAGTTTATTCTTGCAAGTAGGACTATATAAATCACTTTTACAATGTCATCCTAAACTAGATGAAGTCGACATTTCCTAACTGACTGCCCTGAGAAGAAATGTCGAAACAAACTCGGGGGTCTTAGTCTCTTTTATAGTCCAGATAATACAATAATAAATTAATAAATTGGTGTAAACAAATGCAGAGTATTTACTGGACTGGTCTTTGGAAGAAAGAACCAGATCGATCTGAGCAAGCCTGTGCCAGCAGACGGCAAGCATGCCCCGAATAGCTCATGCAGCTCAACCATTTTTGAGGGAGCTGCACAACCCGGTACACAGCAATACCGCCAGTGGCACCATAAAAATATGTGGGGCAACAACTCACTCAGATCGCCAGCCCAAAATAACTATATACTAAAATGTATCAAATTATAAATCAAGCAAAAAGAGTTTATGATATACCCGATAATGTTTACACTTACAATGGATACAAAATGTATTTTTAAGTCTACCTTAAAGCAAGGAAAAATTATGAAATTGAAAAATATAATCGTAATATAAACATTATTCACTTGGCATTCAAAGTGTAAAATATTGTATGCAAAAGCACAAAACATGTCAGTATTTAGAAAAAGAAAAAATAATATGACTAAGCACAAAACATTAGTAATTAGAGAAAAAAAAATGTAAAAAAATGAATATGCACTAAGCACAAACATGTCAATAGAATAAAATAAAATGCATATGCAAAAGACAAGACATGTCAGATTGTAAATATGTACAACATGAAAAAAAAAAAAAAAGTGAAAGACAGCTTAAAAAAACACAAGCGATAGCTGTATAAGCGAGAGCTCAATCCAGGCGTTTCTATCATTTAAATAATCGGATATCCTGTAATATCCTTTAGTTAATAATTTTGATTTAATAAAAATTTAAATTTCTTAAGGGGAAGTTTACGAACATCCATAGGAAGTTTATTGTAAAAGCTATAATTGACCCATGAACGAGTTGTTATTCTATGAAGGCGAGTAGCATAAACTGTTAAATTATTTTTGTTCCTAGTATTTCGGGGAGTGAAGATCAGACAATTTGACAAAATCAGGTTCGTTTTTGTGAACATAAAGTAAATTTTCAAAAATATATTGTGAAGTTACAGTCAGAATTTCTCTCCCAAACCTTATCTCACCTCTCATCCACGGTTGCCTAGTATATCCTACTGGTTAACCGCTTCTCATCATCCATTCATGGCCAAACCACCTAAGCATCTCTTTCGTATCCAACGTCCTCTTTTAAAATTTAATGTCATATATTCTACGTCAATGTCAAAAGTTATAATCTACTAGCTGTAGCCCGCGACTTATCTGTGCAGCATTAAAATAATATTTGTCCAAATGATGTAGCGTGAAAGACATATTTTATCTACTTTAAATACCAGAAGCGATAAAAGTATTTTCATTTAGGAATCAATTTATTACTACCAAATGTGCATTCGAAATAAATTATATTTTTATTGTAGTTATGGTTCACTGTTTTGGCTATAATTGCTTTCACATAAGATATAGATATATAGTGTGCCGGGCTTTTTTGTAGGTCTATTTAAGATAAACATTTCCATCATACATTACATAATATGTAACTCTAGCGGTTTTGGCAGCACACGCCAGAATAGCTCGCAGGTGGTAGATTTTTTCCTACTTACTTGATATTTTGGACAATTCACACAATATCTTTATACATTGTAGCATATGTGTTATTCATATGTATAAGCTATATTATTGTAGTTTCATTTAAATCCATTCAGTAGTTTTTACGTGAAAGAGTTACAAATATCCATCCATACTTACAAACTTTCGCGTTTATAATATTAGTAGGATAAACTGCGTATTATAAAAGCACCGTGTCACGTCCTTGAAACCATTGCGGTTGTGATCTGGGAACGTTTAAGCGAACTATAAATAAATAAGTTTATTGAGTTTTAATCAATGCGTACATGTGGAATTGTTTTATAAAGAATTATACCGTTTAATGATTCATAAATGGTCATAAATAATACATAAGATGTTTATTACATAACATCTATACATGTCGAAGGAGATTTGTATATTACATTTATGTTTGAAACTACATCGTGTTTTACGTGGTTATTTAAATTAGTCGCAAAATATCGGTTATTTTAAAGAAAATTTTTCTTATCAATATATATTTAAGTTTATTTCATAAAGGGCTGTGCACTAATGGAGTGTCTGTCTATGTGCGCATTAAACATTCGCTCTAATGGTGAAGGAAAACATTATGAGGAAACCGGCCTTAGACCCAAAAAGTCGACGGCGTGTGTCAGGCACAGGAGGCTGATCACCTACTTGCCTATTAGATTGACAAGTGACCATGAAACAGATATAGAAATCTGAGGCCCAGACCTATAAAGGTTTGCTTTTTTTAAAGTTTATTACAGAAACCTTACAGAAGTGGAAGAGAATTGCCTACTCTTATTATTCTAGTTTTCTAATTGTTCTGGCTTCGTATACGATAAAGAGAGAGTGGCCCTATGTTGATTTGCGGTTGACTGAAGGCGGACCTCCAATAATAGAGAGGCACTAAAAGAAGAGGTCTACTGTGTCCAAATAAGGCGATTAAATAAACGTGATAAAATCCCCATTCTATATCAGTACGGTTGCGTAGTTGCGTGCAAATATTTACAGTATATCTTGATAATTTTTACATATAATATCATTGTACGTTTACCGTAATAATTATATATTCAAATTTAGATTCTACTTCATCCAATCCAAGTTTATTTAAGTTTTTCATTGCTTTGTTATTTTATGCCGCTTGAAGAATAAAGTCGATAGGAAATCAGTGCACTAATGTGGGGAATGCTTTTTATATTTAACAGTGGGCAAACGGGCAGGAGGCTCACCTGAATTGAAAGCCATACCATCGGAAATCAGACATTTCTACGAAAAAGCTTTTAACTGTTCTTGAAGGTACCTTTATTAATTTTTAAGTATATAAACTTCGTTACATTTAAAGAATAACAAATAACACAAATTATTTGGGATGCAACGGGCGGCTTTCGAACAAGCGATCTCTTCCAGGCAACCCGAGTAAGGAAAAAAATTACGAGTGAAACACTGAATTTATATTAACGGTCTTACTCTAAAGGCCCTTCAAGCACATAATATACAATTTAGTCAAGTCTATTGTATATTATGGAATTATACCAAGCCATATTTGGCGAAGCCCTTCGCACGTCAAGATAAATATTATTTCTAATTTGAAGGTTATGTCACATTAATGACAATTAACACTTGACAAAAATGGCGGAATAAATTTGTTTGTACAATGTTATTAAATAATTGTTGAACTGGTCCTAGTAATTAGATTCGAGTTTTAGCTAAAAAGAACTACCTGAAAATAAAGTTGGTATATGGTAACGGCAAACTTGCCATTAAAAATCGTCCTTTGTTCTACAAAATGCCTCTTAAACAGTGTCCTTTTTTAATTAAGGTGCCAAATCCTGATACTGCAGTGTGAAATATCTGACGTGCAAATATCCTCTAGTACAGTGTTTCAAACCTTTTTTGTCCCATGCCCCACTTTAAACTTTTTAAAATTCTTATGTTACCTACACATAATTTTTAATGTTAAAAAAAATTAATTTCACTTAAGGTATACTTAAATTATATTTGAGGAAGAAATGACTAGAAAATTGTTAACGAAAATTTCAAAACATAATAAACTGAAATTCAAATTCCGAATAATATTAATAAATTTTCACAATTTATTAATATTATATATTTTTTATACAATAACAATCAAATTGGCCCCCTGTGGGGCGTGGGCCCCACGTGGGGAAACACTGCTCAGTCGGAGTCCCTCATATAACCTTCATTTATCCGGATAATGCGTCAACGCATTTCCCCATGATATATACAAACCAACGAATTATTTACTATTTATTTATTTTTTAGTAATCTTACAGCAAACATACATATATATTATAAAACAAAACACTTAGAAAATATAAAAAGCCAAAACAGATTACATAGATAAACAATATATATACTCGTATGAAACAGAAAACATGAGTATGAAAAAAAATTAACATGAAACAAACGATAAACGATTTAAAGAAAAAGATATAGTGCTACTGTTTAAACAAAATCAAAGTGTTCCCACCTCTTCAAATATTTGCTCACATCCTCTTTGGTGAGGTGGAAAATACCAATATCCTCTTAATTAGTGTTACAGTTAGATAAAACATTCGAGTTCGAGGCACGTGGAACAATTGCGTGTAACTTGTCGCATACGGAGGAGGGATTCTAAGATAAATAACGACAATTTAAATTAACGTAAATCACTATGAATTAGATGTTGCTTTAAAGATTTCTTGTTCAACCAAATGTGAATGTCTGCGCAGTTAAAAGCGCAAAACAGCGCATCGCATATCTGTTTATACGAAACTTGTCACAGCTCCAAGCTCGAAGTTATTTTCGAACCGGTTCAATCTGGTTTTGCGAAACTAACCCAACTCGTGTGTTATAGATTGTATGCATCTATCTTTAGTATTATAGAAGCTAATACAGTTTGTAAGTTTCTAATGAAGATAGATACCTACTTGGTTATAAGTTTTTTAGACACATCAAGAACATACTTGATGAAATTACATCAGCAAACAAATTAAAATATCAATATACGTAGACAAATATTTGGCAATCATAGTCATTTGGCATGAGCTGCAAATATTGTTTTTATAAATAATATCATAATAATAAAAACAATATACTTATATACCTTCTTATATATTTATACTAAGAGACCGGCTAAGCGTTGAATTCGAAGCCCTCGTTAAACGAAAATTAATCAATAAAGCTTTTTATAAATTTGAGGAATACTTAAATGATCCTAATCCTTGGGATTAATTTGCTCCAGTTCAAACAATTTGTATGACTAAAAAGAAAATTGTTAAAAAGAGTGGCGGAAAGTTTTTTGCCAGTTCTTCTTACCCGCTCTACGCCCTTGACTTGCGAACTGGTAGTAAATGTAAATATACAATTAATGTAACTAACTGACGATTCATAAGTGTACTTGTTTACCTATATGAATGAAGATATTTTGAGTTTGAGTAAGGCTTTTCTTATATTACATAGTAGTAAACTATTTAAGGGAAACGGTAGGAGAACACCAGTCATGGGGACCACCATGCTTTTTTGGTGGTTATGCCATGAAATTGTAGCTTATGTGAAACGTTGGTACTTTCAACACAGCGCGCGCCATCCGTTAGAATTGTGACTATCAAATAATAAACAAATATTTTGTAATTAAAAAATATTGCGGGTATAAATTGAGATGTAAGCTATCCTCTCTTTTAAATTAAATCAAACTGCTAACGGTGTGCAAATTTGATTGAAATCGGTTAAGAAGTTTAGGAGTCCATAGCGGACAAACAACGTGACGCGTAATTTATATATATTAAGATAGAAGATAGATGATTGACATTATCTTTGTTTTCAAAATTTTACATATCCAAATATTTTAGTTCAAGTGAATTTCCTCTTAAAGAAAAACACATCCGTTCTTTTCTATGTTCGGGCAGTGAGGACCAACGTCGGCGGTAATGCTAATCTAAATAGAACTGCAGTTAACGACGCTTTGAACTTGCGAAGCAGATCCATTTAATGACTTCCATGTCTTCAGGCGTAAGATGCTGCAGTCACTGTTGATCCGTCACCAATTATAATAATTGTAAATTAATTTTTAAATTGCATATGTGTATTTCTTTATCTAGTGCGTTTTATTTAATTTACAATTCGTCATTTGAGATTTCAATAAATTATTTTTCATAAAATTTAAAATACTAATATTTTATAAATTCTCTTTATAAAATATTAATAATAGAATTAGAATAATAGAATTATTCTAATAGAATTTCTATAAGATAATTCACCTTTCTCACTCTCTCTCAGTCTCAATCGCCCTCTCCCTTTTCTTTGACAAAAACGCTGCACATCTTTGTGACGTTCCGTAAAAATTTTACCCTCATGTGCCTAACGAAGTTTCACTTTAAAAATCCTCGGGTTGGTCACATTGATTAAAGGGTTATAAAATTGTTGAACACTCTCAGACCTACCGACCACAAAACATTTCATACAATTTGGTCACGCCGTTTCGGAGTTTGTTAACAAACACTGCGAGTCGAGAATTTTATAGAGCATACAAGTTTCCTTGGTCCTTGAAAAATACTCTCTTTTAATAAAAAAATTATTAAAAAAAATACTGTCTTTTTTTTTGACTGTTAGTATCGGTTTTTTACGGTGCTTTATCATTGCCATTAGGTGATAAATAAAAAATCAATGCTACAATCTTTTTAGGTCTCAGATTTCTGTATCTGTTTCATGATAATTTGTTTCTGATAGGCAAGTAGGTGATCAGCCTTCAAGCCGGTTTCCTCACGATGTTTTCCTTCACCGTTCGAGCGAAAGAATTGAGAGAATCAAAAGCCCATTGGTGCACAGCTGGGGTTCGAACCTACGACCTTAGGGATGAGAGTCGCACGCTGAAGCCACTAGGCCAACACTGCTCAAATGCTGCTGCCATTTGGTGATAATGCAGCAAAATCTGGGCGCAGTTCCTTCTCCAAATAGCTAAGCTTTAGTTTTTATATTATTTTATGTTTTCATATTTCCATCTCTTTGGAATCTTTAGCACTACTACGTGGGGCAGCCCCTGAAGATTTGAAAACACCGTTTTAAATAAATAATTTGTAATAAAATATTTTTATTGCATAATATATCTGATATATTTACATGTTTCTTTTTCTGTGCAGTCAGTATGTTGAAGGTTTCACTTGCTCCTCTTCTACTTGCCCTTGAACTTCGGATAGCCACGCCCTTTTTTTTTTTTTGACAACAAAAACAAGACAATTTTTTGTTCTAGTCAGATTAGTTTTAGTTAAATAATTCTAAAATTGTTATTTTTTAGCCCAATCAGATATACCATTAGAACAGAATGGTGCGCGGGAGTCGAAGAGGTTGCCCCTCGTGAAATCTGCTCCTCATCTCAACAACAACAAGGAGGATGGCCAAGCCTTCGATGGTATTGATGAGAAGCCCAATGATGAGAGGTACATAAAATTATAGATGGGTTTCCAAAAATTGAACTTGACTTGAAAAATTTTTGGTTATTTTGACCTTTATGTGTATGATATTTTTGGAATATAACATTTGAGTATAATTGTACTATTTTGCCTTCCAAGCACATACGCTAAATTTCGTATATTGTCTACAAAATTCTCGTAAACCTAAAGTTATATTTATTGAAATAAATTCTAATGAAACTGCTGCTAGCTGGGAACAGCCCAAGTTTCATTAAAATCGGATCAGCTGTTTTGAAGATGTTTACTATATACTTGAGTATGTTTACGTACATATGCGTAAGACTACTATATATAAAGAAAGAAAGTATTATCAAAGATAAATATAACTTTACTAGGAAAATAAATGTTTATTATTTGAGGCATTTAAGACGCTGTATCGTGAAACTTAAATAAAATATTCTTGGCATTTGAAAATAATATTAATGAATTCTATTATACTTTGCAAATGACACTTCAGAAATAGAAGCACAATTGATGTTTTAATTTTTATCTCTTGCAGCCTCGGTCACAAATCGTCAGAGAAACAAAGTAAGGTATGTAACATTTTTGACCTTGAATATGCAATTTGAAATATATTGATACTCGGTAGACAAATGTATAAGAAGTTTAGCTTCTAAGTAAACAAGCAAATTTGTAGCGAAGTAGCAAATCTATAATTAGTTCACTAATGTATCGAAACATTAATTTTGTTTTTAATTGATTTTGTAACCTGATTATATAAACAATTAAAATGTCATAAGACAAGTGTTTTGAGTTTTTTGTATTGGAAATATTTAGTATATAAATTGGTGAAACATTTTTAATTATGTAAATGGAAAAATTTCCATATATTTAATGGAATAGAATCTATGAAAATTCATAGATGACTTTTCATAGATTCTATACAGAACATCTATATTTTATTATAACCTGTGCTAATCTTCCTTAAGCGCATGGGGCATACACATTTCCGTGTCTGTTTCTTTGACTAATAATAATAATAAAACTTTATTCATTATAAATAGGTTGTGACAAAATTCATAAATCGCTAGTCCTCACACTTGGGAGACCCTGTTGTGGGTAACTAGATAACAATTAGTACATGTTTAAAACAGTTTTTTGAGCAAAAGTAGTTTTAGTGTTACAACTAACGAAAAACTTATAAGAGATTAAGTATGCGTGAATGCGTGAGTGTGTGAATGGGTGTGTGTGCGCATGTATTTGAGAGTGTCTAAGAGTTGCTATAAGCGTGCGCTGTGTGTTAAAGTCAAAGTCAAATCATTTATTTCAATTAGAACACCTAAAATGGCACCTATGAACGTCAAATAAAATATAAAGAAGATTCTAGTTGCCCCTTCCAAAAGGTAGTTTCGTGTGGAGAAGAATGGGCAAGAAACTCCATACTTACTCTTTTAAAATAGGTTTACAATATTTTGTTTACATAAGTTAAATAATTATATGTGAAGACAATGTACTCTTAGAATAAAACTACTATACTAAAAAAGTTAGTATACATGTTCCTCACATATTTACAAATATCGAAACCGTAGAATATTAACATTAAAGAGTAATAAAAATAATAAAAAAACACAACAAAACAGTGTGTGAGATAAAATAAAATAATTATATTTGTAGCATTATAAATTTAAAAAAAAATATGTTAAAGCAAAAAATCAGCAACCAATTTGATTTTGTCCAGGCTCTATGATTGTCCTATGGAGCAGGACCAGCATGTTTCCATTCATTCTTATCTGCATTCTTATCTTGAATATAATCCTCTAATTTGTAATATGCTTGTTTACAAAGTGTACTTTTAATAAAACATTTAAATTATCGTTCATTTAGTTTTAAAACGTCACAAGGTATTTTATTGTAACATTTAACACAGTACCCGTGCTAGTGTTAGGCACCTCAGAGTTATGCCAAATACGTAGTAAGGCCTCTGTAGATTCGAAATCCAATTCAGCTAGCGTAATTTTTAAGTGATTTGCGAGATCTCTGAATCCATCGATTGGGAAATTTTATTATTATATACTATGTTATAAATATAATAAATGTCATATGTCATATTTGTCAACTACTAGCCATTAGCATCTCCTAACCTTGCTCTGCGTCCATTATAGAAAAAAAAAGAACTCTCGACTTGGGCTGTTTGCTTAATTTTAATATTAATATGATTTTCAGTTGGCCCAGACTGGTCACTACATCAAAATGTCCTTCCTTCTGGGCTGTTGGACGTTCTTCACGCTTGCCTTCCTGATGTACAATGAGAAGGAGCATATTACGAGGCAATCAGCGTTATATCCTGGGGAGACGAAAAGTAAGTTACTGTTATTAAAATAATCTAAGCATTATTAGTCTTTCATTCAGATTTAGGGGGAAGAGACCGACAACCACTCATGCTTTTGTGTTATTTTGTTTGTTATTTTAGTTAAGTCATGTAGTTATCTTCATATATATTCTGTCCGCGATGCAAGGCTGACGATGAAGGGTGACCTGTGATCACAGAACTTCTATAGTCTATATTATATAATAATAATAGTATAGCCTTTATATTGCGAAACTCTGTGATTTTTATATATATGAACTTTAATATATTTTCAGTATAATATCTCGGAGTTCGGTGTGCCTCTTGGCAAAGGCCTGCTGTTAGTTTCAGTGTCGTCCTCCTAATTATTATTAAGTCTATATTACTATATACGAGTATATACGTAAAATACAATACTGTGAAGAGGCAAATAAACTTATTATTATTATTAATTGTTTTAGCTTTCTCCCTGAACGTGTCCAGGAATGACTTAGCAGTTCACTTAAAACTGAAAGGACCATTTTTGACAGAACAATCTGAAGATAAAATAAATGGAAGTGAATTCAAAAAGTCCAATAAATTTGTTGTATGGTTGGAGCAAATGAGTACTGGTATGGTAAGTAGTAAATTTTTGTATTATTAGGCAATAGTTGTTACAATTCTTCCTTGTTGCGTTAAAGTCGTGTGAATCCTGAGGGCAAACGGGCAGGAGGCTCACCTGATGTTAAGTGATGCCGCGCCCATGGACACACTCAAAGCTAGAGGGCTCGCGCGTTGCCGGCCTTTTAAGAATTTTTACGCTCTTTTCTTGAAGTACCCTAAGTCGAATTGGTTCGTAAATACTTCAGTGGGCAGCTGGTTCCACATAGAGGATTGTGCGCGGCAGAAACTGCCTAATAAAACATTTGAGGAACGACGGCGGACGTCGAGGTGCTACGGCTGGAATTTCGAACAACTCTATTAACACTTGCGCATGCGGTGAAAGGAAACATCGTAAGGAAACCAGCGCGTAGTTCTAGTGCCAAGCACTGACCCGGCTGATCACTTATAAAGAAAATGGATTAAGGAATGAGATGTATATATATCTCTCTCTCTCTAATGCCTTAACCATTTTTATATGTTATTTTTTATTATATTTTAAATTACATAATTACAAAGTGGAAATTAAATAATAATGTCAGGCTCAGATTTGTATTCTATGATAATGCATGCATCTATATTTTAAATTCGCCTCCTTTGGGGCACGGGGCAGGCAATCTGCAAAAAAAAAAATGAATGTCAAATGCCCCAGGCTGATGTGATCAAGATGTCCTTCTCGGCTGCTTAACGTTCTTCACACTCGAAACCTTATACCGAAATTAAGTCACTGATTAATTAAACAAAATCTTTACAGGTCTCAAAACCATGGCCAATCGTACTCCAAGACGGGGACTTTGATTTTTCAATCGGCGAATCAAGATCGTCCGTACTCAAAATTTCGACGAATAGCAGCGCAGATATTTCATTACGTATGACCTCAACGGCCAATGAGAGCGCGCCGTTTACAATTACTTACACAATTGATCCAATCGATGCCGCAACTGGTGTGATTTACGCTTGTATCCTGCTCTGTGGACTGTATGTACTGATTATTTTTGAGGTAAATTGATGATGATAGTGCTGAAATTAAATTGTTTATTTATTTTTAGATATAATGTTTCCATATGAAAGGCCATTGCCTTGCTTTAGATAGTTTCGTCAAGTATACGATACTGTCCATAGTGAAAAGCTCGAACGCTCCAGACAATTTCTATGAATTTCATTTGAATGATATAAGTTTTTGTACGCCGACACCAATATTGTTATGTAAACAAAAAAAAGGGTCCGTTTACTTTTGTACGCGCGTAAGAAGTTATACTTCTTTGGCAATATTAAAAATAGTTTGGCTTTGTTCCACCTCCAGTTTTTGATGTTTCGCAGCGATAAGATGAAAACTCTTTTTTTGTATTCAATTTAGTGCAGTTACACTGATTCATCAATTGTTTTTTGTCTCTTTTCCTTATATTTGCTAGATAAAATCAGAAAAATTACATGTTTTGACTAAACAATGTGGTTAATTTTTTAATCAAAACATTACTCGATAATAATAATAATACATACGGATAGTTAACCTCAATTGTATTGAAGCACTTAGGAAGGTTGATGAGCACAGTTTTTTCACAAATATTAATTAGTATTGGTTTAAATATTCAATTTAAATCACTTCTGATTATATATAATTCAAAAAGCATTGCTAAATTTCTTTGAAAAAATAATTAAAACTCCTTTATTTGTTTAAAAGGTAAATGACAAATGTCATTATGGTCATTCAAAATTGTTGGCATACGAACTTCACGCATATTCTATTTCTTTTTACTTGTAGATTGTCTTATTCCTATCTCGCTCGCGCACGCTATAATCACACTCCTAATTTTGTGTCACGGGTGCGCGCGCATTGTAAAATTTCACTCTCATAAATTTTTCATAACGCGCCTAAAGAAGTAAGTATAACTTCAAAAATAAAAAATCGTTGTTCTCTAGTATTTAAATAGAAATAAAATGCTTCATAAGAATTAAATTCACGCAATGAAACAATTCTGTTAGTCTCAATAGTATCTTTGTGTTCGTCTATGTAAACAACTTACAAACAATGGATTTCTATGGGAATAATTAACACTAGGTTGTACCAAGTTCTACTGTAAACGCAAAATAAAATTGGCGGTGACGCCATTATGCCAATACGACCTTCGAACCGGAGTTGGCAACAAGTTGGGCGCGTAGCGCACTGCGCAGCAGACGCTGATGGAATATCGGAAACTGTTACCCCGCCTCAGTGCTTCTCTTCCGTTCTACGCCCTTGATTTGAGAACTGGCAGTAAATGTAAAATTAGAAGCATTCAATGTATATTTCTTTTTTAACGTTCATAACACATTGTGTTACCTACATGAATAAATTATTTTTGACTTTGGCTTTGGTTAACTAATAAAGAAATGTTCTCAATTGAGATGCAACACTGATGTACTCTGTAACTCCCAATATACAGTCTTCAAAATTGAGTTTTTCCACCGTTTAGGAACATTGAGAGAACCATATCCAAATTGCATACAATCCTTTTAATAAATATAATTATTGGTAAAATTTACTATAAAGTGTTAAATTACAATAATAAAGAATTTTATTCGTTATCTCAAGGATTTTACAATAGCTGATAAGTGATTGGGCCTCCTTTTAGCCATAAGCACTTGTGTTAGGAGAACCCGCTCTTCCATTACATAGGTGTACCAACTAATTATAATTTAATTTAACACGTATAGCTAAGCTAAGTATTACAATTTTACAATTTACTAAACATAATCTAAGGTTAAAATGTGAATAATGAATATGTGTGTATGTGTATGTGTGTGTGTGTGTTGTTATGAGAATGAATTTCATGACTAAGAATTGACTAATTATAGTGTAATCATGATACTACAAAGGTTAGTTTTCATAGCTAAATTTTTAGGATGTTAGAGACGTTTTACATCATGTTTATTAATGTTATATATTTAATATTTTATTTAATTTATTATAAAGTTTAGATTGGATGAAATTGTCTCATAGAAAACTGATTTAGATCTCTCAAAGGAGCAAAGTATATTTGTTTTTGCTCAGTTTGCGACCATCATATTTAAGAGACTTGTGCAATCTTAAGGTAGTGCAAAAATGTACAGTTGCCTGACCGATAAGACACCACAAGAGGCATAAAGATCAGAGGTGGAAAATCTATAAGGCTTAAACATCATTACTTTTAGTAAAATTCTTTGTGCCCTCTCAGATCCAGGAACTTCATCTTTGTAGCACCCCCAAACTGGGATACAGTACACTAAAATTGACTGAGCCAGCGATGTGTAATCTGTATTAGTAGAGTGTCAGGATGTGCTTAGAGTTTTAAATGTCCAAATAAGCTTTCGAATCCTACTTATAACTTGTTCTAGGTGTCATGATGACATTCTTTGATCAACTACCACTCCTAGATATTTAGTGTGATGAACTTTATTTATATAAGTACAGTTTACTCTGGTGTAAGTTATGTATTTTTATTTTAGATCTTTGAGGTTGGGCGTATTGTATTTAGTGAAGAAAATGTAGTTAGTTTACTTACGTTTAATGATAATAAGTTTTCTCTTAACCAGTTATCTATTTTGGAAAGCCCTATTTCGAGTGAGCACCGAGTCAATAGTTTTCCCAGTGAAGACAACAGCAGTGTATCGGTAGGAGTAGACTTTCCCACTATCAATTCTTAAATCGCATAAGCTGTTTATGTAGATTAAGAATAAGGTCGGCCCCAGAACACTACCTTGGGACCCCATATGTGACGTCAGATTGTTGTGATGTATTGACCTATTTTAACTGCTTGCTTTCGTTCACTGAGGTAATCAGCGAACAATGTGAGTGGAATACCCCTAATACCAATGTTCTCTAGTCTCTGCACAGAATAGGGACAGAAACCGTATCAAATGCCTTTTTAAGTCGATAAAAACTGTGATACATTTATTACCTTTATCAACTTCATTAACAATATGAAAGATAGTGAGGTAACTGCATTTGGTTGACAGACCCTGTCTAAAACCGAATTGTGAGTCCGAAAGTAGACTATACTTCTGGAGGTAGGTAATTAGTCTTTTATTAATTAATTTTTCAAGTACTTTTGATATGGAGTGAGAAGGAGATTGGGCGATAATTTGAAACATCTTCTCTGTTACCATTTTGTACACAGGTGTAATAATTGCTTTTTTAGGAGGTGGAAACACTCCTGTGGAAGCAGAGATTAACCAAATGAGTAATTATGGGCACAACTAGCTCCCTAGTATATTTAAGAAACTTGGTTTATACCATCCCAGCAGGAGCACTGTCAGTTTTGAGACTCAAATAGTAGGTATACTTCATGAGGGTCAGTTTTAGAAGCACAAAAGAGAGACCTGGGAAAGTTGGGTCTAATCACATCTGTTCTATTATGTAACGTCGTAACTGAATTATCTTTTAGCTAAGTTTTTACCAATGTTTGAAAAAAATTTTACCAAATTAACCGATTTTTGAGGAGAAACATTTAAATTTAGTAATTCTAGATTTTGGTTTTAGGTTGGTTAGATAAGTGAGGGTATTTATTTTCTTCCACAAAGTTTTTGGTTTTTATACTCTTGGCAAGGTCTTCTTTTTCATATTTAGTTTGACTTTCTTTATTAAACTATTGCAGAAATTCCTATATCTCCTGTATGTAATTTTAAGAATTATATGAGGATCAGCTGGATTTGTTGATAGCATTTCTATTACGAATACATCTAACAATTCCTAAGGTAATCCATGGTTTAATAAGGGTTCCCTATTGGGATAGCTTAGTGATAGTATTGGATTGAATACACTGCTTTAAAATAGATATTAATTTATTAGTTAAGATTATAGGGTTATTATAGTAAATTAGATATTTATGTTGTGTTTTTAAATAACTTAAAGGCCTTCCATGTTGATTGAAGATTTAATTTTCGAGGTATTGTAATTGACTTAGGAGGTAGGATAGTTTTAAGAATAACATTTTGTGATCAGTAACTGTAGTATCAATAACGGTAATAGACGCACAGTACCTATGCACCTATAAGTTTTAGTATGAAATGATCTATGCAATTGCTATCTCGAGTAGGCAGTGTATGACCGGGAGCAGGCCATGCATGGCTAGCATATTGAGGTAATGTAATCGGTTCGAGCGCTCCTGAGATGTTTATGGATTTTTGTATTAGATTTATGTTGATGTTCCTGTTATTATAATGTTATTCTGAGTTTGTAAAGTTACTAAGTGACTATTTAATGAATCTATAAAATTTTCAGGTTAAGGTTAGATGGGGAGCGATAAATACACAAATGGTATAGTTACCTACTTTGATTGTAAGAAGATGAGTTTTAAATTTATTTTGAACGATAGTTTTATGGTTGCATTTTATGTAGACAACTACGCATCACTACGATTTAGATGGCGGCTTGTAACGAAGTGAGTGTAGTTATCCATTTGGGGTATAGGTTGTGGGGTGATCCATCTCGGTCAGTGATAATAGCTTGAAATTTGAACTAGATAAAGTTATTAAAAGATCATCAAAATTATTGTAAATGCTTCTTATATTTTGTGATATTATCGTGAAATCGATTTTGATGGTTGTGTTGAAAAGTCATTTAAGTAGGAATAGATTGGGTATTTGTAGTATTAATGAAGATGTGTTGATATCCATAAATGAGTAACCAGATACTTTCCGTACACTTCGAGAAATTATAATTTATTGGGATAAGAAATTCGCAGTAAAGCCGAGATTGAATAAATGTTTATAATACTTGTGAGTGTTTGTAGAGAGCCATGAGATAAGTGAGATGATAGAATAGTGTTTAATATATGTGAGTGTATAGGAGAGTGTAAATAGTATATGTAGTGTAAGGTTTGTGATATTGTTTTTAGAAAAAACTGTTTAATAATGGGATAACAAGAAAAAATTTTTACAAAAAAAGACAATAGTTAAAGAGTCATGCTGTGAGGCTGTGTACCTGTGATTGTTTTGACCTTAATTACGGGGTGTTTTCATTCTTTCTTAGGTAAACACGTCCGTAAGAAGTCCAAAGAACTTGTAGTTTTTGATTTAGCTAGATCGGAGCGAGAAAGTGTAGTAGGCTTTGAGTGAGCTGCTCGGAGATAAACACTGAGTTTCTTCATTTTAGTATCAGATGTTCGTGAGTTTTCTTTATTTTTGATGTTGTAGGTTTTAAAGATTTTAGTAAATCTGATTTAAGAATGAGGATGATAACTCAACAATTATTGGAGTATTCGTTTTATAGAATCTCTTTTCCCTTTTAGCTGTATATGTTTTGATATCATCTTTTTTAAACCGTAGGGATTTTGATAAGCTTACAACCATGTTTATTAGTCTCCTGATTTGTGGGATTTGGAATTTTTATTTCAATATAGCTTAGTTGTTCCCGTGCAATTCCTAAGTTGTCCTAAAATTATAATTTGTTTCTTTTGTAGAGTGAAAGTGTTAAATTACAATAATTGTAATATCCATTGTATAGTAGAGATTTAATGTATAAGGAGTTCGTGATTTAGGGAGCGTTCAAGTATTATTTAACGAATTTGGGGGGGTTTCCTTTTGTAAAACGTTACGATGCGGGGCGGGGATTGAATTACGCGTTATTGTTATTATTATTTTCGACTTTCCAGTACTTTACACTACATAATGGTAACTTTTAGGTATAAAGAGTCACTGGAAGGTCACGAAACGTTTTACTATTGGGTATAGAAAAACGTTACGGCGCGTTACATGGAGAGGGGGGGGGGTCAATAATCCCCAAAAATTATAAAAGGGTGTGAAGGTCCGCATTTGACATCGACCATACAGAGTGACTATGCACATAATATTCACGTCGAATTTATAACCTCCTTCCGTTTTTTTAATCTGTTAAAAGTCAGGATAGCTATTGTAGTTCCAAAGTTCCGGCACTTCGGGCTTACGTGACTTCATAGAAATTTTTAGTTAAAGATAACAGTTTGTGTATAGAACCTAATTAAAGTAATATCAAAGTTCAGTTATCTTAAACGAGGAAATGAGATAATAATTACATGTGAATAGTGCAATAAAATTATGTTTACAAAAAATTTACACGCAATTATAAACTTTAATGTATTGAATTAAGGTTCAATGTTCATTTGGCATAGGAGATAATCATTTTACGATTCATTTCAATGGTATAACACTAAACATACAAACAGTACGACTAATTAGGTGACTTGGTAATTTAAAAATAAACATTAAAATGCCATCAGATATACACGAGTTTAAAGTTGGGTTCTTGATGGGGGCACGGGGCCTGTCTATAGCGAATTTATTGTTGGGATTTAGGGGGTCCATCCACCTTATCTTAACGAAACACCCGTATTCCCGGTGAGGGAGTCTGTAAATTCATTCCCCAACAAAAAAAAAAGGTTGATCGACGATCAGCGAAGTTCAGTAGCCGCTGTCGTATTTGAAATAGTGATTAGTAAGCCTAATTTGAAATGAGACATCCTAATCCAATCTTTCAAAAGAAAATCCTTGAACTAAGCTAAAAATTGTCGCATAGCCAAATTTCTGGGTTCTATTCCCGGCAAAACAATAAGGGTATCGAGAGACAGCAGGCTCGTATATTAATAACTAGCTGCCCCCGCGAACTTCGTTTCTCCTTAATGTGATTTTACCTAACCTTCCTTTTCAGAACATACCAACATGGAACATTTTTCTATGCTACCCCGGAGACTGTTTGGTTTTCCGGAATTAAAACTTTTAGGTTTTTCTGTGATTTTTCTCTATATAAACCTCAGAGTTCAAGTGATAAGTTCTTAACTAACAAATAAAAATAGGGGTTGATCCTAAAGGGTAGATGTAAATTAAGGGTTGTATGTATTTTTGTGTGTTGTATCATAAAAAAAAAAAAAAAAAAAGAGAAAAGAATCGGTCGAACCGTTTCGGAGGAGTATGGGAACGAACATTGTGACACGAGAATTTTATATACCGATTAGATATAGTTCTTCTAGGCACGACTAAGTGAATTTTCAATTTTCAGGTCATTAACCGAACGATGGCAGCAGTCATAATAGCCACAGCTGCGCTTGGGGTGATATCCATACTTGGGGAAAGACCGAGTCTGCCAGAACTGATCTCGTGGCTGGATGTGGAGACCCTGCTGCTACTGTTCAGCATGATGATTCTGGTTGCGATAATGGCGGAAACTGGGATGTTTGACTTCTTGGCTGTTTATACATTTGAGGTATGACAAAATATTTATTTATGAACAAAACTAAAACGTTACAAGCTCTTATAGGCAAACATAAGAAACACGAAAAGAAAAGAAATACATAATATATTCATAAACTGTAAAACTAAAGGAAAATTGATTTCAAAGTGTGAGAGGAGCAACTATGGATAACCTGACCTAGCTCGTTCATCAGAGTCAATCTGGATATCAGGGAGTTTTGCTCGCTTAAATGTCATTGCTTTTGGCGGCGTCCATGCGTCGGGTTGTCTGTCTCCCTAAAATATGGCGAGGGGGCCGATGGCTGGCCATGCGTCTTACTCGTGAACGGGTGCTACTTGTGGTGACTGGTCGTACTTGAATTCGTGTATGCGGTGATGTTAATTGTGTTTGCGTGTTGTTCCCAGGAGAATGTAAGTGCGTGCTCCTATTTCACCATGCCTCCTGCTGATAGAGGACAACTCTTTGTTTTTAATTTATGTTATTATTATTAATAACTTAAGATGTCATGTGGAACATGGTTTAATGGTTGCAGCTCCTTATAAACGTTGTGTAAAAAAAAAACATGGCAATTAAAAAGAGTGGCGGAGAGTTTATTGCCAGTTCTTCTCTTCCGTTCTACGCCCTTGATTTGAGAACTGGCACTAAATGTAAAATTAGAAGCATTAATATGTATCTTTACTGACAAGTCATAAGTGTATAATGTGTTACCAATATGATTAAATGATTTTTGAATTTGAATTTGGCCCATACGAGTTCTTCTGAAATGAGGGACAAATAGGATGATGGGATGTGTACGGTTCAGAAACCGTATCGTGTACCGGTCATCGGGGTGCTTTAAATAATAGAGGATTTTAGTTTTACTCAATATTAACCATTTGCGTACAACAATAGAATATAAGCGAAATAATGAAATGTTAATTGATATGAAACGAATGAATGCCAAGCAACAGTCAAAGAGAGCGTCTGGATATACTCTCGGAGCGTAACTCCGACGATTTTAAAAAAAATATTTTCTATATAGAGACATGAATTAAACCAATCTAACCATATACTTAACGAGGCATATAAGCGTGGACGACTTATTTACTTATAGATAAGTTTATGTACAGTAAGATAACTCTAATGTTAATTGTTATTTAATTAATAGATAAGGATGTCAGTCCAGTGACGGGTGATTTTAATTATACCATTTTAATTTTCACAAACGCGAAGGAATCTTTTGATAGGCATACCGCATAAGCGTCTACAGTTAAATGTTAGTTTAGCCACAATTTAAGTTTTAAAAGGCAACTTTGACCTATCGAGTTTTTTTAAATAAACATCTGTTTATTCAGTATAAAAAAATGCTTCTCAATGTGTAAGATTTGAACCCTATTTAGTAGAATACATGTGTTAAGGGTTCCCATCCCTTTAATAACCAACATTAAAGCTTTTAAGTCTGGTCCTAAGGGAATAAAGCCAAATATCTCACAATTTTTAAGAATTCTTAAAAATCATATTTTCTTATATTAGCGTATATATTTTCTTTTTTATTATAAAATAGAAAGTTTGTATAAGGATGGAAAGAAAATGACACTAAATGTGGCAAGAATTTGTTGAAATTCTGTCAAGTTTTTATAGGAAACACCGCAAAACAACTACCAGGAACTTTTTATAGACCTTAACCGATCCCTGAAAGAATGAACCCCAATCGAATAGCGATTTAATAATAATAATAATAGCCTTTATTGCAGTAAATACTTATACTAGACATAAATGTGAAGTACTAATTAATTAACACTAAAAATAAAAGAATAAACCCTAATAATATAACCCCGGTTAATTTCTGTTTTACAGCTTGTCCTTGGACCTCTAACAGCTTCCACTCTTCTCTGTTTCTAGCTTGATGTAGCCACATAGTGGCCCTGCTCTTCGCACATCTTCCCATCTCTTTATTTGTCTTCCCCGTTTTCTTTTGTCTTGCGATTTAACCTTGTTCTGAGTTATGATGTGTTTCAGGTAACTAAAGGCAAGCTATGGCCACTTATCACGGTTCTATGCGCTATCACAGCTCTTCTGTCAACATTTCTAGATAACGTCACCACTGTGTTGCTCATGACACCTGTCACTATCAGGTATGATAATCTAATGATTAGATATCCAGGGGCGCTACATTATACATTTATGTGTCGATAATTTATATAAAAAAAAGAGTGGCGGAGAGTTTATTGCCAACTCTTCTCTTCCGTTCTACGCTCTTGCAAATCAAGGGCGTAGAACGGAACTGGCAGTAAATGTAAAATTAGAAGCATTTAATATGTATTTCTTTGATGACGTTCATAAGTGTCCATTGTGTTACATATATGAATAAATGATTTTGACTATGACTATATATACGATACCATAAAAGATCAGATAAATACGATAATTTCCTTTACCGTATTAGTTAATTGTATACAAAAAGAAATTCATTGGTCCACGGCTAGTAATGATTAAATGCCAGACTGATAAAGACTCGATTATTCATCATGTTTGATATCCATTATTTAAAATTAAAACACAAAAGTTAGTTATCAAAAAAACCCAAATTCACAATATTGTTTTATAATATTTTATAGGCATCAGGCCCTTTAGAAAAGGCGTTACATAGCAGAGGGAACTCACAAAAGCGATATAGTTAAAACGTTCTATGTTACG
Source organism: Pieris macdunnoughi (assembly GCA_905332375.1). Lineage (NCBI taxonomy): Eukaryota > Metazoa > Arthropoda > Insecta > Lepidoptera > Pieridae > Pieris > Pieris macdunnoughi. The sequence goes on along the minus strand of CAJOBZ010000030.1, from coordinate 145,521 downwards.
GTATATATTATGTCACAGCCCACTACCTTAATAAGCCGTTCAAATAACAGCATTTTAACTAAACAGCGCCGTTTGACGAGCGGCCTGAAAGATATTCAGCCGAAGCGTTTGTTTTTCATTTAATAAACCTCCTATCTCTGCCAAAACTTAAAAATAATTAAATCTATTTTCAGACTTTGTGAGGTAATGGATATGGATCCTGTACCAATATTGATGTCGATGGTGCTCTTCAGTAACATTGGAGGTACAGCCACTCCAGTAGGAGACCCGCCGAATGTTATTATAGCTTCGAATCGGGCAGTAGTGCTAGCAGTAAGTGTTAAATTCATCATAATACGTTAAAACAGTGTTTGCCAGCGTGGGGCCCACGCCCCAAAGGGGGCAATTTGATTGTTAAGGGGAACAATCAGTTATCAGATATAATACAACGTGGAGATTTGAGACTGAAGACAACCAAATTGGAATGGAATATAAAATCTCTGTGCAGCAAGCATCAAGCGCAAGGGTCTCACTAAATTAATATAGATTTTTTTTTTTTCCAAAAATTCCAGTTTTTCATTATATTTGAAAATTGACTGATGCTTGATGATTTCTTCCTAAAACATATCATTTAAATTTCTTAAGTTAACAATTACATGGGGGTCATAAGAATTTTAGGTAGGTTAAGTTGGGGTATGCTCATGATGCAGGTGATTTTGCGCTATTGATATTCTTAATACTCATTTTACCCGTATTTCGCGATAGCTTAAACAAGTCGAGTCTAAAATATTGGTCGTTGTATATGTCCGGGCTGCGCGATATAAAGTTTTTGGCATAGTTGGTGTTGAAATGTTGATGCGAGGAACATGAAACAAAGCACGAATTCGAGTCTTGTAAGCATCAACATGGTATGGCAATATTTCTAGAAGTGAGCTGCAATTCATTTTATTTGAGATGATGTCATTCATGACTAAATAAACCTTTTAATTTCATCTCGAAAGTTTTGCCTATAAGCCATGTATATTGAATACTTTAACTTTTTGCAGGGCATCAACTTCACGAACTTCACGATGCATATGACCCTGGGTATTTTATTGGTCTGCATACAAACGTACTTTCAGCTCCGATTCATCTACAGGGACACGAGCAAGCTCAGACTAAATGTCCCAAGGGAGATACAAGGTGAGGACTGATTTTGAATCTTGCCTGCCAGTTTGCCAGCTTCAGAGAGGTCGTTGGAGATAAATAAAACAAGTTCAAAATACAACATAGGCAATTATCGCGTAACATAAAACGTAGAGTTTTTTAAGAATAGAAAATAAGGAAAATAAATTTATAATTCTCAGATTTACGCCACCAAATATCTATATGGCGAAGGGCGATAGAATCTCTTCCTCACCTGAGCAAAGACACGCACGTCGTCAGAGAAAGACTTGAAAGAAAGATGCGGAAGCTGAACGCTCAACTGGAGGTGATGATAAAAGAGAGCAGTAAGAGAGTCTGTCCCAAGGATACCTTCCATACAACCCTGACACAACTTAAGGATAAGGTAATTAAGTACTCTTACAAAATAGATAGAGAAAGATAGAAAATTCAGCAAGTAATATATTTATGAATTAAATTAGCGGTCAAGCGTATTTTCTTAAATTTTTCTAAGTAAGGTGCCTTTCGTGCCAAACCAAATAACTTCTTAATTCGATAGAAATCCTTTCAAGTAACGTCAGTTATACCTTAACTAATTCGTTCAGGACAAGAACAATACGGAAATTTTAATAAAATATACATTTTGCACATTTTTAAAGTAATAGTAGTAATAATAAATCGTTTATTTGCAAAGAAAGTTACACATATACATTCAGATTGATTAATTATTTAAAAAAATACGCAATCAGCCATATAAAAATAGGCGTTTAAATACAATGTCATAATAATAAGTTAACTTATTTATAATAATTGTCAAAACTTATGGTCTAAATACTCTCCCAAATTATTAAAGCACCTTGCCTTTAAAAATCTAATCACATTCCCCTTGAGAGCATTACACGGCAGTGATCTACAACTTCTGGGAAGGTGATTAAATAGTTTGATAGCCATGGCGTAACATACATAAATAGCGCTGGTACATTTAAAATCTGACATCTTAGGAGATTAAAAATCAGTGGCACTACAACGTTTTTAGGTCTGGGCCTCAGATTTCTGTATGTTTCATGGTCATTTGTCAATCTAATAGGCAAGTAGGTGATCAGCCTCCTGTGACACACGCCGTCGACTTTTTGGGTCTTAAGCAAGACGGTTTTCTTATACGTTCAAGCAAGTGTTAAATGCGCGCATAGATCCATTGGTGCACAGACGGGGATCGAACCTAAGACCTCATGGATGAAATTCGCACGCTGTAAGCCTAGGCCAACACTGCTATATTAGGAGATTAGAGAGATAATGTATGCTGCTGCTGATGAAGGTGTACTTATTTTGTTTTTCAGTACAAAATTCGTGACAAGCCACTCCTGCTGAAGGCAACATTTGCTATCACTTTCGTCGTGGTTGTCTTCTTCCTGCACTCCATACCAGAACTAAGTAAGTCTATATTAACTTGTGATGAGAAGTGAGAGTGGAATACTTCCTGTTTCTACATATTTACTAGAGGACCCGAGGTCCTGAATGATATTTCAAGCAATTAGGATACTAAACAAAGTATGAAAGTACCAACTGCAGCGCCGTCTGCTGGGATGATTTGTAAATCTAAACCAGGCGCAACCCACACGCAGGCAAAAAATATATAAATAAAGATATTACTATTTTTTACTTTTTATTTATTTCGTAATCCTACAGCTAAAATAAAACAAAAAACTAATACTAAGGATATAGCCAAGTTCGAACATTTACGAAAGGAACAAATCAATAAAAAATATTTAATACATTTAACTTACTAAAACCTAATTCGGCTGTGTAATGGTGGGAGTGTGCTCATGCAGGTCATTTACGGCTATGGGAATTATTAGTACCATAAGCATATTACGCTTCGAGGCTTGTTGTGTTGTTGCTGTATGTCCGAGCAGCTTTGCGATTCTGTAACTCACTTTTCGAACTCACACAGCGGTTTTCGCATCGGCGGTCGCTCTCAAATCAGTCGTGAAGCAGTCATTTTATGATTTGGCATTCTGATAAAAAATAAACTACAAGCTCCCACCTTTTCAGAATGCCAAATCATAAAATGACTGCTTCACGACTGATTTGAGAGCGACCGCCGATGCGAAAACCGCTGTGTGAGTTCGAAAAGTGAGTTACAGAATCGCAGGGTTGCGCGACACACAACTAAGTTTTTTGCATAGTTGATGTTGATGTGAGGAACGTGAAACAAACCCCGATTACGGGTCGGGTAGTAAGTGGTTACCATTACATGTCCAATTTTACAGGACTTTGTCTAGTTAATTTCTCTCCCTTTTGCGAAAATGTATAATCAGCCTTCTGCGTTCAGGTGGAGTAGCTTAATTTAGATTTATGTATGTTACAGACAGGGTGTCCCTAGGCTGGACAGCACTCCTTGGTGCCATATTGCTTCTCACGCTGGCAGATCGAGAGGACCTGGAGCCGATACTGCATAGAGTTGAATGGTCCACGCTTCTGTTCTTCGCTGCTCTTTTTGTGCTAATGGAGGTATGATTGTAGAAAGTCTGCCATCATCATCTTTTTAACTTAATTTTTTGTAGCTTGAAAGTGGTATCGATAGACTAACAAAGTTCTAATGTAAAAAATAAAATAAGACACGGCTGGCGTCATGTTGCTGCCGTGGAATTTATTCTTTTCCCCAAACAATCAAACTTGAAACCGCATGTACAGTGTACATATAGAGCACTTACCACTGTAAAATTCATTAATTCCTAACATTCATGCCAGTTCCTATACTGGCAGAAATAGTTAGTCTTTTTGTAAATATTTTAATCTGAACTGTTTACTGTTATGTTTTTTTTTGTATTGTCTTGTGTACTATATAAATGTAAAATGGATGCCGCATTTGAGTGCTTTAAATAGCGGAAAATCTATCTATGGATCTATTTATCGTAATACTATTTTTTTTCCAGGCGTTGTCAAAGCTGGGGCTAATAGAATTTATCGGAGGTTTGACGGAAGCACTTATTCTGAAAGTTGATGAGGGATCACGACTGGCCGTTGCATTGATTTTACTGCTATGGGTAAGACTTATTTATTAAATTACACCACATCATATAATGCATTTTCTACAGTATATGTTACAAGCTATCTTTTCTAATATACATGACAATTATGGTGAATATAATTAAAAAAAAAATTACACTTCCAATTACCGATACAGCAGGTATATTCAAATTCGAATAAATTTATTTAATTCGAATAAAAGATATATATACATATACATATATATCAATTGATAATTTTGTATTAAGTTAGCACTGTATTATCAAATTATATGTAATATAAAAGCCTTTATTTTAGTTTTATGCTTTACACTATTTTCTATCTTAATCTTAATCTATTTATTAGAAATAAATTCTTCTTTTTATTTCAAAACTTGCTCATCTTCAGCAAGGACCCCATTTTGGTTAAGATATTGAAAACTGAATTTCGTAAGAGGGCTAGCTTGTATTACTTCATAATACTTATAATATTTGACACAAAAAGATTATTTAAATCACGTATACTGAATTCCGTTGTCTCTCTTACGGTAGGTATACCTATTGTTAAATATATCCATCTGCCGGTTCTCCTATGATATTCTCCTCCTTATTCCAGGTATCGGGTGTCTCATCAGCGTTTGTTGATAACATACCACTGACAACGATGATGGTACGAGTTGTGACTGCTTTAGGATCCAATCCGACACTGAATCTGCCCATACAGCCTCTCATCTGGGCGTTGTCGTTTGGCGCCTGTCTGGGGGGTGAGTTTGACGAGATTTGAAGAATGATTGACCTTGACGAATACATAAGCTCTAAAAAAAGGAAATAACATTTCGTTTGTTTATTGGAAATGGAAAAACGAGTCGTTTGTCATTGGTTCGGGATGTGGTTGACTAATTACAATCAAGACACGATATTTTGGCTCCTGTTTTAAGTTATACTCCAGTATATATACAGTGGAGTCCTGTACAATTATATTATACATATTATGTAAACTGGTGAAGAGGGAATTACATTTTTATTTAGGTTGAATCAAAGTGAAATCCCGTAGTTGCTCAATGTAACTTAGAGTCGACCAGCTAACTAATTATTTTTGTAATCAGTTCTTTATTTATTTCTTCCGATACGAAAAAAAACTAAAATAAATTAAAGTGTTGTGTAATTTCAGGAAACGGGACCCTAATCGGCGCAAGCGCGAATGTAGTATGCGCAGGAGTGGCCGAGCAACACGGGTACAAGATTTCATTCGTTCAATTCTTCAAGATCGGATTTCCGGTTATGATCGGCCATCTTATTGTGGCTACAGCGTATTTACTTTTGTGTCATTGTGTTTTTACCTGGCATTAATTAGGAAACATTTAAGAAAATACACTTTATTGATTTAAGCGCGTTTTAATTATGATTGTAAATTTGTTATACCTATTATAATAGTTCAAATCTGGTGAAGTGTATTTTCTTTTGTTTAATAATTTTAAATTAACGTCCATAGACCATCATATGTTTAGCTCAATTATCCTTTGATATTATCTCCTGTGACAATTAAATATTTTAGAGAGAAAGGAATAAGCTGTGGGAATGCTGAAATGTGTTATGTCACATGATGTCATAATGGAAAACTAGGTACAAGTATACGGGCTTAAAAATTCGAAGTATAGAAAAAATATTTTTTTTTAAAGAATTTGATTCGATACAACGATTATAGCGGTCATACAATCGATACAATGTTTATAGTACGATTTGTCTTTGGCTTCAAAACAGGCTTCAGTTTCGGCGATTATCTCTTCATCAGCACAAAATTTCTGTTATGCGAGCATTCTATAGAGGTCTGAGAACAGGATAAAGTCGCTGGGGGCCAAATCTGGAGAATACGGTATGGAAGCAATTCGATACCCGATTCGTTGAATTGTGCCATTGATTTCTTTGATTTGTGACGATGCATTGCCTTGATGAAACAGCACTTTCTTCTTCCAATTGGACCGTTTTTCTGGTTTATAAATCAAATATGTTTATTAATAAATAGGATTATTAATAAATTTGTCAAACATGTCATCATTGAAATTTTACAGGCTACAGCCTTAATTTTTCTCAGCTAATTAATTTCTTTGCCTCGTGGCCGAAACGTATAAAGTAGCCAATAATTCCCTCGACATATTCAAGATCTTCTTTTCTCACCGATCATAAGTTAGCAAATAAACACGACTTTTTATACAGATAAGATAAAATTGGTTTAAAATACAGTATTTTTTATAGAACAATACAGTTTAAAATTGTACCTTAAACGACTGTGATAGATTAGAATAGTTGGTTGAAAATGGGAGAATGTTAAACAAAACACAACAATACCGCGTTTTGCTTGTGATTTATCAAAGAGAATGAAACGCGCTATAATTTTTGGCGTTGTGTAGAGATGTCGGGTCACTGTGCATCTTCTACCGTATTTACCATGGAGAGTGTTCAGATGAATTGTTCGGATTACCTGCAGCTGAGATTCATCATCGGCGTCGAGCCAGAATGTATGTATGTAATACGAAATTCCACCGAATTCGACGTCGTTCCACAACTGAGCGTTTTTTAGACGTATTTCCGAACCAATTCGACTTAGGGTCCTGCAAGAAAGGAGCGTACCAATTCTTAAAAGGGCGAAACGCACACGTGAGCCCGCTGATATTGCGGGCGGCGGTATCACTTAACATAAGGTGAATCCGCCCATTTGCCCCCTGTTCTATATCAAAAATCATCATTTGATTACCACTCAAGTTATTTTAATTTAAGATTCCAATTATATGATTTGATTCCAAGCCTCCCTAACAATTTAACTCGACAAGAGGCCCTAAACAATGAACGCGTAGTATCCGATGGGCTATCGGCGGTTTTGGAACTAGATTGGTTGTTATTCCAAGATTTAGATAAAATTTAAACTTTTTTTAAAATTATTATTATTAAAAATGAAGGCCTACGCCTTTATATAATTAAATATTGTGCTAATAAATAGGTTAATTTATATTGTGATTGATTTAGATTATTTTATGTTCAGTATTTATTTAAATGCCATTTTTTTACATTATAAGACCTAAGATTATATTCCCTCGCTATTTATAAATTATCCTTATGTAAACAGATACACTTTGTCCATTAATAATGTCTATTGTTAAATTATTTGATTTCTAAGATGAGCAACTCAGTCTTCGATTAGTCAAGGGGAAGATTTAAAAACAAATCTTAGCACTAAGTTTGACTTCCGAACGTCAAATATGATTTTGACATAATATGGAGTTCCCGCTATGTCTCGTTTCTGAATCTTACCCTCAGAGTCGGGACTTCACGCTAAGTGAAACTCCCATATATCAAAATTGTATTGGAATTAAGAAAAAGGAAAACTGTCTTTGTATAATTACAAAACTTTTGATTTAATACGTAAATAAAGAATTAGGACTTCAAATAAGGATTTTGATTTGATATAATTTTGTAAGCATTAACATTTTTGGACCTAACTCTATAATTGGAATTATATCGCTTGTCCCGGGGATCTAAGTCGTAAAAGCAAAATCCAGTTTTTTCAGGACAAATATACGGAGGTAATACTATTATTACTAGGTTAATAAGTATATTACATATACAAATATATAGCAAATGAAAGCTATTTTTTCCTTTTTGACTATTTAAATATTGCTGTTATGTATTTAGTGTAAATAGTTTAAAAAAATAAATGTATAATACAGTAATGTATCTAATTAGACTGAAGAGCAAAATATGCGCTTTAAGATTGTTTCACTGTTTAAACATAATTACGGACGACACAGTCCACACTAATGTGGCACGGCACATTTAGACAAATGTCTAGAAGGTAATAATGTATTACCACTCTTTTCGCGGAAATATTATGACGTTGGTGAAACAGAGATATATCATTACCACTCTTTATTTGTTTTTCAACTGTCGCATTAACTTATATGATTATTTAGTAGAATCACAATCTAAACTAAAACTCGAACCTAAAAAAGTTATTTTAGGTAATCGAGTTTTAACATTGTGCTCAAAATAGTTTCCGTAGAATAAAGACATCCTCTGTTTTTTTTATAGTAAAATGTTTTGCAAATATTCTAAAAAAAACTAACAGTTATTATTAAAGTGAAAAATTAACAAAAAGCCTAAAACAGTTACAAGAGTGCTTTACGACTTAGTTCCTCGGGGCAAGCGATATATGAAACGTAAAATAAATGATAATATAATATATTAATAAAATGTATGCAAGATGTGCGACTATTTATTTTAATACGTAATAAGTGATGTTAAATTATTTCTAGAGAAAATGTGTTTTGTATGATGCCTATATAATCTTAGTTTATAAGCTAAATAAGATATCGTTACTTTGTTGTAATCATTTAAGCAATAAATATTTTCATTAGTTACATATTTTATTAATTTACTTCCAATAAAACATAAAAGTCTGATTATTTTTAGTTAAAAAAAATAAACCAGTGGCATACAACTTTTTATGGCTGAGCCATAGATTTCTGTATATGTTTTAAGATCTTTTGTCAATCTAATAGGCTAGTAGGTGATCAGCCTCCTGTGCCTGACACACGCTGTCAACTTTGGTTCTAAGGCAAGCCGATTTCCTCACAATGTTTTCCTTCACCGTCCGAGCGAATGTTAAATGAGCACATAGAAAGAAAGTCCATTGGTGCACAGCCGTGGCTCGAATCTACGACTTCAGTGATAAGAGTTGCTGCCACAGATAACACTGCTCTCCATATCAAACATACGACCTCAGGAATGAGAGTCCCACGTTGAAGGGAGCGTTCAAGTATTGCGTAACGAATTTTTTTCTCCTTTTGTAACACGTTACGATACGGGGCGGGGATTGAATTACGCGTTATTGTTAATATTATTTTCGACTTTCCAGAACTTTACACTACTTTACTTTCCGGTTTAAAAATACTCGATAAATTGAATAAAGTCAATGTTTTGTAGTCTTATAGCGAAATTACTTATTATAAAATAAAACACTTAGACAATATACAAAGCCAAAACGGATTACATAGATAAACAATATTATATAAAACAGAATACATATGTTTAAGTACATTAATAGACAACAAGGAAAAAAAAAGAAAACTGTAATTTTTTTTTATTTTTTTTTTATTTATAATACTTAATATTTCAAAGAAATATTTCAAAGAAACTAAATTGTTACTGCTAAACAAAGTCAAAGTCTTCCCACCTTTCAAATATTTCCTCACATCCTCTTTGGTGAGGTGGAAAATACCAACATCATAATAATTAGTGTCATAGTTAGATAAAACCCACGCACATGGAACAATTGTAAGTATCTTGTCGCATACGATGGAGGGATTCTTATAGAGAATTTGATCTTGAAGGAATAGTTTCTTGTTCGCCAACATGCGATAATTTGAAGTAGGTACTCTCTATAATTTGTTATGTGTCAATTGTGTACATAAATTAGATATGGGTAAGTTCGCTTTCTAGTCTTCTTTCAAACGTTAATAAGTATTGTTAATGTCATCATGACAATGATAGACTAAAAAAAAGATTTCTTAAATTGATTATAATATATAATTTATACCATTAAATAATGGTATTATTGTATTGAATTGTTAATACATCTCTATATATATAAAATTCTCGTGTCACAAAGTTCGTTCCCATACTCCTCTGAAACGACTCGAATGATTCTTATGAAATTTTTTATGCATATTCAGTAAGTCTGAGAATCGGCTACTATCTATATTTCAAACCCCTAAGTGATAGGGTGTCCACTCCAAAAAACATTTTTTTATTTTGTAGACAAAATTTATAACCCTTAATTTTCACCTCTCTACGATCAACCCCTTTTTTTATTAATTTTAATCTTATGACTTGAACTCTGAGGTTTATATAGAGAAAAATTCACAGAAAAACTAAAAGTTTTCATTCCAGAAAACCGAATAGTCTCTGGGGTAGCATAGCAAAATGTTCCATGTTGGTATGTACTAAAAAGGCAGGCTAAGTAAAATCACATTAAGGAAAAACGAAGTTCGCGAGGGAACTAGTAATAATATCGAAATAAAAAATCACGAATTTTATTCAAACTCTTATTTACTCGAGTCGCCCCTGCCCCTCGTGGTTTGTTATTTTGAACTCTTGGTAATTTGACTTTTACCTCTAGTCCCTTGAGTTTTAAATTATAGAGAGTATAATATATAACTTATTACTATTATGAAGCTGTGTGGCGCCATCTAGTGGTTAACATTTGGACTTTTCCAATGATGCATATGTTTAATCAATTTCAAAATGGCGCTCGTTGACAGCATCAATTCAAATGTCAATTGTCATGATTAAATATGACATTTCTCGGCTTCTCGCTGATTTTTGCAATTTTTTGTCAGTTCAGTTTTTATCGTATTACATTGGTGCTCATTCGCGCGCATAATTGATTTGCAAATAACCACAAAAAAAATTGCGTTTAGTCGTTTACGGTAGTATTAATATATTTAGTTATTATAATTTATAAGTCCAAGGGATTTATTTGGAACATTAAGTGGATATAATTAATAAGGTATTGTGTTTAGACATTCAATATTATTTATAGATTATTATTAGATTCGTTTTTACATTGAGGTCTGTTAGTAAATATTTATTTTTGTTGCTAAGATATTTGTCTTTAACTTTATTTATATAATTAATATTTTATGTTTGATTTTTATGCTTGCATAATCTTCTTGGTCATACACTCCAGTATCACTATATCGCTTTATGAGTCAGTTCAAAATTCAGCATTTCATTCATAAATACTTACTTCTATATTATATTTTCAACACACAAATATACAATTTTTTTTTTAATTTATCTTAAACAAATTGCAACGGAATTTATAATTTTAATTTTTTTTATAAAGATAATATAGGTATTGTATTTTTTCTTACTGTAGTTAAATCCTCCTATCTTAATTTTAAGTAAGTAAAGCATTTTTGTTTTAATCGTACAAAGTACAGTTTTGACGGATGTCCAGGAAAACATTAAAATTTTTGAGCGGCACACATTTACGTGTTTTATTAAGGTTTTTTTATAGATTTTATTTCTACAAATTGAAGTATTTATTTCCAGAAATCGAACTAAATTTCTTTGAAATATACTAAGCAGTGGCTTAAGTACCTACTGTATGATGTTTACCGACTTTTGAAATACCGGTTTTCTTTCAATGAAGTTATGAAAATATATATATATATTTTTTTTTTATGTAATAGGAGGCAAACGGGCAAGAGGCTCACCTGATGTTAAGTGATACCGCCGCCCACGGACACTCACATTGCCAGAAGGCTCGCAAGTGCGTTCCCAGCCTTTCAAGAATTGGTACGCTCTTTTCTTGAAGGACCCTAAGTCGAATTGGTTCGGAAATACTTCAGAGGGCAGGTGGTTCCACATAGTAGTCGTGCGCGGCAAAAACTTCCTAAAGAAAACGCTCAGTTGTGGAACGACGGACGTCGAGGTGATACCGATGGTATTTTGCCTTGACGTCCGATAGTGAAACTCAGCTGCAGGTTCAAAATTCATACACCCAAATGGGTTAGACCCATTTATTCTAATTGTACTCTTTCAACTAAAGTCTTTCACGTCTTTCGAATTGTGAACGCTTCGATTAAAAGATTTATTTGTTTACAAAAAACACAAACCTGTCCTAACAGGTGACCCTAAATCAACAATAAAAGATACACACATGAAATAAAATAAAACATTTGTGCAACTCACACGTGGTAGAAACCTTAAAAAATTTTGGTACGACTGCCATCCTAGGAAGGCCATATCATATTATAATTCTATATAAGTATGTTCTATATTTATATATGCTCAACAAGACCATGAAGGCCAGTCATTGTTAGACATATCATAATTATAACTAACCGGATAAATTATATCGGTTATAACCAGTAAAAACCGAAATAGACAGGTCATCTTTTATCTTTTTCTAGGACTGTATACGCCAGTGTTTTCGAACGTGGGGCCCGCGCCCCGTAGGAGGCCAATTTGATTGGCAATCGAAATTGGCTGGATATAATCAAAATTCGTTTATTCAGTTAAGATGTGTCTTAGCGCATGCTTATGAATGTCAAAAACGTTAACAAAATTCGCGAAAGAGCAAAACTACGCCATCCGTTCGCAAAACTACCAGGAGGCCTTGTTCTGAGAACGGGCAAGAAACTCAGCAAGTTTTACCCACGTTACAACGTGGAGAAGACTGAAGCTAACCAAATTGGATCCCAATATAAATATATCCCTTAATCTCTGTGCAGCCAGCATCTCACTGAATTACTACAGATAAATCTTTCTTAAATTATTTGGAATTTGAATTCCAGTTTTTGATTATACGTTTTGAAAATTTACTTACTGTGTTTCGTTAACAATTTCCTTGTAATTTCAATAAGAAGAAGACATTTCATTAAGAAGAGATAAAGAAATTGTAATTGTTAATATACATACAAACATATATAAATCATGAACAATTAAATTTTAAAAATTATGTATGTTAGGGGGGATAAGAATTGTAAACTTTAAGGTGGGGCATGGCACAAAAAGGTTGGGAAACGCTGGTCTAGGGACGTGAAACTGATGATAAATTAAAATGGAACTTTTTTTTCTCCTACCACTGTTCTAAAACCAATTATGTAGTTGTTTTTGTTAAAACATTGTTTATTAAAGAAGTGCGAAGCTTTCCTGTCATAACACCTAAATAAAATAAATGATTATTTGCGTGAGATAGTGTTGGTAATGTAAATTTAATAAAGTATGATATATGTACGATACAAATAATATAAGAATTGACCAATTCATATGACTAATAAAGTTAAATGTAAAATTCCTTTCAAAACAAATTTGCGCACCATTATGTGTGGAAGAATATGCGAACTTACTTACCTTACACATTTTTGTACCATATTCTTACAATAACTAAATTATTAAAATTATTATTATTAAAGTCTTATATGATATAAAGAATTTTGAATTTTTTCCTTGAATTTTGAACCAGCCTATTGAAGAAATAGACCGTACCATTTTTTAAAAGGCTCTTTACGCATTGAGAGTCTAAGGGCGACGTTTACATAACATCAGGAGAGAAACCTGCCATTTTGCTCCCTGATTCATAATATGCAATTACTCAAACACTCTTAAGAGGAGTCTGGTGAGAGAACCTAGCGACGGTAAGAGACAATGTTAAGAACAGTGTTGGCCTAGCAGCTTCAGCGCATTAAACAGCCTTAGACCCAAGTTAACACCATGTGTCAGGCACAGGAGGCTGACACCTACTTGCCTATTAGATTGACAATTGATCATGAAACAGATATCTGGGGCCCAGACCTGAAAAGTTTGTATCGCCACTGATTTATTTTTATTTTGTTACGAACATCAAAGCACAATTATTTGATCCATGTATTACAGGAGAAAGAGCCTATTCATCTACGAAGATTGTCCAACATTACCTTGATATTAAAAGATTAACATAAATCATCTTCTAAATATGGCAAGGTCTCGGAAAGTTTTTAAGTTTTAGTAATCAAAATAGTTACACTAAAGCCGAATATATAAATATACAAATCAAATACAGAATAGTAACATAGTCCCTTCTTCATTCCCAAGGTTCAAAATCAGCAGTATTTTCAAAATTCCGTTTGTATAAACCAACTTAGGAGTTCAGGCACCTATCATTGGAATTCTTCGCGAATATCAGACAAAACACTATCACAAATTTAAAAAGAGCATTTTTAAGTTAATTCTAGGCAAACTGAACGAAGGCGATTAAAAAATGTCACAGATAAACAGATGCAAATAATTGAATCAATCTGTCGCGATAATTATCTATTTACATTTTCATATCATCCTGCTCTTATATTTTCTTTAGTTTTCGTAGTGAATTAAAACGTGGATACGTCGCAGATATAGCAGATAAAAGATAAAATATATCTTTATTTCGGTTATAAAAAGATAAATTCGAATAGGCAAAATTAAACTTCTTCTGTGTATTTTGTTAGCGATTTTTACCCCAAGGTCATGGGTTTAAGAGTTTTTAAATTACACGTACATAGGAAAATATCATGAGGAAACCTCCCTGTTCGAAACAGTGGAATCATTCACACACTATATATCGAGACATTTTTCGTGAAAGGTGTCATAAAGAAAAATAACGTACTCCAGGCCACAGCAGGCGCTGGACTTTTACGTACTCATATGGGAGTGTTTGAACATCACCTTTCAATTTTTGATACGGTTTGTCCATTTCAATTTATTGTAACCCTTTCAATAGGGATGCATCCGATACCGATCCCGATACCGATATATCGGCCATACTTTGGGTTTGCCGATATATCGACATCGTAGATATTTTAATATCGATGCCCGGGGAATCCCCGCGTTTTATTCAGTTTGTTGTCTCTCTCACTCGCTTTGTCCCCGGGTATTCCCTTCGCTAGACACATTAGTTGGCTTTTAACTGCTATCGTAAAATTAAAATTTGGTATGGAAAAAATTGCGAAGTATTTTAAAAAAATACAGAATTACAAAAATCTTATCAATTAAAATTAATTATTAACAAGTATTTATTTTAATTTAATTATTACTCTTACTTCTTAATATTAATAACTAAACCTAATTATTCAAAGTTTGTGACTGTTTATAATTTTTAATAGCGTTGGTATCGGTATCGACGATATTTCTATAAGAGTAGGCATCGGTATCGCATCGGCAAAAAAGCGTATCGATGCATCTACCCTTCAAGTAGCGACTCTTGGGCCGTGGCGTTGTACATGCGCTAATTAAAGATTTATGTTGACGTCTGGTAGATATTACTGGTGATGCCAGAGCTGGTGCTTTTCGCGACAATTATGTATCGCAATACAGCGAGAAAATGGTGACAGCATTAATGGTAGACTCCCATAGCGACCAATTTTTTTTTATTTTTTTGTTATCTATTTTGTGCTAAAATGCTATAAACTGACTTTTTTATTACTATAACTTGATGCTATTTAAATGCTATGGTACAATTTGACTCGATGCATTTGGAACGTAATACTAACACGATTATTTACTATCAATATTATGCAACAAGTCTCACACATTGTATATATCTATATCATTTTAGTTTCTGTATGGTTTAAAAAAATGTGCTGTGTCTCAAAAGAAAACAAACAAAAATCTCTCTATCTATCATACATAGATACATATAATATGGTATTTTAATGGGGTAGGATCCTACTTTAATTATACCTGTAAGCCGGTTAAGGCCCTATCCTAGCACGAATTGCTGTGTCAGTGTCTCGGGGTGGACTGCAGGGCGTAGTGGAGAGCTGGAGCACTGAGGCGCGCCGGCCCGTAATAACAATTAGTTATGTAAAACATTAAATTAATGAGGTTTTATCATTTTTCTGAAATGGATTACTTGGCTTGCTATAATATATATATATATATATATATATTTTGATATATGATATTGATATATATATATCAAAATCAAAATCATGTTCTATATACATTTTCGTCATAAAATCAATTCAAAGTGTCAAAAATTAGCTATGTTTGGATTATTTCTGTCGAGCGAAGTTGTTTAAATCGTGTATCGATCTTTCAAAATGGATACATAAACTACTCAACACCACCATATATTTTTTCCATTCGTTTCAAGAAACGATGTCGAAAAATGGAAAGAAACAATGTACTTTTTTGGAGTTTGGCGACCAGATCGGTCCTTAAAACGTCAACGTAATACTTAAATTCGAATTTATTATTAACAATGATTTTGTTCCCTTTGAAGTAGAGACTCTTGGGCCGTGGGGTTCAAGGGCATAGGTACTAATCAACAATTTAAGTTGTCAACAATTTAAGTTGGCGCCTGGTAGATTAAAACTTTATAAATTTGTTTAAATTTTCTATTTAGCTACTTTCCAGTATTATTATTACTATGTAGGTTAAGAATATGGTAAATACTGTTAATTTGTGTTGGAAATAAATATTATTTGTTTCCAGCCAGATGCCATATGATGAATAAGCTATTGTGCCACAAAACCACCGACAGGGAGGTCCACAAGAGTACATATTCCCTAGTTTCATGCGGAGAACTCACCGCTGACACATTACAGCTATGGAATGGCTTACCAGACGAGATTAAAAAGGACCCATCGTTTGACCAGATACGGCAGAAGTATGAAGAATTGGGTGAGCTGTTGTACAATCTCTCTTTAACTACTTGAAAACAAAAATTGTTGTCTTGACTATGCGGTCATAGGTTCGAATCCCGGCCTTGCACCAATGGACTTTTCTTTCTAAATAACGGTAAAGGAAATCATAGTGTGTAAACCGCCATGCCTTAGGCCCAAAAAGTCTATGGTGTGTGTCAGACACAGAAGGTTGATGCTACTTGCTTAAAAATTAATCAAGAAATAGATACAGATAGCTAAGACGAATAACCAAGGGTTGTAGAACCACTGTCCTTGGGTCCACACGAACTCAATAAAAATATTGTATGTTACTTAATGTTGACTTTGACACACACATATTAGGTTTTCATATTTTGTACGAAAATATTCGTGTTTGTGTAATAATTTACCAAAATCCGGGATTCCTTATATGGCAAACAGTAATTTCAGATAAAGATTCCGATGACGTCATTTATTTACCCAAAATTATATGTAAAGTATTCATTTAGATTCTCCCCTGTTTGAATCTTCGTGTTTGAATCACGACTTTGCAAAATAATTTTTATTCTATGTGCTTAAACGTTGGTCATCCTCATTACACAATGAAGAAGCAGGCCTAAAAATCGGACTCAGACGGCTGATCACCTAGTTGTCCATCAAAAATAAAATTCTCAAATAAACGCATGCATTCTAAGACCGAGGTAGATAGAGATCTTCTTCCCGCTCTACGCCCTTGACTTGCGAACTGGTGGTAAATGTAGATAAATTTAGAATCAATTTAACATATTTTCTGTTGACGTTCATAAATGTACTTGGTTACCTATATGTTATATTATTATATTATTATGTTGTATCTTTTACTCAATTTATTTCTGTGTACTGCCCTGCGATTCTGTAACTCACTTTTCGAACTCACTCAGCGGTTTTCGCAACGGCGGTCGCTCTGAAATCAGTCGTGAAGCAGTCATTTTATGATTTGGCATTCTGAAAAGGTGGAAGCTTGTAGTTTATTGTTTATTAGAATGCCAAATCATAAAATGACTGCTTCACGACTGATTTCAGAGCGACCGCCGTTGCGAAAACCGCTGAGTGAGTTCGAAAAGTGAGTTACAGAATCGCAGGGCTGTATGAGAATTGTCAATAAAGTAAAATTAAAGTGAACATACCAAAAACAAATGAAATAAATAAATAACAGCTGTATTTTGTTTATAAATATAATTTCAGGTGATTCAGGTGATATCAATAATGTTCAGAACGGAGAGAAAAGAGCTAAATTCACAATTAACAATGACCCCATACTGGTCCCCAACAATGAACATGAAGGATTTCTTATTCAAGATCACGAAAATACTGAGTACGTACGGTTCTTGGGTCATCGGGGTGCTTTAAATAATAGAGGATTTTAGTTTTACTCTATATTAACCACTCGCGTACAACAATAATATATATATATATATAGCGAAATAATAAAATGTTAATTGCTATGAAACAAATGAATGCAATGTAACAGTTGAAGAGAGTGCCTACGTCTATACTCTCGGGGCGTAACTCCCATGATTTAGTTAATTGCTATGAAACAAATGAATGCAAAGTGACAGTTGAAGAGAGTGCCTACGTCTATACTCTCGGGGCGTAACTCCCATGATTTAGTTAATTGCTATGAAAGAAATGAATGCAAAGTAACAGTTGAAGAGAGTGCCTACGTCTATACTCTCGGGGCGTAACTCCCATGATTTAGTTAATTGCTATGAAACAAATGAATGCAAAGTGACAGTTGAAGAGACTGCCTACGTCTATACTCTCGGGGCGTAACTCCCATGATTTAGTTAATTGCTATGAAAGAAAGAATGCAATGTAACAGTTGAAGAGAGTGCCTACGTCTATACTCTCGGGGCGTAACTCCCATGATTTAGTTAATTGCTATGAAACAAATGAATGCAAAGTGACAGTTGAAGAGAGTGCCTACGTCTGGCTATACTCTCAGGGCGTAACTCCGACGATTTAGGAATTCGCTACGCTTATAAAACTAAGAAAGCCTGAGTAAGCGAAATGTACAGCCTTGGCTCGTACAATTAAGGCATTTAACTATTCATAAACAACATTACCTATTAAAGGGGCTTCTTCTTATTAGTTTGACACGATTAATTTGTTTAGTAATAATATTTTTATTGTTAAGTGGGTAACAATTTTACAATAAAACTGTGATGAAAAATGTCTCGGTGGATATTTTCAGTAACTCCATGGAGACCGTTCGCCGAGTCGTTTTTGAAACTTTGCTGTGTGAATTATTTGCTATTATTATTTTCTTTATTCCTACATACCTAATTATGTATTTACTGTGTATATTTGCGGATGCGTGGCGGACCCATGCGACTTCTTCAATACAAAGAGTCCCCTCGTGAGTTGTGTACTGCGATATTGCGGGCTACTCGAAGTTGCATGGATCTGGTCTGGTGTTATTAAGTTCTCATGTTATTTTCACACATGTATATTCTTTCTTTCTGAGCAGTGGTGGCTTCAGCGTGCGACTCTCATCCCTGAGGTCGTAGGTACGATCCCCGGCTGTGCAGCAATGGAATTTCTTTCTATGTGCGCATCTAACATTCGCTCGTACGGTGAAGGAAAACATTGTGAGGAAACCGACATGTCTTAGACCCAAAAAGTCAACGGCGTGTGTCAGGCACAGAGTCTGATCACCTACTTGCCTATTAGATTGAAAAATGATCATCAAACAAATTCAGAAATCTGAGGTCCAGACCTAAAAGAGGTTGAAGTGCCACTGATTTATTTATTTTATTTATATTCTTTCTATAATAATTTATAGATATAATTCCTAGATATTTAAAATCGAAACTGACAGCCGCTAAGATATGTTTTTTTTCTAACTGCGTAAAGTGACTGTATGTTCCACATTTCAGAGTGCTATGTGCTTCACCACAGGACAGGAAAAAACACGACCAGGTAATTATATATTACAAAAAAAACTAGGGATAGCGACTTTTAACTGATTTATGTGTCTAAAGTATATTTGTGAATACTTTATTTTAAAATGATACTTATAATTTTAAAACTACGGTGAAGAAAAACATCGCGAGGAAACCGGCATGCTTTAGACCCGAAAAGTAGATGTGTGTGTGAACCAGCGTTGCCAGATTTCTTTTTAGTCAAGTCGGGATTTTGGCACTTTTAAAGTGAAAAAAGCGGGATTCATTTGTCGAAAGCGGGACATATTAAAAAAAAAAAATCAGAAGTTTTTAAAATTTATGTTTTTAATTGATTCAAATCACGTTTGGTGACAATAGACAACGAAAATAGTCACAGAAAATGTATTTAAATCAGATTAAACCTATCGTTAAATAGTTCTTATTCATATTCTGATTAAAAAACAAAAAAATCAAAATAAAAAAAGTTTTTTTATTAGAAAAATATGGCGTCTCAAACAATACTCTGAAGAGTGAGTGTTTTAAATTACAACTTACAATAAGACAGTAATAATTATTTATAAGAATTACTTATTCATAATATATGAAGATATAACTTCTTTAAAAGTTTCATTTTTCTCTTTAAAAAAGACGAAGAACTCTTCTAGCTGCAGATTAAACTTGATGAGTAACTCTGATTTCATTAAATTTACGAAGCATTTCAAAATGAAAGGCGTTTTGGAAAGCAGTTTGATGGTAGGATACTTAATATAAAGTTTGAAGATAATCCTGGTATTTTTTTTTGGATACTGTTGAAAGAGTTGGTTCCATAATCCATTATTGTGCGGTGGTGGTAGTTCACACTTCTTATTGCTATCGAGTTATTCCCGAAAAGCGGGACTAAGCCTGTCCCGCGCGGGACATTTCATTTTGATTTAATAATCGGGACGTCCCGCCAAAATCGGGACGTCCGGCAACGCTGGTGTGAACAGAAGTCTGATCACCAACTTGCCTTAACTATCATGGAACATGTGTGGATACAGTAATCTGAGGCCCATACCTCAAAGGTTGTACCATTAGTACATAATTTTAAAAACTACGCAATATTTTTTGGTTTCACCGACACATTTTGTTATGCATACAAATTAATAGTAATTTATGATTAAAATTTTAATCTTGATAAACAAATTATTATTTTAATCACATATATACAATTAAGCAAAGATACAAGCTACAAAAGTGGACAGTTTTGATAAAAATTACATAATTTTTTAAACAGGCAAAAATAACCCGCTACTATATAAAAATGTCACTCCTTCTTGGCTGTTGGGTATTTTTTACTGGAGTATTCTTAACGCATAATGAAAAGGAAGAGATATATAAAACCACCGCTGTTCTACCCGGAGATATCAATAGTAAGTAATTCGTGATAAAATTAAATAGTTCACGTAACATATGATATAGTTGTTACAGATGCTGGCAAACATCTTGAACAAATGTCCTCGCCTACGCTATCACTTGGAGTGGGGCGGCGGGCGGTGGTGCCCGGTGGCGGGAAAGCGACGTGTCAATCGCGTGATTGGTAAATCAGTTGGACGTTCGTGTCCCGCGCTGCGCAAACTTTCCCCTACTCCCTTGTTTAATGTTTAAGATGTTTGCCGGTATCTGTACGCGGAAACGAAAACAATCAAGCATTGCTCCAGTGCCTAGGTCTCAGGGTGCCTGATGGTTACGCTAGGAGACGTCTTCGACAGCTCTTACTATTCGTACCTTCAGCGAAAGCAAACCCCTCAAAGCAAAAAAAAGGGCACACAATTTTTTTTTAATTGACAGGGTTCAAACGGGCAGGAGGCTCATCTGATGTTAAGTGATACCTCCGCCCATGGATACTCTCAATGCCAGAGGGCACGCGAGTGCGTTGCCGGCCTTTTGAGAATTGGTACGCTCTTTTCTTAAAATAAAATCCTCCTCTGAACACTCTCCATGCGGTACAATATGCACCCCTCATCTCTACGCATCGCCAAGGGATCAAGCCGCTCGGAGAGGATTGGTCGTCGACGATTCGAACCGCTCTTCGTTAATACTTGGTTTCGCTATGATGATAAGAGATAGTTAATAGAGTGTAATCTGTACTGATTTAGGTTTTAGGTTTAGCTATCTTATTCTCAACGGTTTAAGCTACAAATCATTTTGAAATGAGCTTTTAAGACGATCATGTTTTTCAGATTATACACTCAACACATTAAATGCGGAAGCGATATCAATTAAGATAAATGGACCATTTCTATCGGCTCGCGATGAACGAAATCTAAACTCCAGTGAATATGATTCTGCTGATAAAATGCTGGTCTGGCTTGAAGGAGATGAGGTATTGAGAATGGTATTTATAATAATAAAAATTTATTTGCAAGAATATGGTAAAATAATCACACAATGGCGTGCAAATTTTCCTTAAAAGTTAGAATTTTACATAATTACATATTACATTACGAAACACATCATCATAGTCAATTCTTATATTATTTATCACTTTATCAAAAACACATCATAACACTATTCAAATAAATTATGACGTTTCAGAGGAAAAATAAAAAACCTTTTTTTTCAGATTTCACAGCCCTGGTACATAACACTCTCAGATAATTTAAACTATAATACAGGAGAAATGCGATATCATATATTCCAGCTTAATAAAACAAGCTATATATTAAAACTCAGAACAACGGCATCTAGCGTGACTGCCTTTAAACTAAGTTTTGATTTGAATCCACTAGATGGCAGCACCGGCGTTATTTACGCTATTATTCTACTTTTTGTACTGTATGTACTAATTATTTTTGAGGTAAGTAACATTTAGTTATCTATTAAACCTTTTTGTATAGCTTCATGGGATACTGCTCTTACAATTTTTTTTAAATGTTAAGTGATACCGCCGACATTCTCAATGGGAGGGGGTTCGCGAGTGGGTTGCCGCCCTTATAAGAATTGGTACGCTCTTTTCTGGAAGGACCTTAAGTCTAATTGATTCGGAAATACTTGAAAGGAAACTGAAAACGCTCAGTTGTGGAACGGCGGACGTCGAGGTAATACGGCTGGAATTTCGTATGATGCCTCGACGTCCGATGATGGAACTCAGCTGTAGGTAATAATCCGAACAACTCAAAAGTCTAGCATTCTTCGAGACAATTTTTAATAGGTTTTCTTTAATTATTTTGGCAGGTAGGATAGACCTTCAGTTGGTCACGCGTTGAATTTTGTATTTTGGCGTAAGAGGCTAGACTATATGAATCTTACCATGACTTGTTGATTCCTCAAGATATTTTGGCTTTTTGGCATTGTTCCGCTCACATAAAATCTCTGTGCACAGACACGTCATTTTATTCCTCAAATAACACCATAAAGTAATAAATAAAATCTATCGCGTTAAGTATTCTAAGTATATTATTTAGGTTTAAAATGTTTTTTAGATTATTAACAGAACAATGGCAGCGTTATTAGTATCGACAACATCACTGGCTGCTTTAGCCCTAGTTGGACAAAGACCGAGTCTGCCAGAGCTGATCTCATGGCTGGACGTAGAAACATTGCTTCTGCTCTTCAGCATGATGATATTAGTAGCTATCATGGCGGAAACTGGCATTTTTGATTTCTTGGCTGTGTTTACTTTTGAAGTATGTATTAAATTTTATCTGTCCAAGTAGTGTTCTTAGTGTATATGTCGCAGCCAACTAGCTTACTAAGCCGTTGAATTAACAGCCTTTTAAATAAAAAGCGCTGTTTAACTAGCGGCCTGAAAGATATTCAGCCGTAGCGTTTGTTACAACATTGAATAAACTGGTTGGCTAATGCTTGGGCCATTCGTACGATAGAGTAATCATGTGCTAGAAATAAAAGATATGACATAAAAATATTTCTTTAAAAATTAATTGCTTGAGTCAGTCACAGCTAAAATCAGATTATTATTGTCACTAGACTCTTCCATTGTACTTGTTTCATTAAACTTTGGAAAACACCATCAAAGTGGAACTAAATTTAAATAACGAGTCAACAAGCTAAGCAAGTAATGAAACGTCACCGGTCCAAGTCATCTGCCTAGCTGTTTGATCTACTGGCTGAATATCATTTAGGCCGCTGTTTAGTTAAAAGGCTAGGCTGTTAATTGAACGGCTAATAAAGCTAGTTGGCTGTGACATATTCATGAAAATTTTATTTATCGCTATATAATAGTTTATTTTCTTTTAAAATACTTTCGCGCTAATCTCTTAACGAAAAGACACGTTAGACGTAGACTATTAGGACCAAATTTTCGCAAATAAAACTTTCGGCTAGCTTTTGAACGAAGAATATTTCTTATTTAAGGTGACGAAAGGAAAACTGTGGCCTTTGATTTTCCTTCTATGCATAATAACAGCTGTCTTGTCTACTTTTTTGGACAATGTTACTACGGTGCTTCTAATGTCGCCTGTTACTATAAGGTAAATAATTCTTGAATTATTATCTACTTAGGCATATTGTTCTACTTAAAACAGTGGCGCTAGAACCCTTAGTTTTGGTCTCAGAATGGTATATGCAGTGGCGTAACAATAGGATGGCAGGGCTGGCAAAATGCCACGGGCCCCGACCCAAGAGGGCCCCTGACCAAGAGATATTATGTTCTAAGTTTATTATGTGAAGTCTCCAATACGTATTGGGCCAGCGTGGGGACTACAGACGATTTCCTATCGCCTGAGAGAGGAGGCCTATGGCCATTAGTGGGACATATACAACGTGTAATTGAGTACGCTGAAAATCTCGAAGTTTATTAAAACTAAACTGAGTACAACGTGTCGATTTTTACTGATAGGGCCCCATCAAAAGAATTTGCCACGGGCCCCAGATGGTATAGTTACGCCATTGGGTATCGGCCTTTTTCTAATAGGCGGGTAAGTGATCAGCCTTCTGTGCCTGACACACGCCGTCGACTTTTAGATCTAAGGCATGTCCTCACGATGTTTTCCTTCACCGTCATCAATGAAGTTTGGTGAAATTTGCCGTTGTCATTATTTTTCCCATACATTAAATTACGCACTACTCTGAAACATGTTTCACGTTCCTAGTATGCGGTGCTTACCTTTCTACCTATAGGTTCTACTTGTGTATAGATCCTAACAATAATAGGAGGTTCTACAATAAGAAAATCCATCTCTTCCTCCACAGAACAAATTTGTGTAGCTTATAATACCATAGGTACCTTTCAAGTATTACTTGAGCACTATGGGGGAGAGGGGGGATCTTTGATTTTCTTATTTGGTGATTACGTCAACAGTAATTATTTACTTCTTTACACATATTACCCACACATTGTCGATTCTTGAAAACGAAATGCACTATCGAGGATTCCTACAAAAAATTAATACGTTTATGTACTATTATTTTTGAGAGCTTTGCTTACTTTTGCTGACAGCAGGAGTGGGAGGGGGGGAGGATAAATTGTAGTAAATCTGCTTACGTAATACTTGAATGGCCGCATAAGCTTACTAAAACACAATTACCAATTTCACGTAGAACTTACTTTAAAAGTATTATTTTTAGATTATGCGAAGTAATGGACCTGGATCCAGTACCAATATTAATGTTCATGGCGATATACAGTAATATAGGTGGTACTGCCACCCCGGTAGGAGATCCACCCAATGTCATTGTTGCTTCTAATAAAGCTGTCATCAATGCTGTAAGTATTTCTTGTTAGCTTCCGATATTATTTCAGATTTAAATCAGTGGCGCTACAACCATTTTAGATCTGGGCCTCAGATTTCTGTATCTGTTTCATGATCATTTTTCAATATAAAAGGCAAGTAGGTGATCAGCCTCCTGTGCCTGACACACGCCGTCGACTTCTCGAGTCTAAGGCAAGCCGGTTTCCTCACGATGTTTTCCTTCACCGTTCGAGCAAATGTTAAATGCCCACATAAGAAAGTCTGTTTGCGCACAGCCGGGGATCGAACCTACGAGCACAGGGATGAGAGTAGCTATAATGACATCAGCTGGTCACAGGCAGGTCTTACTAAAGCCTGGGATACGAGGATAATTTCAACATTGGCTTTAGGTGAATAATTAGGATAAAAAAAAACTTTTATTTATTAATTTCGTAATCCTACATCTAACAAAAAATATATTTAACAAAAACAATTATGCTAAACATATAGCCAAAGATGGAATACATAATATATACAAAAAGGTTCAAACATTTACCAACGGAAAAAATCAATAAAAATAAAATACACTTTACGTTACACCTAATTCGGCTGTGTTGTGTAATGGTCTGAATGTGAGGGTGTGTAGGTATGTGGGGTGTGCTCATGATTTAGCGCTACGGATATTCTTAATACTCATTTTAAGCGTGATAGCTTAAACAAGCTATTGCTTATCATCTTCTGCCATGAATAACAATTAATTTCCGGCTGCTAAGCTTTATAACAATAAAGTAAGAACAAAGAAAACAGAAGCAGAAGTTTGACAGTTGAGCACTTTAAGTACCTAACTACATTTCCACGTACCTAAGTGCAAACACTTTCTGTTATTTTTTCAGGGTATATACTTCACTAACTTCACAGCACACATGTCAGTTGGTGTAGTGTTTATAGTGCTTCAGACTACACTCCAGATAAAATATATGTATAGGGATGTGAACAAGCTTCGCCTTAGGGTGCCTAGGGAAATACAAGGTAACTAACAATTATCTTAATTTTTTTTTTAATAAGCCTTTATTGCTGACACCCAGTACAATATAATAACACTTATTTAAGTTACATAAATAAAACTTAATCTAATACGTCACTTGACCCGTTTTAGGTAGTCAGCGTGTCCTGTGACACGTAGGCCTCTTCCAGCTGTTTCCATTCCTCTCTGATATTAGCTCTTCTTGTCCAAGTTGTGCCTCCTATTCTCTTTATATCGTCTGCCCATCTCTTGTTCTGTCTTCCTCTTTTCCTTTTTCCATCGCGTGGTTGCCATTCTGTAATTATTTTTGTCCATTTCAACCTGCTATCTCTTGTCATGTGCCCGGTCCAGCGCCATTTCAATTGCCTTATTTTCTTTATAATGTCTTCTACTTTGGTCGCTGATCTTATATAATTAATTAAGTTTATTTATTTGTTAACTAAGGTAGTGTGTAAGGTGTGTCTGCAAAACCTACGTTCAATTTACCTTTCTCGATTTGTTTAAAATAAATACCTTGTACTATTTTCTTCTTTCGGTGCCTCTCCATCACTGGAGGTTAGCCGTCTCGTGAAGCTTGTCTTGTCCTGTGCCAGATGCAGCAACTCTATCGCCATCCCCGTCCACTCCCTAACGTTCTACTCTTTCAGAATTACACCATCAAATATCGATATGGCGTCGGGCGGCGGATTCCCTTCCGCATTTGAGTAATGGCGTCGCCGTGGTTAGAGAGGGATTAGAGAGAAAGATAGTCAAACTAAACAAACAGTTGAAGAACATGGTAAAAGAGAGGAATAAACGAGCCTGCCCCAAAGATACCTTTAGAAGCACTTTGGTCGAGTTAAAAGAAAAGGTATGTAGTATTTTTGTATCCGATTAGTTTCTGTGATAACCCCTTTTATCGATGAAAGATATTATAACAGATGTTCAAACAAATGCTTTATACAGACTCTCTAGCGTTAAATACTTGTAAGGAGGTATTAGAGTGCGCGGCTCCAGAAATCGCAAAGGCGTAGCATTATGGACACCTTTGTAACGCCAAGGTATACAGGGTGGCCAAAAAGTCGTGGATCAAACGCAAATAGGGGATAGATGTGGTCATCAGCTGCAAAAAATTGTTCTACGGGAGGTCTATAAGCTCAACCCCTGCAGAGTTATAATTTATTTTGCGTTTTATAAGAAAATTTACTTTTTTTACTAATTCTTATTAAAATTCGAAAAAATATACATCCTGTATCTTTTTCATAATATCCACTAGATTGGTACTGATGAGTTCTTGCGTTAGACATACTATTTATAGTTGTTTATTGAGTGTATTGAAGATAATATTAAGTTATACGATATAATTTTTTTTTCAAATTAAAACTTTTTGTTTACTTCGTAAGTGACACCGTATTACAAGTTTTGGCGCATTTAATAGGGATTCTGAAAAGGTATTACACATGGCCATGAGTCGCTCTAATACAGGATAGGAATAAGTCAAGTCGAAGGAGGTTCATCAAGCGTCATTTATAGTCAAAGCATGATTGCTACATAAATTTTTTGTGTTAGCCTTAAGGCAAAAGAAGTTTAGTTTATTTTAAATTAGGCCCATTCCGCTCAGTAGACTGAATTACATATAATATGTAATTACTGATTTATACCTTTTTTTTTTCAGTACAAAATCCGCGACAAAGGTCTTCTAATAAAATCATCAGTGGCTATTATTTTTGTGGTGACAGTATTCTTTTTACACTCAATACCAGAGCTTAGTAAGTATTTAAAAATTCGCACCAACTCGAAATTAAATGTTAAAAAGAATGAAAAGGGATGTAAGATACAGGTATCACTTACTCCACGTCATTACATTTGAATCGGTAGACATCCCTACTCATCGGCAAAGAAGACAGAGGGTGTAGGCCGAGAGAAAAAGCCGGGGAAATAACTATTGGTACTCTTTTAAAATAGCAAATCATCATACAAAATGACTATGGCAAACAACACTTATTTTAAAACAAATATCGCAAATTAATTAGAAGTAGCCCGTCTAGCACTAGTCCCAGGCCCTTTCATAACTTTATAGTAAGCTTTTCCTGAATACATTTCTTAAATTTGTCTCTATATTATCGAATAGTCGACATCTAGCTGTCAAAAGATAATACTATTATATTGACGTATACGAATAATTGGATAAAAAATATTTTTAGATAGGGTATCACTCGCAATGACAGCTCTTCTGGGCGCCATTTTGCTCTTATTATTAGCTGATCGGATGGACATTGAACCCATATTACACCGAGTTGAATGGTCTACTCTACTTTTCTTTGCTGCTCTATTCGTACTTATGGAGGTAAGTTAAGGAGATACAATAATTTTATTAGAATAATAATGCCAATGTGTTAGTAGTCTGTGGATTTTCACTCTGTGGTGGTGCGTGCCAAGGCTCTTTTCTCATTCATTTGTAGTTCAAATAATGAAATAAATTGTCTAAGGGATCTGTTGGATGCTATGTTTCTTTATAAACTGTGCAACAATATGCTGGACTCACCTCAATTTTTGTTTAAATTGAGCATTTCTGTTCCTAGATGTCTGAGAAAGCAGATATTATCTCCAGTAAGCGCTCGAATTTGGAGTTCTATGCTTCACTAAACACCACGGCTAGTGTGTTCGGCTACAGGGCCCGAACAATCTAGACATTTTTGCCCATTGATATTCATAAATAAATATTTTAGCCAGATGTGGTATAATTTAAACCAAATTATTAATTTAGAATCACACTCTGAATGAGCCAGTGTTTATAGCTCAAAACCACGCTCAGATCTGAGGAAAATGGCCAATTAAAATAATATTAACTTACTAAAGGCAGTACAGGCCCCCCTCTTCTTTCTGCCTTAAGGAAATGACTGGAAAAGATATAGAAATAAAACAAGGCTTTATTATCATTATTATTATTATAGATTTTGTTATTATCACTGTAATGTCACTAATGTGGCAGAATATTCTTTAAAAAATTTAGGTTTATAGTTTATTATAGATGTTTTTTCAGGCGTTATCAAAACTTGGCTTAATCCTATACATCGGAGGTCTAATGGAACAAGTTATATTAAAAGTGGACGAATCTTCAAGATTGGCCGTCGCTCTCATGTTGATTATATGGGTAAAAAGATTTTTAATATATAACTGCCCCCGCGAACTTGTTTCGCCTTAATCTGATTTTACTTAGCTTTTTAATAGCTACGATATATTATATACGTAACATATACAATACTACATACCAACATTATGAAACATTTTGCTATGTACTTTTTCGGAATAAAAACCTAACTTCTGAATAAAACTACATTTTTCAACGTTTTTTTTTAATTTTTTAAATGTTTCTCTCCATAAAAACTTTCCTCAGAGTTCAAGGAATAAATATAAAAAAATACTCGAACTGGTCAGAACTGAACAGATTATTCCAATGCGTCAATTATTTACATAATATCATCACAAACAAAACAATATATCACAGTAAAAAACTACACAAAATTAAACATTAATATATTAAAATATTTCCAAAAAGACTATTTATTACAGTATAGGATCTGACATGACGCAGACTTTCTGTCAGATCACTCAACGGACAATTAAAAACTTATGTTAATCTATGCAGTTCATTATTTCTATACATAGTGTAATGTGTGCCCTTTTCAAGAGAATAGTAACAAAAGTCAAAAATCATTTCTTCATGTAGGTAACACAATGTACCCTTATGAACGTCAAAAATGAAATATACATTAAATGCTTCTAATTTTACATTTACTGCCAGTTCTCAAATCAAGGACGTATAACGGAAGAGAAGAACTGGCAATAAACTCTCCACCACTCTGTTTACGGCGGTCGATGTCGTCTTCTAACGTAACCATCAGGCACAGAGACCTAGGCACTGGACTCTGAAGCAATGCTTGATTCTTTTCCATAAACGCGTCCTTGTGAATTCAAATCAACTAAGTTTTAATTCCGTGAATTCTTCAGTTAATTTTAACTTACAGGTATCCGGCACTATATCGGCCTTCGTTGACAATATACCACTTACAACAATGATGGTGCGAGTAGTGGTATCCATTGGTACCAATCCCAAGTTGAACCTGCCGATGGCACCACTCATTTGGGCTTTGTTGTATGGCGCATGTTTGGGAGGTAATAAATATATTACTTAGATATTTTATTTTGTGATTTTCCTTCCTTATAATGTAAGAATTTTTTTTTTGATAATTTGTCCACTCCACCTTAAAAAACATTAGGTTTTTTAAATTTATAGAAATAAATAAACTTGCAGTAGCTACGACCGGGTATCGAATCCGATACCCCACACCTAGTGGACACTTAATAAGACCGCAAGGCTCTGGCCCTTAACCTAACTTAATGTAATTCATTGAGACCCACTGGGAATTCAGACAATATAATTTAAATCATACATGTAATATTATTAGTTTTTATTTTTATGGGGTCTAAAGCCATGCGCCTCCTTAATATTACTTGGGGTACTACATACAAGTAAAGACCGATAGAAATAAGGTTAGGTTAGAACCAAAATTTTTACCTTCTTTCATTCATTTCACAAATCATGATGTTTTAATTAATTTCTATTGAGTTAAAGAGCATGCGCCACCACATTATTGCATGGTACACCATTGCCGAGTGATGAAAATATGCAGAAAGAAATTTGGAGCTGTTTTAAAGTGCAGCCGTTTACCATACATTTTTGTTTTGAGTACACTTTAAAACTTTTCTAGTTCGACTATTCAACATCTTTACAAAATATTATTACAATTTAACTGAAAAAATGTGTTGAATGATACTTAGTAAGGTAATTATTATTTCAGGCAACGGTACACTAATCGGTGCAAGCGCAAACGTGGTGTGCGCAGGAGTAGCAGAACAGCACGGATATAAATTTACATTCACAAAGTTCTTCAAAGTAGGCTTTCCTATTATGATCGGCCATCTTGTTGTTTGCTCTGTGTACCTTTTGATTTGTCATTGTGTCTTTGAATGGCATTAGGACGTATTAAGGACCATACTCAATGTTGAAGAAAGAAAGTAAGAAGAGTCTGGCAGAATGACCAGCGCTGTGGAACACGTCTGCTCCACAGCATAATGCTAAGCCAGGGCCAGTTACAACCACAACACACACATTACACACTCAAAATGTACCTTATTAAGTGTGTTTCTGTGTGTGTTTCGTTAGTAATGAATGTTGTCTATGTCTTATGTATAATAATAGCCTATACCAACGAATTCAGACGTAAGAGGATATAAGCAAAGTTCTTCTTGGCGCTCTGAAGACAAACTTTCTGGGACCCAAATTGCCGCTTGGCGGCGTGGCGCTGCACTGCGGCAGCTGTCTCTCTCTTATGCATTGCAATACGAAGAAGATAGAGCAAGAGAGATGGAGAACGACGCCAGCGCCGCCAAATACGAACTAAAATGGGGACAGACCCACTTGGAATCGGCACGATATCCTTATGTTCTGCGATTCTATTCTACGTCTGAATTCGTTGCCTATACCAAAAACAAACTTTAAAGTGATTAGCGTTAACTATTAATGAACGACTCTGAGTACCTTTCGTAAATCTTTTTGCTTTAATTATAATTGTTAATTGTAGATATTTGGAATTTGAATAATAGCGAATATAAAGTGTATATATAATAATTTTATAAGTACAAAATAATTTGATAAGTAGAACTTAAGATTGTCATTTGATACATATATTGTGAAGAGCTAAGATAGATAGAGATAGATAGGCTCAAAAATATTTATTTATATATTTCGATGAAAAATATTGGTGACTTGAAATTGTAATATATATTTAATTTACCAAAATACAAAGTTTTAGTCGCCTATTCATTATTTTCATTGCGTCGCCAGTGAGGGTAGACGTTTCTGCCTACCCTCAGGCTTAATGCGGAAATTTAACCCCCTCTCGTATTAGTGTTATTTTTAAGGACAATAAAACACAATATACATAAACAAATTCTCCATTTTATTTTTACCGATAAAAAATAAACTAAAAACTACTAATATTTAGTAAAAAAAAACTATATAATCGGATCTCTTGTACACGAAACAAAAGTCGTTAAAAAAATAACAAACAAGCCAAAATAACTTACAACAATTGGCAATTAACGCCGCGTTCCTACATTTAAATTACGGACAACCATTCGTTTTTTTAAGGTTTTTACTGTGTGCCGTTATCCGTAATTTAAATTTAGATTTTTTTCTATTACAGCGAATTCCGTTTAGTGAGTCCAACAAAATCGTAATTTCAAAACGTGTATCGAGATATAATATGCTGCATCATACGATATACATTTTACTATATCTAAACCTAGAAACAAAGTCACATTAGTCGAAACAAATATATTAATGTGATTTTGAGATGGACTGACTTTTCCTACACGTTACAATAACATAAGGTATGACGCCGACTATAAAACTGTTTTTACTCTAATTAAATTCTAATGCATTTGGAGTTTAATGGATATATTAGTATATAACAATGTAACAACTACCCGAGTTCTATATAAAAAACACTACGTTATTTCTACTAACTGCACTGTCGCTTCTATATAGTTTAATAAAAAAATTGTAATTTAACTTTATATAAATCTTTATATCTCACTTCTATAAATATATAATTTGTATAAAATATTTTATTATTAATCACACATAGAATGATTAAGGCAGTGACTTTGACGTGTAATATCATATGACATCGACATAGTCATCATAAGATATGGTAATTGCGTTATTTATGATTTGTTTGACATCAAATTTGACCTATTCTGCTATACACAGTCCAATTTTAGTTAAATAGAGAGCGTCAGACCATTTAATATTATACCATGCGCTTATATAACAAATTAAAATCTAAGAAATATCGATTCTGTAAAAAAAGCTATCGATCACAGTCTAGAAAAGCGAAAAGGTCAATCCACCGGTTTTTTTTGTTTCCATGAATTTTTTATGGACCTTAAACATATTATTGTTCCATGTTTCAAAAATTCAATGGATTTATTAAACTAATAAAAAAGCGAATTTTCATATTTGTTTACTTCGTAATATAAGCTAACTAAATCTAGGGGTAAAATTTATTTTCTTAATATTTACATAAATAAATGGATTAAAATAAATTATAAATCTATCGATAAAATCGACGGACTTATCGCCGCATCACTATTCGGTGTTGCCAGTGATAGGCCTAAGTGATGTTCCATTCTAATGTTTTGTGATTTGCGGTTGCAATTTCTCATGATGTTAAAATTAAAATTACCATTATTCAAAAGCGTTACGGTGTGACCACACTGGATAAAGTACCCTCAAATTTAAATTTTGGGCAAAAATGTAAAAACCGTATATTTCCAATAATAAAATCCAGTGTGACCACACCTGTCATTCTTCCAAACTAATATGAGAACGACAATATATCCCTCCCTCTCTAAACCCTAATAAACGAGAGAGACATCGGGCAAATGTGGAACCGAGCATATATACAATTTCGCGTAATTTACAAGCAATAAAAATAATTTAAATCGAATATTTGTGCTAAAGCTTGCCCAATTCCACTTATCTTAGTTCGGAGTCCGTTTAATCCACCACGCGATCATAATAATATAAAAAACTAAACACTCTTCCGTCTCTATCAAATAAGCTTTAATGAAAAGAGACAGAAGAGTTTCGTAAAAAACTGTATAATATTTTCATACTTATCTAGAAGTTATCTGAAATAATCTTGTCTCTTTCCATCAAAGCGTAAATATAATTAATGACAGAAAGAGACGTCAAAACAGAAAAGAAAATTTTAATGAACTTTGAATTCTTTAACTGACTTTTAAAGGGTTTTGAATTTTATGACATGACATTGACAAGGAAGCATCTGTCATTATTGACATACGACTTAATTTGGGGTATATTTTAATCGTTTGCATGTTCCATTACACATTTTTGTGTCGCGGTTTATAATACATATGTATTATGAAGTTTCCATAGGAGATTTTGTGTCAGCTATTTACGTATAAAATATTAAAATCGCAAATAGTCGCCATACGTGTAAACACAGCCTTTTGGGTACCGAATATTGGAAATAGCGTGGTGGATTTAGTATAAACGGTGTAATGCTATCCCACTCACAACTATAGCAAATATAAGTGTTAGAGTGAGACAATACGATTTTGTCAAGCATTTTACAATTCATTCTTATTCCAAATTATTCCAAACATTTCATTAAAATTTGAACCTCAATCATTCAAAATGGAAATAGTATGAAAATACCGCCATTATATACGCCTAGCACAAAAACCTTATTAAAAGCTCGGAAACGTCATTTTTCGTCAAATCCGCGAAATCGGACGCCCTTTTACCTCTTTGGAGTATCTCTATGGTACTTCTGGATTCCAGCTGCTTGATATGATGCAGCAGTTTGGTCTCTGACAGTGGCGAAACCGGTTTTGCCACATTCAAAGTTGTATTTTTGAGCGCTCTCGCGACAGTTTTGAGAAATTTGAACCACTGCCGTTCGCTGGATGTCGCTTCTGGCGTGTTCGAGAGGACCATTGCCTTTTCGGCCAATGCGCAAACGCAGCTCAGAGTTAACTGTAAAAAATCGTGATTTTCTTTAAACAAAATATTTTATAGAATAACTTTTAATTTTAAATATTTTATTATGATCTTTTCTTTGAATTAAGCTATTTAGAGAGTTTAGAACTATTAAACAAGTATTGGTTCCGACACCTTAGGTGAATTCACATTTATGTTACAAAAAACCCCCATTTTCGGTAGGGGTTTTGAACCCATATACACAAATTAAACCAACATTAGTTCTTCAAACTTACAGGATTTGTAAGCGCATACGGGGTCCTAGCGGGATCCAGAGTTTCAGCGATAATCCCACAACACTCCAACACTGCTATCCATGCAGAACTGTTTTGTATGTATCTGAAATAATATTTATACTATATATATATATAATATATATATATATATACACCAAACGGACGTAGAAACAAGGGCAGACGAAACGAGCGATGGAAAGACGCGACTGAAAGGTTGGAGAAAATTGAATGATGACGGTAAAAAATAAAATAGTGTGGAAAAAGGACAAAGGTCAAAGGACTTCTCCCGGACAAGAACCGCATCTTAAAAAAAAAACTTTTCATAAAATTTTCCGTTTTTGGTTCCAACACTAATTACAAACACACACAGACGAAATATATACATATAAAGATTTATTTTTATTCAATTAAAATGATTCACATGTTATCTCGGACATTAGATGTCGGATTACTCATTATTAAAATGTATCTTCAATAGTAAAAATACTCACTTGCGATAATGTTCCGACAATTCAGCCACCCGGGAGTCGAACCTGCATCTTGTGGAAGGTAGAGCGCGTAACATACGGCACCAGAGAAAGCGAAGTCGCGAATGTGTCGCCGGTACACGTGTGATGAAACGGGTGACAAGAACCTGAAAAAGGAATTATAAGTTTGTTTTAATGTTCCATCATCCATCACGGTGTTTTCCATCACCATACGAAATGCGAGGCAAACATAGAAGTTAAGTCCAACGTGCACAGGGGTACGAACCTACGACCTCTGGAGTTAGTCACACATTCAAGCACTAGGCTAACGATCTTCGGATCCTAGGTCAGATATAAGCGTGAAACTTTTTTGGAACCATTTTTCAGCCTTAAATATTTTTGAAGTTATACTTCTTTTGGCGCATTACGGGGAAATTATGAGAGTACATTTTTACGATCAGCGCACACCGTCACAAAAAACAGACACCCTGAAGTTAGCTATAGTCAACATTTTAGTTTTTTGTGATATTCAAATAAACTTTATTAAACTAGATGCGTTATAATAAAAGTTTCGATGTATTTAATACCTTTTTTTTCAATTGTTAGTGTAATTTTTCTACAAACGTATAATTAAATTTTTGAGAAGATTTTTATATTGTTACGCCAAAGAAGTATAATTTCTAACACACTTTTTTTTTAATATTTTAACTTAGCAATATACAAGACTATGAAAATAAAAATCTAAACATTTTAGTAAATTTATTTCAAAAAAGTTAGCTAAAAATTGAAAAAATAATTAATTAAATTTGCTTTTCAGCTTGTATAATTATTTAAATAACTATCATTTATAAAACCGTATAATAAAAAAAGAAGTCGACAAATTTACTCTGATTTTTAATTCCGTAGAATTCTGACATTTCATAAGTGTTGCTACTAAAAAAGTTCTCCACCGAAAAAGGGACAATATTGACCCATTTTCGGCTAATAAAATAAAATGCTACGTATTTTTATGTTTTACCTACAAAAAGGTAAATCTAAATATTCAGTTACTCAGTTAGGTCACTAATACAAAAATATCAAATTCAATATCACGAACAAAATATCGAATTAACTTTAATGCCTTTATTTTCTTCTTTAGCTGGCATCACTGCCTACCAATTCCAGGTTTAGTAAACCTTAACAAAAATGCTATGTTTACTTGTGCGTTTTTTACTCTTTGTGATGAAAAGGAACGTAATTACCACTCGCCGTAAAACCACTTTTAATGTGGAGCACTGCAATTAATAAAATGGATACATTCACTAACAAATAAAATATATGTATAGACTCATATGTTCAGACTCGTAGTGAAATTGAAAAATGTGCCCGGCAAAAAAGGTTTGCCATCTCTGACATGTAAAAAAATTATAGCTGTCAGAATTCTACGGAATTAAAAATCAGAGTATAGTGTATCAAATACTCACCCGTCCCTTTCTCACAGTCAGCATCTGAGACAGCCTGTCTCCATACAATAACCCGGTGAACATTTTGCTGAGTAATTCATCCCTGTCCTCATCCAACAGATTCTTCACGGGAACTGGCTTCTGATTTATCGCCAGATTCACTACCTATAAAAATTAAATTATTAAAAAAATGGAATCTGCAAAAATGGTTTTTTTTTATTAAATTACTATAAGAAAAATATATATAGAAATTATAGCAAATATGAAGGAGAAAGGATTTGTTTTTGTATGTTTCTAATGACTACCTAAAAACTTTTGTGTAGATCTCAATTCACAATTAAAATGTTATTTGCCAGTTCTTCTCTTCCGTTCTACGCCCTTGATTTGAGAACTGGCAGTAAATGTAAAATTGGAAGCATTTAATGAATTTTTCTTTTTTGACGTTCATAAGTGTACATTGTGTTATCTACATGAATGATTAAAACCTTTTTAAAGCCAAAAATTGCATTTGACATATGGGAGTCTGACTTAGCTAAGTTGCTACTCTGAATCATACCCTAGATCTGTAATAACATTGATTTAGTTAACATTATACCTGTCTTTTATCCACACAATCACTCTTAGGACTGTCCTGTTTAGGCCTTCGTTGCACCGACTCTATATTCTTTAAGAAT
This sequence comes from Pieris macdunnoughi, assembly GCA_905332375.1. NCBI lineage: Eukaryota > Metazoa > Arthropoda > Insecta > Lepidoptera > Pieridae > Pieris > Pieris macdunnoughi. The sequence continues at coordinate 108,153 of CAJOBZ010000030.1, read as the reverse complement.
ACATTTGAATCATCCTCCTGCACTTCAGACTCTTTCTGCGCTGCTTCTAGTTGCTTCTGTTTCTCTTCTCTTTCCTGAAGATTGAATGTAAAATATAGTGTAGTACTTAATATAAGAAATTTTTTGTCTCCAATTATCTGGCTCGAAGGACCAAAAAATTATATTTGAAGTTGTTAACTCGAAACGAACAAGGGTGATTAGATTTTTACCCGTTTGTCTGCTGAAGTAAAGTCTATATACAGTACACCCCCATTAAACGCGTTTTCCGTCCCCCATACAACGCGGCTCGCCCCTATAACGCGGCGATTACTCAATTTATATTTCTGTAGTATGAAATTTATAATGTTTTGTCAAGTCCATAATTAGTTTCAATTGTGTTGTTATAAAATTAAACTAAATAACTAATCGGTTTTTTGAATTGTCCAAAAATCGGTTTTCCGATAATACTCTACAACGCGATTTCCTATAACGCGGTCCGAGTCTGTATTACTGTATTTTTAACTAACCTTTAATATGAGGGCATTAGATATCGCCAACGGATCATTCAGTTCCTCCAGCCTCAACAAAATAAGGTACAGAGCTTCGATGTCCAATAGAAGCTGTTTCGTTCTTTTCATCTCCCGAGGTATCTGCGAGACAGTATTGAAATATTAAAAACTTCAGGATGCTGATAGGGCTCCCACGCTATTTTAATGTGTCTACAATATTTGGTTGTGCAGGTGTGGACTGTTAAGCCACGATGTGCAAGCGAGCTGTATCTCTGGTAAGGCACGTGCGGGGCAGCCCTGACCTCATGCTGGAGGTAATAACGGGAAGACTGGATTGCCCTTAAATGAGTCATTGCCATGGACTGCATGTGCCCTACATTTTATGATTAAACATACTTTAAAGGTAACTAGGGTTATATTTAGGATATTTTTTTTTTAATTAGAGCAAACGGGCAGGAGGCTCTCCTGATATCAAGTGATACAGCCACCCATGGACACTCAAACTATTGTAACTAACACAATAATAATGAACTTATGATTGTCTGATAAATAAATTATTATTTTTACTACCTCAGACGGATGAGTGGAGCTAGCAACACTGGGTGCTCGTGACAATCGTGACCCAGCTGGTTCTGAACCCACTACCTCGACGTCGATGATCTTACGTGGGGCTGTTACACTGCCGCACTGAAACATACAAGATATATAAGATATAAGCCGTCTTTTAAACCCATTAAAATTTTGTTTCTTCAAGTTTTACAAATTAAACAAAAGACGTGGGTAGATATAATTTGTTTTTCTCAATGGAGGAGAGTTCCCTAGAGGAGATCGCTCGAATGCGGATGTTATTTCACAGTGAACCGAACTAGGACCTAGAACCTAGTCTCTTTTTGATGTAAGTGACAGCTAAAATACCTGTAGCTTCCCCAAAGAGTTCTCAAACTGCAGCGGCACATATGTCCTTGTCTGGTCTTCACTTGTCGAGTTGTGTCTGTGTGAGTTGTGTCTCTCTCTGTGTCTATGGTTGTCTTCTTGTTTAACACCTACACATAAATCCAAATATTATTAAGAAATCCTCCTCATCATTAAGGCATAGTCCGTAACCAGCAGTCTCGACTTTGGCAATCCATAATGTTGGGCAAAATTGCGGGTAATCGAAAAATGTCTTGGCCTGGCTTGTCTTTTCAATTGTTTTAGATTGGCAATGAACAAGAGATTTGGGAGATTGACTGCCGACCTTCAGTAATTGGAGGATTCTTTTTTAATTTTTATTTTCACTTAACACTAAGTAGATCACAGCCGGTATTAGTAAAGAGAAAAAGAGAAAGAAAAAAGAGTAAAGAGAGAAAGAAATAATTTATATACAGTGTAAACCTCCATATAACGAATTTCGAGGGATCGAGCATTTTTATTCGTTACAGAAAGGTTTCGTTATAGTGAATGAAGAATAATAAATGTTTGGGGTTTGTGTTAAACCAAACAATTTTAACTTATTTTTATGGTATATAGAGAGTTCTTCTTTATAACGAATTACGTTATAAAGAATGTTCACAGTAATACTATATATTTAAAAAAAACATTGTTAAGAGTCTATCTGATACCTAATCCGCACTGTTTAGAAAAAAATTACTAGTAAAATTTAAAATATAATAGAAATGACCCGTAAGGAAAATATTTCAATACCTCCACTATAGAAGGGATGGTTCTGTTGGTTTGCCTTGTGCGCTTCCTTGATACCGGCTTTCTCTTTGTTCGCTTTTCTCTCTAAGAACACCTACAAATTTAAAAAAATACTTTTATAATAAACTTAATCACCACTCAGCATTGATAGATCACCAAGGTTATAAGTTCAAGTCCCGATGAAACAAATGTTTCAGACATGCTGAAGAGCTTCATATCCGCGAAATTGACATCTTTTTTTAACGCTTTATATTTATATAAAAGAGGGTAGACGGCTCATCTGATGTTAAGTGATACCGTCAACCATTAACACTTACTTTTTTTTATATGTCTTAAGATTTTTTTTTAGAACAGGGGCCAAACGGGCAGAAGGCTCACCTGATGGTAAGCGATACCGCCGCCCATGGACACTCAATTACAGAGGGCTCGCGAGTCCGTTGCCGACCTTAAGAAATGTCGCTTTTAAGAATTGGTACGTTCTTTTCTTGAAGGACGCATTGGTTCGGAAATACTTCAGTGGGCAGCTGGTTCCACATAGTGGTGGTGCGCGGCAAAAACTGCCTTAAAAAACGCTCAGTTGTGGAACGGCGGACGTCGAGGTGATACGGATGTAATTTCGTATTCTGCCTTGACGTCCGTTGATAAAACTCAGCTGCAGGTATTAATCCGAATAACTCCTCTGACCACTCCATGGTAAAAGTGGTAAAAGATGCAGAGTCCCCACATCCAAACCTTAGGGTAAATATTTTTATTGAATAAACTTTTAAATATAAACATACCGTATAATAAAAGTCGTGTATATAGGGTGTTCCCGTATTAAGTTGCAACATCTGTATATTAATGAGCCATTGTTTCTCGCGTTGCGTCATCAACCCCGCGTATTCGTCGACATCGCTGGACGTACTTCCGTCGTCGCTGGTGGAGTCTTGGCTGAAATAAATATAAGTTCTTACTTAATAAAACTTTTAACTGAAAGAATTCGGGCTTTCAAATAACTGATCAATAGTTTTATCTTTCTATGTAGGTAATAGGTAACAAGAATGGCTTCAGATTCAAATCTAATATATAAAATTCTCGTATCACGGTGTTTGTATTTTACTCCTCCGAAATGGCTCGACCGATTTTCATGAAATTTTGTGTGCATATCGGTGAGGTCTGCTAATCGGACATCTATTTTTTATCGCCCTAAATGTTAAGGGTGGTCCACTACTAAATTTTTTATTTTAATCAAGGCATCATATCAGGGTTTAACCATCAACACACATATTATGGGTTTTTTTTCCTAAAGGCCCTATCCCAGCACGAATTACTGTGTCAGTGCCTCGGGGTGGACTAATTAGTTATGTAAAACATTAAATTAATTTAATTTAAAAAAAATTCTGAAATGGATACTTGGCTTGCGATAAAATATATCGTGTAAATTTCAAAATCATGTTCTATATACATTTTCGTCATAAAATGAATTCAAAGTGTCAAAAACTGGCTGTTTCGATTTCTTTTATATCAAGCGAAGTTATTTAAATCGTGTATCGACCTTTTAAAATGGACATAAACTACTCAACTCCATCATAAATTTTTTCCATTGGATTTACTTCAAGAAACGATGACGAAATATGGAAAAAAACTGTACTTTTTTAGAGATTGGCGACCGGATCGGTCCTTAATAAGTAAAATGTTTTTTGTTCAGTTCCTGTTTTTATGTTTCAATGATGTATTCCATTGACTATTTGTACAGTAGAATTGTTGTTTGTTGTATATAAGTTAGCTGTGGAGAGAAAATAAATAAAAAAACCTCTGCAGACCCTGAAACGTACCTGAGGTTATATCCACCATTCCGCTGCCCCAACATCGGGTGGATTATGTTGTTAAAATTCCTTCCCAGCATTGGATGATGGCTCGCGTTGTGAAAGCTGTTATACATCAACATCGGATGCGTATTTTGAATCATTTCAACCAAATTCTGCGATGTCAGCTTTTGGGAATTATTGTAAACTTGACTTTTAATTTTTGGCTCCGGACGCTTCTTCGGTGATTGGGTTTGGTTTTGTTTAGCCTTTATCTGTTCGGGTTTTGGTGGTGGGGCCTGTGAAATTTAAATAAAATCAATGTTAAGATAGCGTTATGCAATCTGGAATTTGATCTTTGACTCAAGTAATTTGGTTCTCTTTATAATCTACAAAAACGATTCTGATTTGATGAACCATTTTTATACTCTGATTTTTAATTCCGTAGAATTCTGACAGCTATCATTTTTAGACATGTCAGAGAATACAAACCTTCTTGGCTTCAATATGAGTCTGAACATCTGAGTCTATACATACATTTTATTTGTTAGTGAATGTATACATTTTATTAAGTGCGGTGGTCCACATTTAAAGTGGTTTTACGGCGAGTGATAATTACGTCCCTTTTCATCACAAACAGTAAAAAACGCGAAAGCAAAGATAACATTTTATTTTTTTTAAAAGGTTTACTAAACCTGCAATTTGTAGGCAGTGATGCCAGCTAAAGTATAAAATAAAGTAGTTAAAGTTAATTCGATACATTGTTCGTGATTAAAATATTTGTAATTTTTGTATTAGGTCACTTGAGTAAGTAAATATTTAGATTTAACTTTTTTAGGTAAAACATAAAAAATATGTAGCATTTTATTTTTTATTGCTCAAATGGGTAAAATTTATCCCTTTTTCGGTGGATAACTTTTTTAGTAGCGTGATTGAAATGTCAGAATGCTACAGAATGAAAAATCCGAGTATAGTAGCTTGCCTATGTGAAAATTATCTCTGAACATATAAGGATCTTGAACTTGGTACTTTAGTATCTCTAGTAGTAATAAATAGATTTGTATAGAATGGAGAATTAACGAATGGGGCTTAAAACTTCTTTGTCACATGAAATGTGCAGAGTCTAATTTACTATTTTACTAATGTTTGTGTAATTTATTTTAATGCGTTCCGGTGTTATATTATCTATATCAATATTAAAATTAAAATAAGTGTTATAATATAAATATGTAACTAAATATAATAATCACATAGAACACTCGTGATGACAGTAAAAGAGATAGAAAAAACTCACCCGAAAATTCTGATTAAATTGATTAGCGTTTGAGTTAAAATTCTGCCTCGGCATTCCCATACCGGGAGGAGGTCCCATCATTCTTGGGTTTCCCATCATATTGTGAAAATTTCCGCCAAAATTCCCATTTGGCATCATCTGATTGGCATTTTGACCCATCTGATGGGAGTTTTGACCCATCTGGTTATTTTGATTAGAGTTTTGGTTCATAGGGACATTATGTATTTGATTCAAATTTTGGTTTTGTCCTATGTGATTCATTTGTCCCATTTGATTAAAATTTTGTGGCATCTGATTTTGATTTAAAGTCGGAAATTGGTTTAAATGCATTTGTCCCATTTGGTTGGTATTCTGACCCATCTGGTTGACATTCTGACCCATCTGGTTGACATTTTGGCCCATCTGGTTCATATTTTGTTGCATTTGGTTAATGATACCATGTCCCACATTTTGAAATTGGTTGTTTTGCAGAAATTGGTTCAATTTGCTCTGCCCCAAATTCATGTTTTGTGGTAAATGGTTCATTAGCTGGTTGTTGGGTAGATTTTGACCCATAGCTTTATTCATTTGGTTCAGATTATGACCAATTGGTTGTTGTGGCGCGAAAGGTAATGAAACCGGCGCTTGTAGTCCCGGTGGTCTTTGTAAAATAACTGGTGGAAACCTTGGCTGGAATAGAATGAATAAATTAATTGTGAATCATATTATCTAAAGAAACATAAATAATGCTCATCTTTATCTCATATTTTTTTATATCTATATTTGACACTAAACAATTTTTTATATCCATGATTTCAAAAAATACTATATTATTACTTACTGACATTTAGTTAATAGAGTAAAAGAAAATGTTGTTAGTTTACAAATCTTTATAGAGAATAGAAATATGGTCATGAACATATTATGTTTAGTACAGTAATTATGTAAGTAAATAAATGAAAATTTTTGTTGTCCCATTTTGTCTTTTTCACATTGTTACACACACATACTTGACATTATATGATATTACAAATATTTTCATGAGACAAATGCAAATGAGCCAAAGTTGATGACTCACCTGAAAGTAATTTTGGTTGTAATTTTGAGGTGGTTGATTTTGTCGCAATTGCCTTTCCAGTTCCTCCACTGTACAAACATTCTTAAGAGGTGGAGCCGCAGCCTGCAAATATTATATATTTCTATAAAACATCTTGAATAACATTGTGTGCATTATTAATTAAGTAACAACTAAAGTTATTCCAAGTTATCCAGTTTTGTAAATAAGTTGAACACAAGTATTTACTCTATTACATTAATTTAGCCTTAGGCTTAGTTTGTTTTGTCAGTTACTTAGTTATTGAAACTCATGCGCATATAAAAACATTGTGAAGTATACACTTTACAACCCCCGCTGTCTATACAATTCTAATACTGTTATGTATCATTGCAAATTTGAAAATACTTTGAGATGTCTCTTATTGTTACTTAAACATTTTCGTTATATTTTAACAAGTCATACCTCATGTTGAATTTTACTTTAATGTAAGTATGTAAGTCATTTCAATAACAAATGATATCAGATGTGTTTCAGTTTTAATCAAGTTAAACCAATGTTTTTCACATATTATGTTTCCTTTTGCATAGCACATTCAATTCAACATTCAAATTTGGTAAAAATATATATATTTTTTTATTAACACTTTGTTGCAATACAGATATAAAGTAGAATTCAAATAATTAAATAAAAAAAGGGCAACTGGCGACTCAACCAATCTCTTTCAGGCAACTTACCACAGGTGGTGTAGGAAAGAAGTCATGTCTCCACACACTGGAGCCAAGAGACGTTCTTGGCTGGACATCACCATCATCCAACACTAGCTGAGATAATGATGCTTCTGTAGAGAAAAACCAGAAATATTTTTAAAATACCAAAGTGTTATAAATAATATGAAACTAGGACAAACAGGATATTTTGCCTCAGAGGCTGTTAGAGAACTTGCCTTGATCAGAAAGGCCAAGAGATGGGAATTCCTTTTTCCGAAACAAATGTTAATACAACTAGAGAAAGTTATTCCAAAGCATTAGTTTTGTTTAAATAACAAAAGGAATGTTATATGAAATCATTATATCTTACCGAGTCTTGAATCAGCCTCGTCCATAGCATTTTGACGCCTACTGCTCTCCACCTGGTTTGCGTGTTGCTCATGTTCCACCTCCCAATCGAGATCATCTGAAAATTATATTTGTAATTTTTAAAAATTATAAACCGGCTGATTCTGACTGAATTATTAAAGTATCAAATGATTTGGCTCAACACAATGGTCCAATATGAAGGGGTTGAAATGTCTCATGAATAATCTCAAACTGTTGCCTTGTTACTTATAAATTCATGGTTATTTGCACATACTGTGAGGAAAGTGAGGGAAAGATTATCACCAGTTTTTAAATAACATTGAATATTTTATTATTATTTTACCATCATGTCCAAAGGTCTCATTGTTAAGAGCATCATACTCCTCCTCCGAAGGTTCAGCACCACAGTCGTCATTTAAGTTCTAGAAAAATTTTCACAATTATATATAACAATACTTTATTATTCTAGAAATGCTGTCACAATTGTCAAGAATACTTATATTATAGCTCTATCACATGTGGTTCTATCACTCTATTAATATTGGTTTTTATATTTATTCCTATTGCCTTTTCCAATACACAATTCTAGTAATCCTACTAGAATTAGACTATATCCCCTCTGATATTATCTGGATATATTTAGTAAGAAGTAAGTCCTATTAGCTTTAATAAAATATCATTAATCTTTCTTTACAATGAATATAAATTCTAATAACTAAATAAAATATTATTTTTAAAATATTTATTTTTATTAGTGCTTAAAGCATATATGTTCTCCATAAATTAAGTTAAAAATTACTCAATATGCAAAGACTGGAAATCCCTGACATTATTGCAATACTATAAGTACTAAGTATCCAGGTTAAAGAAAAAGACTAAGTTTTGAAACCTCTTTAACAGGAAACATTATACAGTTACTCAGAAACGTTGTTTTATAAATAACACTGATGATATAGCGATCAAAACAAGCATTTGTATCGGAAAACAACGAATACATAAGTGCTACATATAGTACATACCATATAGACAACTGATTTCAACACTTTCTTAGTCATTTTTATAACAATTAAGGGATGCCATAAACACTTCACATAGTCCACAATACTATTAACCAGAATTTAATAGGAAAAACAAATATATACATAGGAATGGGGATATAAAAAAACAAATTGTTGCAAAGTAGGTGTTACTGGCACGCTGGCACCTAAACTTTATCTACGATATATAGGATGTTATATATCAAATTAAAGGTCTTAATTCACGTAAAAGTATAATAACTTACCGATAACGAAGTATCGATCCCGAAAAAAGAATCTGCCATTGGATTTTTTCATGTATCATGGGCAAAAATGACATGACTTGTCACGCTATTGTGTCGCAACTCGCAACAGCTATGGCGCCATCGTCGATGTAACGTCCGGAAACAGCATATAAAATAGATTATACTTGAATCATTAATGAAATTTAATGTACACAGCCGTTTTGTTAATAATATTTACACGTACAAAATTCAACTGCTTAACGAATTATTAAAATAAGCATGAAGTATTTCTTTTAATTTCCAGCTGTTTATAATAGATTTTGACATACAGAAGTCGTAGTTCACGTTAAGTGTAGTTTCTGAACTTCACTTGAATATAAATTTGGGAATAGTCACTAGTCCCTACTATATTTTTAAATAACTATAAAAGTTATCTATGAATGTGAAATCAGAAAGCACCGATATATTTTTAAACTGAATTGCATTGTGGGTATTCGCAACGAGAGTTAATTGAATCCCTAGACATTTAATTAAATATGGATATTCAATAAACTCGCTAAAGTTCCGTCAGAAAAGTGACTGAATGAAACGTTTAACGAGATAAACGTTCGACAACAAGACATTTCAGAGCTTTCGGTCAGACAGATAGTTAAACGTTTTCGCCACTGCTTTATTTAAATCAAAACGCTAGCGAGTTGATTGAATATAGATCTTTAATTAACTGTCTAGAGATTCAATTAACTCTCTGATTTAACTACTTTACTGCGACATATACACTGTTTAACAGCACGCAGCTAACAGATTAACCACGTGGCAAGAATATCAATTGCTACTGTGAAATTCTAAGCTGTAGATGAAAATGATTCTTTTTTATCATGGTATTATGTATTAGTTTATGATTGATGCCAATTGTCATGTACGTATGAAACATGCGTGTTAAATGGCGAGACGTACTTACCCATATAATGTAGAAACTTAGGTCATCTGTGTTATTAAGTACCAATACAAAAAAAACGTGTGGCACTCGGGGACTGCCGCGGTAAAGCTATTGCATAGCATTTTTTATCAACTTATGCAATTATAATTATTTATATATTTTTGATGTTATACTTCTTTAGGCGCGTTATGAAAAATTGATGAGAGTGAAATTTTACGATGCGCGCGCACCATGACACAAAATTAACAGAATGAAGTTGCCCACGGAAGATGCTACGGCATTGGATATGATTTAAAAACAACATTCGAATAATAATGGAATTTATGTTACACTTAATGTAAGAGAATAAAAAAAATAAAAAATAATAATAATAATAAATAATATAATATAATAATAATAAATATTTATTTATTTAATTTTTCAAATGTAAACTGAACTTTATTTACTATAATGACTCCTTTTCCAGTCTTTGATTATTTAATTGTAATTAATTATTTGCATGCAATCAAAAACTATTTTTAATAATGCCAAAGAAGTATAACTTCTTACGCGCGTACAAAAGTACACGCACCCTTTTTTATCTAATATTGTTGGTGTTAGTTGATTTGTTTTATGCATTTATTTAACAAATAAAATTATATGGATAGGTTGGATGGATGGATGGATGATACCCAAATTAAATCAAATAGTTTTCATTTTCAATACCTAGTATGATAAAATAGCATCTGTTTGGTTTACATATACCTACCTACGCTGTTTGATTTTAAATTTCAGGGAATCATTCTTTTCAATATTTCAGGAAAAATTTTGAGGAGGCCTTCACTCCGTCGGAGGTCATGTACTAATATTAAATAAAATATGTAATTCTTATAACCACCGCACAAATATACAGTATTTACAATACTCTTAACCTACATAGTAATAATAAGAATAATTACATATTAATAAATATAAATGAATACAAATTTAAAACGTTTGGTCCCGTGTGGCAGTGTTTTTTTTTTTTTTGGATTTGGGGAAGACCTTTCAATTGCATATTACCACAGATTGTCGATTTGGATGTGCACTGTGCAGTCGAAAGCGAGTTGTTGACAAATGACAGCTGACAATTTTAATGTGTTATTCGTTATTCGTATTTACTATTTATTTTTCCTATTAATATAAAATTCAGTCTTATAATAAATATAATTTTGTAATGTTTATGTTCATCCTTTATCCTAATAATTTATATATATCTATAGGAATTAGTGAAACTACAGAACCCTTTATATTAAGTTTAAAGTAATTTGGTATGTATCGATTTAATATTAAATAATTTTATTAAGACTATATAATAGAGTTTTAACTTTAGTAATATTTTTGGTAAAAATAAACAGTACGTATTTAACGCAAATCAATTTGTTTTAAAATGAATAAACTCATCGAAATGCGTCTTTCTAACGAATGCAATTATCGTATATATGTATATATAAATTTTAATAATTATTTTATGTTACAAGGTCACAAGTCGTAATAACATATTTTCTTATAGGTCTTTTCATTACCCTTCCTATGAGATAATACGTTAATATGTATATGCTTAAAGTTATTGTTATGATTCAGGATAGGATATAATTACAGATTATCTTTTCTTTATAATATTTTTATTAATTTAAATAACCTATTCCATAATTTTGTAGTTGTAAATCAGTATCTATATTTTCTATTCGAGATATTACTTTGACTATAATAGTTAAAAGTTTCTAGTATAGTTGAAAGTCATGTTTTTACTTAGCTTACACAAACAAACTTTGATTTGAATAATATTTTTGTAAGTATCTTAATAGATTTAATCCAAATCTTATTGGATTGTGGTTACTTTTATAATATATGTTTTTCTTAAAACAATAGATTATATTGCATAATTGGAATACAAATAAATAATTCACAAATGTTACTTAAATAATTGATTCATTCACAGAGTGACGTAGTGGCCTTATCAAATGTATTGTGTCTAGCTTTTAATTTATTTCTGACGAATATCTATGTTAGCAAAAAATTTTGGTATGCAGTGTTTTTTACAAATTACCATATCTTAATTAAATACATAATTAGGATATTAAACTTTACGTAATATTTTAATAAAGTAACTATTTTTCATACTGCTGTACAATTAAACTATGTAAGTGCTGGTGATGAACATCACCTTATTAGGTTGTACAGTACTGCAACACATATTTGTAATGAGTTAATATTAAAGGATGTTTCTTCATAAATTAACAAAGTTTCTCATTTGTAAGTTCAAAATATCCAGACTGGATGTCTAAGTCTCAGGTCTGAATCTACCCTTATCTCCTCTTAGTTTATATGATATCAGTAACAAGTTGCAATGTCATTATAAATAGGTAATCTCTAATCGTCTTTTCAGGTAAAATGCATTGTCAAGTAATAGTTCCTGAAGGGTCGTTGAAGGGTAAAGTTTGCAGTACTCCTTGTGGTAAAAAGTATTACAGCTTTGAGGGCATTCCCTACGCAAAACCACCTATTGGACCACTTAGATTCAAGGTGAGTTACAAGGTAACTTTGGATTTACATTTAGAAGAGGTATTTTTTTAAATTTATTACAATACCTTAAACACACTTCAATTTATTTAATAACAATACCAATAACGAAGTTTTCCTTGTTAGCTACTTATTTTATGCTATTACTATTTCTTTGCTATTCTCTCTCATGCATCAATAATCACACAACTTGTGTATAAATCACCTCAGTTGTTTTGCTGAGTATATAAACTTTATTTTATATTGCAATTATCATTTTCAGGCTCCAGAAAAATGTGACGATTGGTCTGGAGTTCTTGATGCAACAAAACCAGGAAACAAATGTGTACAAATGAACCTCATAGATGGTTCAATTGAGGGATCAGAAGACTGCTTATACCTAAACATATACACTCCAAGTTTGCCATATGAAAAAATACAAAAACTCCCAGTTCTGTTCTTCATACATGGTGGCAGGTTTTTAATGGGCTATGGTGATTATTACCGACCAGACTATTTGATACGACACGACGTTATCTTAGTTACAATAAATTATAGGCTAACTATTTTTGGTTTTCTATGTCTTCACACTCGAGAAGTACCTGGAAATGCAGGACTTAAAGATACTGCTATGGCATTAAAATGGGTACAAAGTAACATAGAACATTTTAACGGTGATATAAATAATATTGTAGCATTTGGAGAAAGTGCTGGAGCGGCTGTTGCATTGTCCTTCCTAAACTCAAAAATGATTAATGGTATTTCAAAGATAATTGCGCAATCAGGTACATCTCTATCAGACTTGTTTATGGTAGATGATGACCCCGTCGAAAGGGCTAAAGCGATTGGGACAAGTTTGAGTCACGAAGTAAGAAATACGGGGGAACTATATGATTTACTTATAAATGCTTCCGCAGAGGACTTGATTGGGGCATATATGTCACAGGAATTAGGTAGGGAAATTACTACCATTCATGCGTATCTTCTACCGGTAGTTGAAAAACAATTCGAGAATACCGAACGGTATTTTGACGAGTACCCTCTTCAATCGATAAGAAATAATCGATGTAAAAATATACCGTGTCTCATGAGTATGGCGACACATGAAGCTGCATTATTTTTGAACCGCGACGATTCTGGTAATATAATCTTCACCAATAATTTACGAAAATTTATACCAAACTATGCATTCGTCGACCTTGAATCGAAAGAAGCGTACAATATAGAGAGGGTATTGAAAAAATTGTATTTTAAAGACAAAGAAATTGGTCCTTCGACGCTTCCGGAATATCTGAAATTGACATCCGACGCCTACTTCGCTCGGGACTTCGTTTATACAGCTGAAATTTTATCTTCAAAATGCAGTTTTTATTTATGTAGATTCGATTACCCGGGAAATATGAATACGCGAATCATGAAAAAACTCGGTGTTGAAGGTACAACGCATGGTGATCTGATACAATATGTGTTTTATAAGGAGAAAAAGGCGAAATCGTGTAAGGATAGTGATAGAGCGATTATAGATATGTTGTGTGAAATGTGGTGCAATTTCGCGAAGACTGGGTATGTATAATTCTTAACTAAATAAATATTTGCCCAAAAATCAATTCAATGAATTCCGTAAATTGTAATTGACTGATTTAAATAAATAGTCCTTGAATATTATTAAAAATCTTATGTAGGATTATCTTATATGGAATAACACAAATCAAGCAGTACCTAATGGCGCTGCAAATTCGCTTTTTCATTCTCTAGGACTGACGTAGGCACACTCAAATCGCATGATGCGCTATCTTGAAACGGTTAGATTGTGGGTCCGGTGGGGGTCTTCCCTGAGAGATACGATCTTCAAATGTTATTCCTCCCTCAAAGGCCGGCAACGCACCCACTAAAAATGGGTGTCTATGGGCTGCGATGATTGCCCTTTCCCCCCCCATAAGAAAAAAATTTTTGATCAAAAATTTACAAAATTTCACTGCTACCCTAGAGTATTTGTTACAACAGTTATTAAAAAGTATCACAAATATATTACGAAATAAATATCATTTATAAGTTACCAATAAAATTACTGTAAAAGAAAATCGTGTCAAACATAAAATATTATCTTACTTTGACATTGTGTAAAAATACTATTTACATAAATGACGGTACAGCGATGACTTTGTCCGTATAAATTAAAACTCTAGCAAATTTAGTTTTTATTGTGGGAATTTTAACTATTGTTTTCTGTCCAATTTTTTTTTAAATAATAATAATAATTTACTTATTGCAATAATAAATAATAAAATAAATATGTAAGGTGGTACAATCGTAAGTTCGCATATTCTGCCACACACAATGGCGCGCAAATTCGTCTTTAAAGGAATTTTACATTATTAGTCAAATGAATTGGTCAATTCTTATATTGTTTGTATCGTACATATCATATTATACTTAATTAAATTTATATCATCTACAGTGTCTCACGCAAATAATCATTAATTGAATAGTACATTTTTTCCAAAAGTAATACACCCGAGTCGCTTTTTAAAGACTCTAGACGGAAGATCTTCTAATTATTTTGGTAATTTATTGTAAACCTTAATTGCCATACAAAGGTGTTTTTCCTAAACAGTTCCAGATTGATTTTTGGCACAGCCAATTTCTCCCCATGTCTACTTCTTACTTCGACTTCAACATTCGACTTAAGAATATGTATTTTATTAATTATATCGACGTAGGAAAGCACATTTGCTGTAAGTAGACATATTGCAATTGTTCGCCAGAGCCAAAAACTTTATTAATTTCGGAAAAAATTAATAGTGTCTGACCTATCCATGATATTGCTACCATTTTGAAACATAATTTATTTAACTGTATCACCATTTGCAATGTAAACTTTTTATCCAGTTATAAGTACGTGTTTGGCTATTACAGCAAACAGTTTTTTAAATCACAAACCTTTAAAACGCTGTAACTAAGGAAGAAAAATTACGCGCGGAAATATTATCAATTTACAGGCGGTAAATATGCTGTATGCAGGAAATTTATGTATTTGGGTACTTTTAATTGCAATTCAAGATTAAGATTAGTTTATAATTTGATTAGATCTAGAAATGCAGTGGTATTTGGTAATGTAATGTTTGGTTGAAATAAAATGTCGTAAATGGTAAAAAAAAAAACTGTAGGTTCCCTAAACTAGCTGTAAGTAAACGAATTAAAAATCACACGCCGCTGAAATGCTGTAAGTAGCGTTAAGTTTTTAAATGGGAAGAAGTAATATTTGTAAAGAAAAAATGCAGATTTTCTTTTCTGTAGTGCAAAATGTCTGAAATGACTAGATTTTGGTCTACATACAGCATTTAATCTTGCTAAAAATAATATAAGTACGGGCGTTTTCAACGGCGTATGTAATTTTTTTTTCATGTAGAAACAGGACCCAGGTCATTCGATGCGGCTTTTTTTCTGATTCTAATGGCAGGAAAAAGTCACTTTAGTATTTTGTCTACTTACAGCAAATATCTTTCCTACGTCGATATATACCGAATTTACACAAGAGTACTTGGCTATTATCTACTTATAACGTTGATATTTTGTTGCGGAGATATTTTATCTTGTATATATTTTAATTGTATTTTTTTATATTTTGTTTACTTAAATTGTCATACATTTTAGATAAAGAGTTTAAACGTATGTTTGATTTAGTACCTACCTATGATTTGGTAAACTTTATGTTTTTTACCTACCTACCTGGGTTTACCTATATTCTGTTTTGCAGAAAACCATCATGGAAACATCAGAACACCAAGTGGTTACCATATAAGAAGAGCCAAAAATTATGCCTTAATATAGCTGAAAATAATATTCAATGTATACCGTTACCAGAGTTCAGTAGGAATAAGGTTTGGATAGATTTAGTATGCCAAAGGTCTAAATTATAATTATATAAGCAGAATAAAAGTAATTCTTCTTTAAATTTGCATAATTTTAGTTTTAGAATTTATCTAAACTCTGATTCTTATTCTTTATTCCGTAGAATTCTGACATTTCATACGTGTTGCTACTAAAATAGACTCAGATGTTCAGACTCGTATTGAAATTGAAAAATGTGCCCGGCCAATAAGGTTTGTAATCTCTGACAAGTCAAAAATAGATAGCTGTCAGAATTCTACGGAATTAAAAAGCAGAGTATAGATGTATCTTATTTGTTACTTCTTAATTTAGATAGAAAATACTTTTTGTTCTATTAACTAGGGGCTTGTCGACTTATAAAAAGTGCTTTTGTGACTTAACTATCAGGCATATGTATGATAATCATGAGATAAATGTATCGACATTTTATATTTATCAAGTATTATATTCATCGTTTTATGTATTTTAGTACGCGCATAATTTTTTTATATATTTTTTTATATTTTTAATACTGTATTATAAACCTTTGTTGCTACTTGCAATAGCTTAAAAGTATTGTAATTTTTCAAGTTTTTAACACCTCAAACTATGATGTGTCAACTGTCAAGTGTCAAAGTCAACAGGTAAATTTGACATGAGTATCTGTGGCTTTATAATAATTATTATATTATTAATAATTTTTAACATAGCATTGTCTTAACCGATGTACTTTGAAATATTGAATAGCGTGGCGATTTTTATTGGTCAAACCCCTAAATCGAATTCAAGCTACTTGAGTGGTGGAAATGTTAAACAAAAGACTTTTCTTTAGTCCAATCACAGATACGCAAACACACGCCATTGTTCCGTTTTGTTTTTTTACGATACACGAAATGGATTCCGTTATATATTAAGCTGCGTATACATTAAGCGCGCAAACCATCGAACATTGGCGCGCGCGGCGGCCGCGCTCTATGTAGACGGGTCGCCGCGCGCGGCGACTCGAACATTGCCGCGCTCGAACGTGCCGCGGGTCGAACCGCTCGATGTCGGTTTTGAGACCGCATCAAAGGAGCTTCACTCGTTGGCGCGCCAGTTGGGACGGTTTAAGTTTTGTGATTTGTCGCGCGGCAAACGTAAAGGACAACGAAAAGTGCCGTATACTTATTCAATTGTATAGCGTAAAGAATTTTTGTGGAACAGCAAATCCACCCAATACCACATCGCTGAGGTATGATGCGTGGATAGAAATCAGTAAGAAAATGGATATACCTATTCCTGACTTGAAAAAGAAAATGACTACACTTTTGGCGTCCACAGAAGAGAAAAACAGAATAGCTAAAGTGTGACTGGTCTGGTAATACCTATTTATTTTGCATTTACAACAAAAAAGTAATATAATTAAAAATTTAAGGAGACAAAACTAAAGTAAATTTTAAGTTTGGTCCTGTCTCAATGTAATTTTAATAGAAGATTTCTCGCTGTATTCCGATACTTATTCGTTGAGGAAAGCATCAGCCTGGAGCCAACGACCAGCTCTGGGGTCTCACTACTACTACAGGGCCAACTTAAATTTTTAATTAGCGCCTGTGCACTTGAACCCCGAAACTTGCATAGATTAAAGAAAAGATAATCTCTGTAATTTATGTGTAAAATTTAATATCGTTACATTAAAATCCTAAATTCATAATAAAATTATTTACCGTATAATGAAGTAAATAAAATATTTATAGCAATAATTAATTAACAAGAGGACTTCACATAAGTTAATAAAAAAACTACAATTTGACGGCTCATTGGTCTAGTGGTTAGTACCCCTGACTGCGAATCCATGGGTCCCGGGTTCGATCCCCGGTGAGAGAAACATCGAGATGAGCATTTGGTGTTGAGCTTAGGTTTTTGTGTTTAGGTTGTTTTTATGTAACAGTATTTACAATTTAAATAATAAAAGTAATTAATAATTAATAAAAAGAAAATTAAAACAAATTTAAAAAGTTTAGTCCCTGTGGCGGTGTACCTTTTAACCTATTTATTTTGCATTTACAACAAAATAAAACGCATTTTGTAATTACGTAAATAATTTTTATTTTTATTACAGCACAATGAAGTTTACGTTTCGAAGTGGTTTGCTTTCGATGACTTTAATTTCATGAGGGATAAAGATCTACCCAATGAAACATTGGACACAATGTCTGAAAATGTGAGTACAAGTTTTAATATCTATTTTGCCAAGATATTGCACCATTGGTAACAAAGTGATGGGTAGGTGTGAACGTATTTGTTGTGCAAATTTCCGCTTTTTGGGAATAGTGGGCAGTAGTGAGGGGCAGTTTCATTTCTCCATGTTCCAGGTATAATTTGTCTCCCTTTTTCCTTCACATCTATACATCCTTGCGGCGTGTACTGTGTGTCAGAGTTTTTTTCTCAAAAATGCAAAGTTTGTTGCTAAAACAATTTGAGCAATCTTTGGTTGTGAACATAGGTTTGCTAGAACTCTAAAAACTGAGCTCAGAATCCCGAATGCATTTTCCACACACTACGTGCTCGAGATAACCTGTAATTAAAGATTTTTCCTCGGAACCCCTTTCTAGATCTCCTGGAAATGGTTTCATAGATTCATTTAAAGCAAAGCTTGTCAGCTAGAATCACATATGGTACTTTGAAGGAATAGGGCACTTGAAGAATGGATGGAGGAGGAAGTCTCATAGATTTTTCTTCTATTTTTTGTATAAGTTTGTATTTTTGAAAATACCGCCATAGAGTCTACCTTGACAGCCCACATTTACATACGTAAAACAAGTTGACGACTAAGTAGTAAACTAAACTAAAAAACTTTTTGTAGTTGAAAAATTCTGTGCCATGTTTTAGGTGCTTGCAAACTACATGTTTGCCATCCAAGCACCTACTGCATGAGGAAAGTCCCATTTGTTTTCGAAATCGTGTGCTATCTGGAACCATTCTTTTTGAGTCCGGTACCTGCAACAATTAATTAAACATTGGTTTTTTTTTATAGTGCAACAGCACAAATTGCACAAAATGATAAGGACCAATTACACCTTCTGCTATGGAACAAGAAATAGAACCACCAAGTGACATTTGAACGCTCCAGATAGTCTGAGAGTAAAGAAAAGAAAAGGCAAACGCTGTAGAAGATTCCCCTGCTGAAAAAAGCATCAGGTTCTCACTGAATCTGCTGAATTGCTGACCCATATTTTTCATACGGCCAGCACATTGCTAATGAGCTCCGTAAAATTCACGGACTTTAATATACAAAGCTATTAACAATGTAATATTTGAAGCTGACTTAGGAAAATATGGGTGTTGTACCCAAATTTCACAGTCACACTACACCTCAACGCCGTCTCCTCAGGCCTCGACTCCGTCTTCTCAGATTCCAGAACTACTCCTACTGCTGAACGTGAACCAACGCCATTGCCTATGGACGATTTTTTTCCCTAAATAATAATAAAAAATATCAATAAATAAACATAATTATTAAAGAAAACTACATATTTTATTTACTCACCTTTACCCAGTCTTTTAGTGCATCGCAAAGTGCATCGCAAACTTCAGGAACAATTCTTGAAATTGACTGTTTAGAACTCGAAAAAGGTATTGCAGGTAGTATAGGAGTCTCCAGTTGCCAGAAATCTTAAGTTTGCTATCTTAGAACGATTTGCCTCTCGAAATTGCGTGTTCATTTTCATAACACTTGGTTCTATTAATGATTTTATTAATTCGAACTCTGCAGTTGACATCGCGTAATTTTTTTTATAGTGTCTTCAACGGCTTCATATCTTATGTCTTCCAGAAGTTTCACGCTATATAGCGATCTATTAAGATATAACTTTTTCATCCACCAACGCCTTTTTCTTTTATTTTTTTACAAATAGATGGTGAATCACAATGAAAGCGGAGCCGCCCGACCACGCGCGTCCATACTCGCAGGTTTACAAGAGTGAACTGGTCTGACTATCCGCCGCGGTCTGTTCGCGATGGGTCGCCTGCCGCGCGCGGCAGTCACGTCCAACTAAATTTATATCTTCATTTGGCTGCGCGGCAAATGAAGGTCAACTCTGGTCGAACATTGGCTCGCGCGGCTGCGGCTTAATTTATACGCAGCTTTACGTAGTCGGTCCCAAAGTTCTGTCACAAATGGAAATAATGACAAAAACAAAAGTACTAATCAGTTTTTAATGAGTGATGTATCAATTTATAGTACATTAATTAAGGAATAGAAATAGCATAAAATTATCCGAAATGATCTCCCTTATTTTTAATACTGGCCCTTAAGCGCCGCGGCCAGTCGTCTATCAGCAGCTATTCGGTTTTCTTTCAATGTCCACTCCATCGTGAAAAATTACGGAAAGTGATTGTTTTTTGTTTTAAAACAATAGTCAAACATTCAAAAATATAATGCAATATTTTTTTTATAAAATCATGTTCGAAATTTAAAAATAATGTGTCAGTGACAGAACTTTGGGACCAACTACGTATATTCTCTCAACTTTTAAGGGCGTCGCCACCCGCTCGTGAAGAGGGGTCAGGGCCCCAGTAGATATAATATAGAGGATGGGAAACCTTCAACATGGTTTTGACCCTTAAAATAAAAATATGCAGTATGCGTTCTGTCCCGTTCTAACGCGTATTTATTACGTCATCGTGTGTTAGGTTTTTATTTTCGTTACGGAATTTCTTGATTCGGTCTCCACGCTCAAAGCCCGCGATAAAATCTATGTAATTTCTTAATTTAATAATTAAAAAAAAAATTGATTAATTAATCATGAAAAAAAGTTTTTTCCATTCCCTAGTGCCACCCACCCGCCTGGCGATGCTTTTGTTTCTTATCATATATTTATAGTGATATAGTAAATGACGTTAATAATATGACTACAGTAGAACTAGCTCCGATTCCGATCGCCGATTTCCGAGTGCGAGTGTGACCACTTGCAACTGCTCACCGTCAGCGAATGCGTGACCTGGCTGCCCGAAAACGGTTGAAGACCGCAAACAGCTTACATTACGGAGATCTTTAAAAAACAATGATTTTTATTTCTAAACTTGTACATAAGTAATTTTATTTATATTTAAAACATGTGAAAATTTCATTTTCTTTCATTTAATTCAATAAAAAAATAGTGCAATATCAAAACGTAGTTTTATTCTCTCCAATGGCAATTTTTTTAAAAAATCCGACTATCGAATATTTGATTATGATGGGTCCCGGTCCCCATTATTGATATTGTTTTAAAATTTTATTGATTTTGTATGGTTTTAAGTTTTACAAGGGTTTTAAATATATGCTTTGTTTTTGTTACCTATTGTTATGGATTTAAATTTTTTTTGTTGAAATATAAGGTGCTCTGAATTTTTACGTTTTTTATTTAATCGTTTGACCTTACCTGTACCTAAGCCTAGCCGTGCGAATACTATAAATATAAAGAATCCTCGAAACGAAATATAGTATTCACGGTGTTAGAAAACGTTGTCACAAAATTTACGATACTTACTGTACTAAATATAAGCGAAATATGGAGACAAGTATTCCTAATAATCCGAAATGTTTTTTTGTGTTTTAAAAAAAAAAGTGGTCTTTCGCAGCTTCCCTTGCATGAAAATGGAAAATGTTACAGCCCCGTCATCGCCTGATAAGTATTTCTAATCTTTTTTCATATCAATTTTCGTCTATATATACTTGTGATGAATTACATGTTGGCAGTTCCAGCTGATATTGGCAATGTTCGTGGTCTAATGTCCATTAGCTTTTGTGAAGTCAAAGTCAAAATCATTTATTCATATAGATAACACAATGTACTCTTATGAATGTTAACGTAAAATTGTAAACACCGTTAGATTGTAATCTATCTCGCGAGATTATAAACTGTCGAAAGATTGTGAACCTCAGCTTACTGCTTACAATTTAACGTATTATTATTTGGTAGATTGTACTACACTAACTTAGTTATCATTCAAACTTCTTTGGTCAATTACAGATTAATTTTACTTTCCAACAATTTCATATAACTACCGAATAATAATACGTTAAATTGTAAGCAGTTCGTTGAGGTTCACAATCTTTCGACAGTTTATAATCTCGCGAGATAGATTACAATCTAACGGTGTTTACAATTTTACGGTGACATGAACGTCAAAAAAAAAAATATCTAATTTTATATTTACTGCCAGTTTTCAAATCAAGGGAGTAGAACGGAAGAGAAGAACTGGCAATAAACTCTCCGCCACTTTTAATCACCAAGTTTTTTGTTTTACACAACGTTTGTAAGGAGCTGCAACCATTACACCATGTTCCACATGACATCTTAAGTAATAAATAATAATAAAATAAATTAAAATCAAAGATTTGTCCTCTATCAGCAGGAGGCATGGTGAAATAGGAGCACGCACTTACATTCTCGTGGGAATAACATAGTCGAAATAACTAACATCACCGCATAAACATTTACCATAGAGAGTGTTCAGAGGAGTTGTTCGGATTAATACCTGCAGCTGAGTTTCGTCATCGGACGTCGAGGCAGAGTACGAAATTCCACCCGTATCACCTCGACGTCCGCCGTTCCACAACTGAGCGTTTTTAAGGCAGTTTTTGCCGCGCACCACCACTTTGTGGAACCAGCTGCCCACTGAAGTATTTCCGAACCAATTCGACTAAGGGTCCTTCAAGAAAAGAGCGTACCAATTCATGAAAGGCCGGCAACGCACTCGCGAGTCCTCTGGCATTGAGAGTGTCCATGGGCGGCGGTATCACTTAACATCAGGTGAGCCTCCTGCCCGTTTGCCCCCTGTTCTATATAAAAAAAAACAAGTAGCACCCGTTCACGAGTATGAAGATGAAATATCTAAGAAAATTAAGGGCTTGATACTAATAAATTTGCTGGGCTAGACTAGATTCCTCCTATTCTTTGTAAAGCTATGTAGATTTGTGTTACATTCACCCCAAACTTTTATCTATAACTTAATAGATCTCATAAATACGGTGTTTTTCCTGAAGTGTGGAGGAGGTCTCGTGTAGTACCTGTTTATAAAGAGGGAGATATTACCAACGTTAATAAATACCGTCCTATTTGTATTTTATCTTGTACTACCTGATCCGGCTAACTTCGTTCCGCCTTACAGTCTAATATTATGTTTGTTAAATTAGTTAAACTTATTTTAGGATTTCATAAATACAACTTTTTTTGCAAATACAAATGTTTTATTGCTTGCCATTGCGAAAGAAGAATGGCAGTTTTACACATTAGGCCTCCTCAAGCGCCAATATTGCGATATTGCATGTTAAAGCACTTTCTGGTATAAATTTTTTTTGATGAGGTAACATGTCTTCAATCAAGATCAAAACCTGGGTATGCATCTCCTCATTCACCTCAAGATCGAAATTTCTTGAACTGACACGAATTCGACTTAAAATGATGCGTAGTTTTGCCAACAGATGGCGCCACATGCTGATTGCGTTCGTAAAATTAATTTACTTATTTATTGTTTATGTATCAATGTGCCCAGTGTTGGCAAGCTTTTGTAAATAAAATATAATAAATGCATTGATATACAAAAAACCCAAGATGCACAGTCTCGAATAAAAGTAACGCTCGAAAGTGTCCCGAAACACTATTTCTGTCCATAACAGTATATGTTACAAGCATATATTATTGCAAAATCAACCTTACGCGAATTGCTTAAAGTTGTTATTACAACGCAGTGTATACGTACTTAAAGCAATAAAATTTTACGACCGACCGTGGTCGGTAGGACAAGGTATTGAGTGGAGTCGAACATGACTTTTTTATTTACAACTATTTAACATAATTTTAAATTTATCCGACTTTTCGGGTGCTTTACAGCGTGAGTGGTCACGGTGACTGAAGACAAAATGTGTTGGATGTTAAATAGTTGTAAATTTATAATAATACATAACATTAATCCGGTTAAAAAGTTTTTTCTTTAAATTAAAAAAAAATGTTAAATTGGCTACCTCCTGACCCACACTTTATATAGCGTAAATATATTTGTCAAAAACTACACACAAAAAAGTTCAAGAGTACATAAATTTATTTATAAAAAAAACACAAATAAATAACATCGACTCCACTTATAGACGCGAGACTATTTGAAATGAGCGCACAATTTAGAATGTTGCGCTCATTTTTTGAGGACGTTTTTTAGACGTTGATTGTGCATCTTGGGTTTTTGTATATCAATGAATAAATGACACTTAAAAAGCAATAAACGCGTTCTCGTCATGTATTATAACTTTAAAGATATTGTTTCTCTCTCATTTCTCTTTCTCTTTCATTGTTTGAAGTCAAACCTAATAAAACCTGGGTTATATATAGCTATAAACCTCGTTTTTGTTTTAGGGAACCAACATGGTTGGTAAGTCACAAAGCTTAAAGGTTACAAAAGACAGACTTTGTTTGAACATATGTGTGTGTTCCGTTCCCACATTACGACAATATAATCTTATAGATTGATTCGGCGAGAGACGAAATTTTAAGAATATATTTATTTCAAAGAATTACACAAATATATATTCAACAAAAATTTAAAATATGTCAATAACTACTACTATACTTTAATCTGTATTTAAGTCTAGTCATTTTGTTTTATGCAAGTGTAACAAAATAATTACAGTCCAAACAATTATTTCTATGCTTTCGTATACTTACGCGTTATTGCGCGTTACGCACTCGACCGTAGGTAGTTTTGACTTCGTACCTTGATGAAATGTAGGTAAAGGTTATACCAGAAAGGTATAAGGTCATTTTTATAGGTCCTGTCTCTGGCAGCGTACCCGTGGAGCTACCGGGCGACTTTTCTCTTCCATATAGTCTTGATTTAGGTGTTTTTTAAATAGGCTATTTTATTATTATTATTATATATTTATATTTACAATATAATTAACCTACATAGCAATAATAATAAAAATTTAAACTAATTTAAAAAGTTTGGTCCCTATGGCAGTGTAGGTACCTTTAATGCCGGGAGCATTTCCTCACTGTATTGCGATACTCATTCGTTGAAGGAAGCACCAGCCCTGCGATTTGGCATTCTGATAAACAATAAACTACAAGCTCCCACCTTTTCAGAATGCCAAATCATAAAATGACTGCTTAACGACTGATTTGAGAGCGACCGCCGATGCGAAAACCGCTGTGTGAGTTCGAAAAGTGAGTTACAGAATCGCAGGGCAGCTCTAGGGTCACCAATCACCAGTGCTAGGTGAATTACATTAATTGCTCCGCTCACATTTCCGTATAATGTACACGTAAATTATTATTTATATCCGCATCTTTTGCAACCTCCAACATAGTTATAGAGGTTGCAAAAAAAGGGATTGCATGGTTTTGCTGTGCAGTTTGATTTTTCTAAAACAAAATAAAAAAAGTCAATGACCTAATGTCGCGAATTTTGTTTTTCTTTCCTACAGAGCAAAGAAAAAGGAGGATGGATAGAGTAGAATTTGGAGGAGGCCTTTACCCGTGAGGGGGGGGCTCTGAAAATCTTGTTAGTTCTTCTTGTCCGCTCTACGCCCCTGACTTGCGAAATGGTAGTAAATGGAAATTTAGAATTAATTTAACATATTTTCTGTTGACGTTCATAAGTGTAAGTACACTTAGGTAACCAAGTGGTTACCTATATGAATAAAGTTATTTTGAGATTGAGTTTGATTATGTTTTTTTATGTTCTGCAAGTTTTTATGTGATTGAGTCCAGAATTAGTTGTTCTTTACAAGCTTTGCTATATTTCCGGCACCTTTTCTGTTCTCCTAAAATGCTATATTCTTCTATATATTGGTTAATTACTTATATATGCAAGCAGTTATCTATTACTACTTATTATTATTAACGAAATAAACTTTATCTTAAATCTTTTAAATTAAATGAACTCTTTCACGATGAAAAGTGGTTCTTACTATTTCACGGTCCGTTTGAAACACGTCGTAGACACGTGCTGGAAAATTATTTTATGTAATTTTTTTTATATAGACATAGGTGTTTAAATAATTTAAACATTTAGGTCTATATAATGGCATTACTTAATTTTTTGTACGCTTGAAAATTTATTAGTCTTGCTAAAGTGTCCATCATTTGAGTTGTATACGTAACACGGGACACATAGCTAAACTATTGTTTAACACTAGAATATAAAGCTGTTTTTAGGCTGCTAGACTTCTGCGGGCTAAAACATGATTAAAATTAAAGAAGAACAAGTTAAAGACATAAGAAATTTTTAATAAAATTAGAGATTTGTGCGAACTTTTGTAAGGCAAAATGTAATATAAAGTAAAAAAATTAAGTATGAAAATAAGGCTAAGTTCTCTGAATCTTACCATAGGCGTAACGTGAAGGGTCCAGGCATAGACTTCCTGTGCGCAATCACCTTTTTTAGTTTGATAATCTTCTTTGACCTAATTTAAAGCGGCACAACTACACCTTTTGTTACTACATCTACACCTTTTGTTGCTACATCTACACCTTTTGTTGCTACATGTACAACATGCGGCTCTGCGGTTGTCAAAGAGTGTCCCTGGGTATAAAGGAAAACTATCGACATCAACAACTTTTCCCATCGGGCAAGTTAGTCTGTTGTTTATATATAGTATATACTATATAGTTATTAGATTGGTGTAATATCCATCCTTTACATTGAAGGAATAGTGAAGATTTTCTGGTCGTCTCCGTAAAAGTAAAAAAATTTGGACACACTACATTATACATGGCTAAATGTATAATGTTAGGACTATTACATATTTGAAAAGTTTCAACAGACATAGAACTGCAGTTACACAAGATGTTTCGAAAAACGCTGACGTTTTCAATAAGAAAATTCTACCCCGTAAAATTTTATCACAGTGAGTATGTTTATATTTAAATATTGTTTCGCCAGTCAAGCGATATATATTTAGATAATTAATTTACATTAAGGTACCTTCAGTATACTTTATGTATTGACAAAGGATAGGTTCCGCCTACCTAATTATTATTTACAACAGATAGCTACTATGCTATCTTACTTTTTTATTTACAACTAAAGCTAAACATTTAGCTTTTCAGACAACTGCTTCTATTGAGCAGCTAGCTTTTCAGACAACTGCTTCTATTGAGCAGCTTAGCTTAAGTGAATGTAGTGATACTTGCAGTAGCACTTCATTAAGTATAAATAATTTAAATTAGATAGTGTGACAATAGAGGCAAACTCTAGCAATAATTTAGTACAACTCAGCTCAACACAAACATGTTATATTACTAACAACAACTGTTTAAACTTGATGCATCAAAACATGCAAGGTATGTTGGGCAAAGAATTAGAATTGGAGTTGTTTTTAAAATCAAGTAAAATTGATGTCCTATGCATTACCGAACATTGGCTTAGAGAATGCCAAATCATCTTTAACTTTGATCAGCACCAAGTTGCAAGTTCGTTTTTGCAGATTGTCGGCGATTCATGGGGGCTCTTTGATTATTGTTAATAAAAATTTAAAGTATAAAGAGCGTAATGACATCGTGTGTCTGTCTGTAGAACACTCTTTGGAAGTAGCCTGTATAGAGATTGAGAATTGCATTATTTTAAGTGTTTACAGACCACCAAGTGCATCTTACGATTTTTTTGAAGAAAAGTTGGAGGAAATTTTGTGTAAAGTTAGTTTTAAGAACAATAAGTATATTATTGTATGTGGTGACTTCAATATAAATTTATTAGAAAATACCTCCATTAGTAAAAAATTCAATCTGTTATTAAAATCTTACAATCTTGTTAACTTGTTTCTTGAGCCCACTAGAATTACAAGCTCCACTGCTACATGTATAGATAATGTATTTACAGATGCAGAGGCTATGCAAACCTCAATTACAACTGATCTTAGCTCAGATCATTGTGGACAGTTAGTGGCGCTAAAATGTAAAGTGGTGAAACAAGTAAATAAGAGCAGTGTGTTTGTTCCAGTGAATAAAAAAGCGAATGGTGAATTTAGACATAATATAGGTAAACGCCTACCTTTTATTACCGGTAGGTACTACCGTTGATACACAATACAACAATCTAAGTGATTGTATTAATAAAGAGTTCAACACCATCTTTACCCCAAAGAAAGTCTCTCATTCGCAGTGTAAATCGTTTAGTGATTGGGCGACAGCGGGAATTTATAAAAGTAGACAACGGTTGTATGACCTTTACGCTGAAAAGTCATACAATCATAATGAAGAATTTATTCTTTATGTTCGAAATTATTCGAAATTATTTAAGAAAGTTTGTTACGCGGCCAAGTCCTTAAATATCAAAAAACAAGATTAAAAAAGTAGTACCAATAAAACTAAAATGACTTGGAAGATAATTGATAGTGAAACTGGAAGAGTCAGGGATCGCAATCAAGACATCGAACTATGTGTCGATAACACTATAATCAAATCTAACGAAGAGATAGCGATTGTTTTTGATAAGTACTTTTCTGACATTCCAATTTCGACTACTAAGTCTCTTCAATCATCTCCCGCCCTCGCCGAATCGCTGCTCAAAGATAATGTAAACGAGTGCAAGGTCAGTTTTTCATTCCGACCCATTGGTGCCGACGATATAGTGAGGATATTTAGAACCATAGATATTAAGAACACTACCGATCTTTGGGGTATTTCTGTAAAAATAATTAGTAGCATAATTGATGTAATTGCTCCCCATCTAGCTATAATTTTCAACAATTGTATTAAAAGTGGCGAGTTTCCCGATCTAATGAAACATAGTAAAGTTATTCCTTTATTTAAAGCAGGTAGTATGTCCGACCCCAGTAACTTTAGACCAATTTCCGTACTACCTACTTGTAGTAAAATATTTGAAAAAATTATATTAAATCAACTGGTAAGTCATTTTAACGTAAACAAATTATTACATAATAATCAGTTCGGTTTTACCAAGGGTCGCTCGACAGCCGATGCCGGTGTTGAGTTATATAGATATATAGTTAAGGCTTGGGAGGAGTCGCATGACGCTTTAGGTGTTTTCTGCGACTTATCCAAAGCATTTGATTGTGTCCAACACGAGACCTTAATCGGGAAACTCCGCCACTATGGCATCAAGAATACCGCACTGAATCTTCTGACTTCCTATTTACACGGAAGAACTCAGAAGGTTGAAGTGAATGGTAAGAGGTCCTCTGGGTCGGCAGTAGATATGGGGGTACCACAGGGCTCAATTCTTGGCCCTTTCCTCTTTCTTGTTTATATAAATGATCTACCTTTCATGGTAGAGAGAAAACATCAGATAGTTTTGTTTGCTGATGACACGTCCTTGATTTTTAAAATCAAACGACAAATAACAAATTTTGACGATGTGAACAATGCTCTGTCTTCGATTGTCCATTGGTTTAGTATGAATAACCTTCTACTTAATGCAAAAAAAGACAAAATGCATTAAATTTTGTGCAAAAAATGCAAGGGTTATGGATACTAGACCAATTATAAACGGTGAGGAATTGAATCTGGATGATACAACTGTATTTCTCGGAATCACCATGGATTCAAAACTTCAGTGGTCCCCTCATATTAACGGATTGGCGAAGAGACTTAGTTCTGCAGCCTACGCGGTTAAAAAAATTCGCTCACTAACTGATGTCGATACAGCTAGACTTGTTTATTTTAGTTACTTTCATAGCTTAATGACTTATGGCTTATTATTATGGGGTCATGCTGCTGATGTCGAAACTATTTTCATCCTGCAGAAGAGGGCTATTCGTGCAATCTATAATTTAAAATGTAGGGAATCTCTTAGAGATAAATTCAAGGAAATTAATATACTTACCTTTCCCTCGCAATATATTTATGAAAATATTATGTATGTATACAAAAATAGTGATAAGTTTACTAGAATAGAACATACGCACAATGTTAATACACGGAACAAACGCAGGCTGCAATTTCCCCGTACTAGACTATCTAAAGTTAGTAATTCTTTTTTGGGAAAGGGATACTCTTCTTTAATAAAATCCCAGAGGCTCTTTTATCACTGCCTTTCAATAAATTTAAGAAATGTATTAAAGAAAAGCTGTGTAAAAAGGCTTACTATAAAGTCAACGATTATCTAGTTGATAAAAGGGCCTGGGACTAGTGCTAGACAGGCTACTTCTAATCAATTTGCGATATTTGTTTTAAATAAGTGTTGTTTGATGATTTGCTGTTTTAAAAGAGTACCGAGAGTTTTTTACGCCGGCTTTTTCTCTCGGCCTACACCCTCTGTCTTCTTTGCCGATGAGTAGGGATGCCTTCAAATTTAATGACGTGGAATAAGTGATACATGTATCTTATGTTCCATAATAAACATATTTTTATTTTTATTTTATTTTATATACACACACATGCAAATCACTATTTGTAGCAAAATATACTAATATATGCAGTGTTAGTTCCCATCGTTAATAGTAAATGTTGTGGTATTTATGGATGTATTTCTTGACAAAGAAACTTTCAACTTTCTATGTTTTCACAAATCTGTTTAAACAAATCATAATTGAAACGGTGTTATTATAACTTA
Organism: Pieris macdunnoughi; assembly: GCA_905332375.1. Lineage (NCBI taxonomy): Eukaryota > Metazoa > Arthropoda > Insecta > Lepidoptera > Pieridae > Pieris > Pieris macdunnoughi. Next base: position 77,675 of record CAJOBZ010000030.1, on the reverse strand, counting down.
CCTATGAGGCTGAATTAGATGTTAATAGTTAATAATATTGTCTATTGGCTATAAATACTAAAAGTTTTAAAGCTTGTTACTATATATAATAAATATTTAATTCATTATAACTTCAAGGTAATAATGAATTAAATATTCATTATTACCTTCAACTTCGAGTATTTTATACACGATATTTTTTCAGATAAGTCCGATTGCCATGTGACAGTACCTCAGGGTAAGATGAGAGGTAAAGTGTGCAGTACTCCGTGTGGTAAACAGTACTATAGCTTCGAGGGGATACCCTACGCTAAGCCACCTACGGGACCCTTTAGATTCAGGGTAAGTACAATTAGTCCACCTTTTTGGGGACACTAACAGAGTTGGGTATCAGTACTGAAAATGCACTGTACGTTGTCTTTTCTCAACAATAAAATGTAATACACGAAGTATTGGAACTTTTATTAAAACCCCTCAGTTATTTTATGTTAACTGAAAACGCTGTCTATAATAAAAATTAAAAATAATATAGTGGAAATAATACCAAAACTAATTTACAGGATCCTCAGAAAATCGATAACTGGTCTGGAGTACTTGACGCGACAAAACCTGGAAATAAAGCCGTGCAATTCAATCCCTATACCAAATCTATAGAAGGTTCAGAAGATTGCTTATATTTAAATGTGTACACTCCAATATTGCCCGATGAACAAAAACAAAGTCTTCCAGTACTATTTTTCGTACATGGCGGTAACTTATACAGGGGATGGGCTCACATGTATCGTCCAGATTACTTAATACGTCAAGACGTCATTGTAGTCACAACTAACTATCGTCTCAATGTTTTTGGATTTCTTAACCTTGAAACACCAGAAGTGCCCGGTAATGCCGGACTGAAAGATGCAGCTACAGCCCTTAAGTGGGTGAAACAAAACATAGAACATTTTAATGGTGATTCAAACAATATTACAGGAATGGGAGAAAGTGTGGGCGCAATTATAACTACATTAATGTTGATTTCAAAGATGACTCAAGGTATATTTAAAAGAATAATTGGTTTATCAACAGCTATGTCTGACAAAATGATGGGCGATAATCATCTGGAAACAGCAAGGGATATTGCTTCAAATTTAGGAAATAATATTAATAGCCCCGAAGAAATAGATGATATGCTTCGGAACTGTTCTCCTGAAGATTTGACTAAAGCTTTAATGAAATCAATTTCTCGTGCAAATAGATATGATGTACACAGCTTAGTACAGGCAGCAGTTGAAAAGGAATACGATAATGTCGAACCATTTTTGGATGAGTATCCTCTACAGTCGTTAATAACTAATAATTATTCTAAAGTTCCAGCACTTATGAGTATGGCAACCCACGAATCGGCTTACTTTATAACTCATCCAACCGGACAATATCAATTTAACAAAGATATATTGAAATTCGTACCGAATCCTGCATTAGAAGATAAAGATGCTGTGCAATTAATGGATATGGAGAAACAACTAAAAGAATTGTACTTTAAAGATAAAGAAATCGGTCTTTCAACACTAGTCGAATACTTAGATCTAGTTTCAGATATGTATGTTACCAGAGACATAATCTACACAGCAGACTTATTTTCTAGAAACGACGATTTCTATTTCTGTAGACTTGCATACGAAAATTCGCGTGTTATGAAACGTTTAGGAGTAAAAGGCTCTACACACAGCGATATATTACAATTTCTATTTTACACAGAGAAAAGAAGAAACACTTTTAGTGAACAAGATATGAAACTTGTTGATATGTTGACTGAGGCGTTGTGTAACTTCGCAAAAAATGGGTGAGTTTTTATTAATCACTATATAATACTAGAAGAGATAGTGTGATAAAGTTTAAAGGAAGAAGGCATTTACTCTTTTATTGTGATCATTGAGCGTATAATAATTATGTTGGCTGTAACAACAGTCTTAAATATGCAGTGCTAATACGATTTTTTAAAGTTGCATAAATAAATAACATGTTTTCTTGGTCAAATGTATATTTTTCTTTTTCAGAAAACCAACTTGGACGGGGCAGGAAATATCGTGGCCATACTATAAGAAAGATGAAAGAATATGTTTAAATATTGATGACAAAATAAGCTGTGTCCCATTACCCGAATATGATAGATATACAAAACTAATTAATATACTTAAACAGAAGCCGAAGTTACGACAACAATAACAAGACAATCTTGTATGAATAATAATTTTTGCCCAAGTTAAGTTAATAAGTACAAAAAACATATTTGCTCAACATAATTATTATAGTTATCGGTTAGTTATGTTTACTAGATAAATAAGAAATAATATTGATTTGTGAAACGGATTTAAATCTCTGAAAATTTTCGATTAAAATGTTTAATAAAATAAAATAGCCTATATTCCAGTTTACATAAACTTAATGTAATCCTTTATTATTATAGTTATAAGGATTACATTAAGTTTATGTTATTTTATTTAATAGTACAGGACCTCCGACGGAGTGACGGCATCCTCCCAACTCTTTCATTTGTCTCTCATCTGCGCCACTATTTTTCAATTTTTATCCGATATCTCTGATTCCCAGGAAATAATAATTTGTTTTCCAGCTTTAGCATTCGAGCATATTCCTTCTCCTTCTGATGTTTTTCGTATATTTGGAGTTGCTCGTCAGTAACTGCAGGCGTGTTCTTAAATTGATGGCAGAGGTCACATTGATTCTGAGAAGGTCTGGTTAATTTATTTAATGAAATCAATTTAAGAACACAAGAGTTTATACAAGATACAATTTGGACAGGACATTCTATAGGAAAATATATTATGTTTTCCATACATATTAAATATATATATAATTCTCGTAAATTCAACCGGCTTGGAATATTTTGTTTATATGGAATTTGGTCAACACAAAAAATCAGCAAATGTTAAAAACGAAAAAAAAAAATCTCCTAAATTGCCAAAGCTTCCTACTTCCAAAACTGACGTAATAATTTGGAAATTAATTTCATTTTATGAAATGCACCTCTCATTCGAATTCTTCACGAATATAACAGAATAAACATTAATTACAAGATATATATTCGGTAGAAGGCTGATCAATTTTAAAAGCCTTATTAATAGCCTGTCCTGACTTAAGCAAAGCATACTAGGTAATCGCTAGTTTTTTTGTAAAAATGGTGTTAATCATAATTAAACAATTTAAAGTCACGTATTTTAGAATAGATAACTAGTAACATTCTGTAGAAAATCCTTTTTTTATTGTTTTCTGGATAATTCCTTGACTATGTCGTCGTTAACAACTTTTTGCATTCAGCAAATTCCAAAAGGATGCCTTAATGTTCAACATTATTTCCTTTAAAGTCGTCTTTGTTAGTTTTATGCCCATAGCTTATTCATAGCTTATTACCTGTCGTATCCATACATAAGACAATCGGTCAGAACATATAACATCGTCTCTTCAGCTGTATTGCTACAAGGACAGGCAGCACTTTATCTAACCCTGAAGCTGTAAATGTGTATTTAGGAAATACATTACAAAATAAATGTGTAGGTACTTTAATAATAAATAAATACTACCTAATGGTATCTTCGAGTTTCTACGAAGAATCACAAAGTTTTTCATTTATCAATTATGAAGGCTTTTGAAAATCGTATATTTTATCGGTATTCCTCTTGGTCTCGATCCTTGACCTTGCTTTAATAAATCTTAGCGCGACCCAATGTTTTCTAAAGTGAAAAACTTTGTCTTTATGATTCGATTTTTTTCCGTGTTGGATGGCTAATATTATGTAAAAAGTTGTTGTGGATCCTTACCACAGATTGCTCCCATTTTTTGAGTTCCTGCAACGGCATCTTGTCTTGTTCAAATTGAATTCTGTAATTACTTCAATAAAGTACGATTTTCTTAATGACATTATAATCCGGTCAAATTAGACTGAAAAATAGGGGTAAGGCTACAATAATTCGCACTTGGCTGAATATTGGTAGGATTGCTCAATACACTATTATAAAGGAAATGTGAAAAGTCCTCATCGATCCGGCACGTGCCAAAAAATTTACTCCGGGTCAAAGATCACAAAAATGGGTTTTTCGCGATTTTCACTAAAATGGTAAGTTTTATCATAAAATTAGTTTAGACAAAAATTGTAGATCAGCTAATTATCTATAAAAAATGTCCAAATACTTTTTTTCCTAAGAGCCACCGTTTTTGAGATATCACGATTCAAAAAGTTAAAAGAGTTGTAATCGTCATAATACATAATACAAAGTACACCACGTATATACATCACTGAAGCCGTAATACAAGCAAAAATATCGTTCTATCGGTCAGTGTGACTTACACATATAAAATATGAAAATTTCGGGTAAAAAAAAACCCAGTCCTTTATTTTCTACGCCAGTGTAACCTTCAGCAACATCGCTCTGGAGTGAAAACACGTGTTTATTGTAACCAATTTTTTCTAACCTATTTCGTGCTGTTTTGAATTTTATAACAAAAATTTCAGAATATTGTTTTATTTGTGCTAAACTTTTAACTGAAGGTGAAATTTTTACTGTTGAACGTGGTATGAAGACATTAATCAATGCAAGTACTGAAAGAGCTGATGAATTTTCAGAATATCTTAAAAATCTGAAATCTGTGACCATACATGTGGAGTGTCGTAAAAATTATTCTCGAAAGTGTTCCATTGCTGCAGCTATTAAAAGACAACATAAAGAACAAGAAGCCAGTACATCTACTAAAAGTCCTCCTCGTAGAAGAAGGAGAAGAAGGAGAAGGAAGAGAAGAAGAACAAGAACAAGATAAGAAGAACAAGAACAAGAGAAAGCAGAAGTTAATGATGATTTAGATTCAGACGGATAAATTTTCTTATTTTTTGTAATTTACACCCCTTTCATCATTTTCAACCCTTGTCAATATCTACAGTTATTCAATAGTTTCAAATTAAACAGCATCATAAAAGATCAGTGGAATAGGCCTACCGGGGAAACCACATTAAAAAAAAGCGCTAAGTACCTCAAAGGTGGCGTGGAAACGTGTGCATATTATGACGATTACAACTCTTTTAACTTTTTGAATCGTGATATCTCAAAAACGGTTGCTCTTAGGAAAAAAAAGTATTTGGACATTTTTTATAGATAATTAGCTGATCTACAATTTTTGTCTAAACTAATTTTATGATAAAACTTACCATTTTAGTGAAAATCGCGAAAAACCCATTTTTGTGATCTTTGACCCGGAGTAAATTTTTTGGCACGTGCCGGATCGATGAGGACTTTTCACATTTCCTTTATAATAGTGTATTGAGCAATCCTACCAATATTCAGCCAAGTGCGAATTATTGTAACCTTGGATGTCTAAATTGACCGGACTATTACATTTTTTGCGGATTAAGTCGCTGTCTTATTTCATTGCGATTAAAAAAATATAATTATTTTGCAAAAAATATGATTGATGAAGTGTGCGTAAAATTGAACGTTGGTTAAATTTTTTATGACTATTTTTTTAAATACTGATTGCTTCGTAACTACTGTCACGGTACCTCAGGGTAAGATTAGAGGTAAAGTGTGCAACTGTGCAGTTTTACAGGTTAAGGACCTATCCGGTCGCCAAACTTCAAAAAAGTACATTGTTTCTTTCCGTTTTTCGTCATCGTTTCTTGAAGTAGGGCGAATGGAAAATATATATGATGGAGTTGAGTAGTTTATGTATCCATTTTGAAAGATGGATACACGATTTAAAACTTCGCTCGATAGAAAAAAAATCCAAACATAGGCAATTTTTGACACTTTGTATTCATTTTATGACGAAAAGGTATTTAGAACATGATTTTGAAATTTACACGATATATTTTATCGCAATCCAAATCCATTACAGAAAAGAATTGACAAAATTACATTAATTTAATGTTTTACATAACTAATTGTTATTACGGGGCGGCGTGCCAGCTCTCCACTGCGCCCCGCAGTCCACCCCGAAACACTGACACAGCAGTTCGTGCTGGGATAGAGCCTTAAAGGTACCCCTCAAGCCACCTGTGGGACCGCTCAGGTTAAATAATCTTTAAAAAAATACTTACTTAAATTTACTTTAGTAGTAAAAATAGCGCATATTATTCAATTAGTTTTAAATTTCTCTCTGTTTGTTGTAATATTTTTATTTTGTATTAATTGTATTTTTATTTTACTGTTTAGTTCATACGGAATTGAAAATATGTACTGTACCCCTTGGAGCACCCCTAAGCGGTGTTTACTTTTAGCTTATTTATAATATACTAGCTAACTTGGCGAACTCCGTTTCGCCACCAGATGGCTTCGTTTTATGTAACATTTCGTTTGGTGATCCCGCTTTTCTGTTGAATTTAATTTAACTGATTTTCTTTGCTATAAACCTCACGGAGCCCGAGACCTTTCCAACGAATGCAAAACCGTGGAAATCGGTTCGTGCGTTCTGGAGTTATAGCGTCAGGAAGGAAAACGCGACTTATTTTTATATAGTAGATTAAGCAATGATAAAAAATAAAAATAAAGTTAAGAGTGTAATTATAATGATTAGTTTTTATGTGTAAGGGAATTAGTATGAATAATAAAGAGTTTTAAAACGGCATCGTTAAGACAAGATCTTTTCCATGACACGGCTGCCATAGAAAAAGAAAATTCGCGACATTTCACCAATGATTTTTTTTAGAGCCTTCGGGTTCCGATCAATAGTGCTGAAGGAAGTTAGCCTATCGAGTAACTAAAAATTTTTTTAACATTTGTAAAGATTGGAAATAAGTGGCTAATATAAACTTTATTTTTTTTTCTTTCAAACCAAATCGCTCTTATCTCTTTCACGACGAAGACAGATTTAGTAAATAACAGCTGATGATTAACAATTTCACAGTCCGTATGGGACACGAGATGTAAGAGTAATATTTTAGTTCATTAATTCGATTCTTTAAACTTGTATTATATAACATTAATATTTTATTTTTTGTACACCTCAAGAATGAATAATTATGCTATAGTGTCCATCATTTAAGTTATATACATAATACGGCACACAGGTAAACTAATGTTTAAATCTAGAACATAAAGCTTTTGCTTTGGGCTGTATGGGAAGTTCTATCTTGTTATAAACCACAACCCATTTTTATCTTTGTTAATTGATTTATTCTTCACAAACAAGAGTAATTAAATTATATACTTATAGCAACGCTCAAGGAAAAAAACATAAATATAATATATTCACTCATCTTAAAAGTCTGTTCTGAGTACGTCACTCGCAGAACAGACTGTTTTCTTCTTTTCTTAGTATTTATGTTGCCAGTAGTTTCTTAGTAGTATTGTTGTTGTGTAGTGCATGTGTAGTATGTACATTATTTTTTAGTGCGTATCTACGATACGCTACAGCTGTGTTAGTTTGTGCGGATACATTTAGTTTTTTTTTCAGGACCGTCTTTAGAGACAGAGGCAAGGTTCTTAGAAGTCTTTCTAAAGGTTAGATTTAGAGACTGCGTGAAATTTCGGGTCATAATGTAATATCCTTGTCATACAAACAATTATGTACTTAGCAATAAGAATTGACTGTCGACTCTGAATCTTAGCCTAGGCGTGAAGTAAAGGGTCCAGGCATAGACTTCCTGTGCGCAATTACCTTTTTTGGTTAGAAATACTTCTTTAACCTAATAGGCTTTATTTAAAGCGGTACAACTCCACCTTTTGTTGCTACATGTACAACATCCGGCGTGCGGTTGCCTTAGAATTTCCGATCGCTGGGCATATAGACAAAGTCTCGACATCAACCAATTGGTCCTTCGGGCCAGTCAGTAATTGGACTAGTCGAGAATCCTTTCTTTACTTTAGAGTTTAGACAATAGCACATCTTCTCAGTCTCAATACATTTTTCAGCTTAAAAGAAGATGAGTTTAAAATATAAATCTTTCTGGTCGTCCGCGTAAAAGTAAAAATGTTTGGCCATACTACATTCAAGATGACTCTATGTAAAATGTTTTTTCTTTTGTATATTTAAAAAGTTTCATTAGGCATAGAACTGTAGTTACACAAGATGTACCGAAAAATGCTGAAGTGTTCAATAAGGAATATCATTTCCAACCCCGTAAAATTTTATCACAGTGAGTATATTTATATTAAAGACACTGTTTTGACAGTCTAGCGATTTCCCTCAAGATAATTACTTTTCAATTAAGTATGTACCTCGATGTTTCTCTTGACAAATAAACTCTCAACTTTCTATGCTTTTTAGTATCTTTTTCATCTGACACCAACTTTAATTTAAACAGTGTTTTTATTACTTATGAGGCTGAATGAGGAGATGTTAAGTGTTAATATTATTATATTATAAATCCGAAATAAATATTTAATTATTACTTCAAGGTGAGATTCAATCTTTTATACTCGATTTTCTTTTTTTTCAGCTAAGTCCGATTGCCATGTGACAGTACCCCATGGTAAGATGAGAGGTAAAGTGTGCAGTACTCCGTGCGGTAAACAGTACTATAGCTTCGAGGGGATACCCTACGCTAAGCCACCTTTGGGACCCCTCAGATTTAGGGTAAGTAAATTTACCCTTAATGACTAATTAGTTCACCCTTCTTGAACCAATTACAGACTTTTTTATCAGTAATAAGTGCACCGTGTATCTTTTTCCCGAAGGGAAGGAAGATACCATGGATATCCACTAACTACATATCTCTCTAAATTCATCCAGGTGAAATTCACCATGTATGCTCGTCGGTTATAGGTAGTTTTAACGTCTTGTCCTTCTCTAGTACCTCCTGGATTTGGTCCAGGTTCAACGAGGCCTACCCAACCCCATCTCACCATCGACGACTCGATCAACATCGACATCCGTTCTATATGGCCAAACCACCTAAGCATGCCCTTTCGTATCCGTGCCCACGTATCTCACTACGACTACTACTACTATCTCACACGAGCTTGTAGCTGGTCCATTTTTAAGCACTCTCTTTCAAGTTTTTCAGACAATTGATGAATATTGAATAAAATAAAATATGTTTATTATGGAATATCAGATACAGGTATCACTTATTCCACGTCATTAAATTTGTATCGGTAGACATCGCTACTAATTGGCAAAGAAGCCAGAGGGTGTAGGACGAGAGAAAAAAACCGGCGTAAAAAACTCTCGGCACTTTTTGAAAATATCAAATCATGTTACAAAATGACTATGGCAAACATAGATAGAAGATACCAGAAGGAGGGAGATATGGTCCGCATAGGTCCAAATAGGTTGAACAGCCACGGGGTGGCACCACAACCCTGTCTTACACCTTTATCGATAGGAAACCAACCCATGCAGACTCAGTTAGTTCTGACGCAAGCCGTAGAATCCCTATACAGGGATTCCACCGCCTGTGTCAACTGGCCGCTCATCCCATAGACAACACTGACCATAATTTATTCCTTGCCACACGATTGTAAGTCTTTTTCGAATCTACAAAAATGCGGAAAACCTTTTCACCAAAAAGTTTTCGACAATGCTTAGTAAGGATCCAAGCCTGATCCAAGATCCTGCTTTCACATCCTATACTTTTTAATCAGTCTCTTTTACAATTCTTTCAATGAATACCTTCGCATATTGACAACGCTAAGTAGTATTGTTCCGCAGCAATTTTTACAATCTTCTTGTGATATAAAAGAAAACTTTTATATCATGCGACAGTGACAGATTTTCGCTAATCGTACGGTGGAGCCGTGCCCTGTTTTAAATTAAAAATAATGGAAATAATATCAAAACTAATTTACAGGATCCTCAGAAATTTGATTACTGGTGTGGAGTACTTGACGCGACGAAACCTGGAAATAAACCCGTGCAAATAAATCCCTATAACCAATCTATAGAAGGTTCAGAAGACTGCTTATATTTAAATGTGTACACTCCAATATTGCCCGATAAACAAAAACAAAGTCTGCCAGTACTATTTTTCTCATATGGCGGTACTTTACAGAGGGGATGCGGTCACATATATCGTCCAGATTACTTAATACGTCAAGACGTCATTCTAGTCACAATATTTTAATGGTGATTCAAATAACATTACAGGAATAGGAGAAAGTGCAGGCGCAGTTATAACTACATTATTATTGATTTCAAAGATGACTCAAGGTATATTTAAAAGAATAATTGGTTTATCAACTGTTTTATCTGATGAAATGATAGGCTATAATCACCTGGAAAAAGCAAAAGATATTGCTTCAAATTTAGGAAATAACATTAATAGCTCTGAGGAAATAGATAATTTGCTTCGGAACTGTTCTCCTGAAGATTTGACTAAGGCTTTAATGAAATCAGTTTCTCGTGCAAATGAAAATCGCATACACAGCTTTATACGGCCAGCAGTTGAAAATGAATACGATAATGTCGAACCATTCCTGGATGATTATCCGCTACAGTCGTTAAGAACTAATAATTATTCTAAAGTTCCAGCTCTTATGAGTGTGGCAACCCACGAATCGGCATACCTTATAACTCCCCCATCCGGACAATTTAAATTTAACAATGATATATTGAAATTCGTACCGAGTCCTGCATTAGAAGATAAGGATGCTGTGCAATTAATGGATATGGAGAAACAACTAAAAGAATTGTACTTTAAAGATAAAGAAATCGGTCCTTCAACACTAGTCGAATACTTAGATCTAGTTTCAGATATGTATGTTACCAGAGACATAATCTATACAGCAGACTTATTTTCTAGAAACGACGATTTCTATTTTTGTAGATTTGCATACGAAAACTCGCGTGTTAGAAACGTTTAGGAGTAAAAGACTCTACACACAGCGATATATTACAATTTCTATTTTACACAGAGAAGAGAAGAAACACTTTTAATGAACAAGATATGAAACTTGTTGATATGTTGACTGAGGCGTTGTGTAACTTCGCAAAAAACGGGTGAGTTTTTATTAATCACTAAATACTAGCAGAGACAGTTTGATAAAGTTTAAAACCACCGAAGGAAGGTGAAGGTTAAAGGAAGAATGCATTTTCTCTTTTATTGTGATCATTGAGCGTATAATAATTATGTTGGCTGTAACAACAGTCTTAAATATGCAGTGCTAATACGATTTTTATAGTTGCATAATTAAATAACATGTTTTCTTGGTCAAATATATATTTTTCTTTTTCAGAAAACCAACGTGGACGGGACAGGAAATATCGTGGCCAAACTATAAAACAGATGAAAGAATATGTTTAAATATTGATGACAGAATAAGCTGTGTCCCATTACCCGAATATGATAGATATACAAATCTAATTAATATACTTAAACAGAAGCCGAAGATACGACAACAATAACAAGACAATCTTGTACGATTATTACTTTTTGCCCAAGTTAAGTTAATAAGTGCAAAAAACATATTTGCTCAACATAATTTATAGTTAACGGTTAGTTATTTTGACTAGATAAATAAGACATAATATTTATTTGTGTGACGGATTTAAATCTCTGAAATTTTATGATTAAAATATTTAATAAAATAAAATAGCCTATATTACAGTACTATAATAAGGATTACATTAAGTTTATGTTATTATATTTAATAGTACAGGACCTCCGACGGAGTGAAGGCATCCTCCTAACTCTTTCATTTGTCTCTCATCTGCGCTACTATTTTTCAATCTTTACCCGATATCTCTAATTCAATAATGGAATTTAATGAATTATAATACTGATACATAAAATATACTTATTGTGCAAAAATAGTTGAATTATAGATTTGTGTTATGTAGAAATTATAAAGTAAAGTACAGTTAACATGACAAAAGGAAAACACTGGCTGCCCACAACACATGGAATCCTAGTGTGGGGGCAAGTGCACTTTATTTTACCTAAAGATACTGTTATTTTGTATAATAAACTTTTTTCTGCCTTTCTTTCTTTCTAATTATTTCGGAATGTATCTACTTGTATCTGTATGCATCATATGTATCATCTTGTGCTTGATAGTAATTGCTATATTTTTTTGCTAGGACCGATGGACGGTCTCGACAAGGATTTTTTCTTTGATTTTAATATTAATGACGCAGAGGCGGTAGGTTTGTAATTAATTGCTAAATGGTAATTTCGTGCTAAAATTAAACCTAAAAATTTATTTTATGTGTATTTTTAATGAAATTGTTGGATTGAAAAATATTCTTGGACATGACAACAGAGTCAAAGACGCAAAAACTTCATATCCTTGAAAATTTGTTAATCTGTCACTGTTAGGCCTACAACGCACTAGCGGCTGGCCGCGATGCGGTGTGCCGCTGCGGGAGGCCGCGGTATATACGGTCTGCCGTAGCGGTATGCCGTATTCCGGCTAACCGTCCCTATTGCGGTCTGCCGCAATCGTCACTCGTCAGTGCTTCTTGAAATATTGCACATGATGGACGTTGAAGAAGTTGCAGCAGTTATTTATTTATATCATCGTAGAAAATATCGTCAAAAAAACTCTACGTAGTGTCTAGCGCAAGGAACAAGCGATGACTGAGGCGGGTAGGACGCGGTATTTGCGGCTAACCGCGCCGAGTGCGTGGAGGGGACGCGGCGCGCCGCATCATTCAACCGGTGCGGCTCGTCGCAGCTCCAGAACAACTGGAGCGATTGACGGTTGTCCGCAAATCAGTGCGTCGTTATCGTGCGGTTTCATGTAATAATCGATGTGCGCCGGCACACCGCATCGCGGTCAGCCGCTAGTGCGTTGTAGGCCTTAATGTTAACGCTGAAGCGTTTGTAACAACATTTAATAAACTGGCTGGCTAATACTTAGGCCATTCGTACGATAGAGTGATCATGTGGTAGAAATAAAAGAAATGAAACATATGACATAAAAACATTTCTTTAAACAATCGAGCTAGAGTCAGTCACAGCTAAATTCACATTGACAAGTCACTACACTCTTCCACTGTACTTGTTGTTTTTCATTAAACTTTGGAAAACACGATTAAAGTTGTGGTTTGCCATATTGACAGTTTGAGTTTTGAGTTTCGTTTCGAGTTTTAAAGAGGCAGAAAGTGGAACAAAATTTGAATTTTAATTAACAATCAACAGGCTAGGCACGTAATGAAACGTCATCCATCCAAGTCATTTGCCTAGCTGTTTGATCAACTCGCTGAAAATCTTTCAGGCCGCTCGTTAAACGGCGATATTTAGTTAAGAGGCTAGGCCGTTGAATAAACGGCTAATTAAGGTAGTTGACTGCGACATATATAATAGCATTAATTAATGTATTGTGGACCTAAAAATTCATTAATTATGCTATGGCATCCATCATTTGAAACAGCTATTTATTTTAATTTAAAATATAAAGCTTTTGCTGTGATAGTTTTGTGCGGACCAATACATTAAATAAGACCCTCTCCTTTAGAAATCTTGATTTAGAACTAAGCGTGAACTTTTGTTTGTCAAAATCTATTCATTTTGACATACGGGAGTCATACTTAGCGCAAAGTATCTCTGAATCTCACTATAGTGTGTGCGTAATTACCTTTTTTGGTTCGTAATACCTCTTTAACCTAACAACAGTTTAAAGCGGTAAAACTCCATTTGTGCGACATTTACAATATGCAATATGGCTGATGAACCCCACAGTGGCCTTCGGACCAGTCAGTGATTGATCGACAATCCTCTCTTTACTTTAGACTTTAGAGAACAGCACATCGCCTCATTCTCCATACATTTGAACCGCTTAAAACAAAGTGGGTTAAAAATATACAATTTTCTGGTTGTCCGCGTAAAAGTATAAATGTTTGGCCATACTACATTCAAGATGAGTCTATGTTAAATGATTTTCTTTTCTATATTTAAAAAGTTTCAACAGGCATAGAACTTACACAAGATGTACCGAAAAATGTTGAAGTGTTCAATAAGGAATATCATTGCCAACCCCGTAAAATTTTATCACAGTGAGTATATTTATATTAAAGACACTGTTTTGACAGTCTAGCGATTTCCCTCAAGATAATTACTTTTCAATTAAGTATGTAACTTTCTAAGTTTTTAAGTATCTGTTTTCATCAGACACAAACTTTAATTTAAACGGTGTTATTATTACTTATGAGGCTGAATGAGGAGATGTTAATATTATTATATTATAAATCCGAAATAAATATTTAATTATTACTTCAAGGTGAGATTCAGTCTTTTATACTCGATTTTCTTTTTTTTTAAGATAAGTCCGATTGCCATGTGACAGTACCCCATGGTAAGATGAGAGGTAAAGTGTGCAGTACTCCGTGCGGTAAACAGTACTATAGCTTCGAGGGGATACCCTTCGCTAAGCCACCTTTGGGACCCCTCAGATTTAGGGTAAGTAAATTTACCCTTAATGACTAATTAGTTCACCCTTCTTGAACCAATTACAGACTTTTTTATCAGTAATAAGTGCACCGTGTATCTTTTTCCCGAAGGGAAGGAAGATACCATGGATATCCACTAACTACATATCTCTCTAAATTCATCCAGGTGAAATTCACCATGTATGCTCGTCGGTTATAGGTAGTTTTAACGTCTTGTCCTTCTCTAGTACCTCCTGGATTTGGTCCAGGTTCAACGAGGCCTACCCAACCCCATCTCACCATCGACGACTCGATCAACATCGACATCCGTTCTATATGGCCAAACCACCTAAGCATGCCCTTTCGTATCCGTGCCCACGTATCTCACTACGACTACTACTACTATCTCACACGAGCTCCATTTTTAAGCACTCTCTTTCAAGTCTTTCAGACAATTGCCCATGAATATTGAATAAAATAAAATATGTTTATCATGGAATATCAGAAACAGGTATCACTTATTCCACGTCATTAAATTTGTATCGCTACTAATCGGCAAAGAAGACAGAGGGTGTAGGACGAGAGAAAAAAACCGGCGTAAAAAACTCTCGGCACTTTTTGAAAATATCAAATCATGATACAAAATGACTATGGCAAACATAGATAGAAGATACCAGAAGGAGGGAGATATGGTCCGCATAGGTCCAAATAGGTTGAACAGCCACGGGGAGGCACCACAACCCTGTCTTACACCTTTATCGATAGGAAACCAACCCATGCAGACTCAGTTAGTTCTGACGCAAGCCGTAGAATCCCTATACAGGGATTCCACCGCCTGTGTCAACTGGCCGCTCATCCCATAGACAACACTGACCATAATTTATTCCTTGCCACACGATTGTAAGTCTTTTTCGAATCTACAAAAATGCGGAAAACCTTTTCACCAAAAAGTTTTCGACAATGCTTAGTAAGGATCCAAGCCTGATCCAAGATCCTGCTTTCACATCCTATACTTTTTAATCAGTCTCTTTTACAATTCTTTCAATGAATACCTTCGCATATTGACAACGCTAAGTAGTATTGTTCCGCAGCAATTTTTACAATCTTCTTGTGATATAAAAGAAAACTTTTATATCATGCGACAGTGACAGATTTTCGCTAATCGTACGGTGGGGCCGTGCCCTGTTTTAAATTAAAAATAATGGAAATAATATCAAAACTAATTTACAGGATCCTCAGAAATTTGATTACTGGTGTGGAGTACTTGACGCGACGAAACCTGGAAATAAACCCGTGCAAATAAATCCCTATAACCAATCTATAGAAGGTTCAGAAGACTGCTTATATTTAAATGTGTACACTCCAATATTGCCCGATAAACAAAAACAAAGTCTGCCAGTACTATTTTTCTCATATGGCGGTACTTTATACAGGGGATGCGGTCACGTATATCGTCCAGATTACTTAATACGTCAAGACGTCATTCTAGTCACAATTAACTATCGTGTCAATATTTTTGGATTTCTTAATCTTGAAACACCAGAAGTGCCCGGTAATGCTGGTTTTAAAGATGCCGCTATGGCCCTAAGATGGGTGAAACAATACATAGAACATTTTAATGGTGATCCAAATAATATTACAGGAATGGGAGAAAGTGCAGGCGCAGTTGTAACTACATTATTATTGATTTCAAAGATGACTCAAGGTATATTTAAAAGGATAATTGGTTTATCATCAGTTTTATCTGATGAAATGATAGGCTATAATCACCTGGAAAGAGCAAAAGATATTGCTTCAAATTTAGGAAATACCATTAATAGCTCTGAGGAAATAGATAATTTGCTTCGGAACTCTACTCCTGAAGATTTGACTAAGGCTCTAATGAAATCAGATTCTCGTGCAAATAAAAACGGCGTACACACATTAGTACAGGCAGCAATTGAAAAGGAATACGATAATGTGGAACCATTTTTGGATGAGTATCCTCTACAGACGTTAAGAACTAATAATTATACTAAAGTTCCAGCTCTTATGAGTATGGCAACCCACGAATCAGCATACTTTATAACTCCTCCGTCCGGACAATATAAATTTAATAAAAATATCTTGAAATTCGTATCGAGTTATGCATTAGAAGATAAGAATGCTGTACAATTAATTGATATGGAGAAACAACTCAAAGAATTGTACTTTCAGGATAAAGAAATCGGTCCTTCAACACTAGTTCAATACTTAGATTTAGTTTCTGATTTATTACTTACCAAAGACATAATCTATACAGCAGACCTTTTTTCTAGAAACGACGAATTCTATTTTTGTAGATTTGCATACGAAAACACGCGTTTCATGAAAAGTTTAGGGGTAAAAGGCTCTACACACGGCGATATATTACAATTTCTATTTTACACAGAGAAGAGAAGAAACACTTTTAATGAACAAGATATGAAACTTGTTGATATGTTGACTGAGGCGTTGTGTAACTTCGCAAAAAACGAGTGAGTTTTTATTAATTACTAAATACTAGAAGAAACAGGCCCAACGCTGTGTGATAAAGTTTAAAACCACCGAAGGAAGGTGAAGGTTAAAGGAAGAAGGCATTTTCTCTTTTATTGTGATCATTGAGCGTATAATAATCATGTTGGCTGTAACAACAGTCTTAAATATGCAGTGCTAATACGATTTTTTTATCATCGCATAATTAAATATATAGAATATATACTATAGGCAGGAATAGAAGAACATGTTTTCTTAGTCAAACATATTTTTTTTTTCAGAAAACCAACGTGGACGGGGCAGGAAATATTGTGGCCATACTATAAGAAAGATGAAAGAATATGTTTAAATATTGATGACAGAATAAGCTGTGTCCCATTACCCGAATATGATAGATATACAAAACTAATTAATATACTTAAACAGAAGCCGAAGATACGACAACGCTAACAAGACAATCTTGTATGATTAATAATTTTTGTTTAAGTACAAAAAACTAATTTAATGTACGTAACGTACTCGTCATGAATTTTTAGTTAACGGTTAATTTTTATATTTAATTAAATAGGTTATATTTAATTGATAAATAATAAAAAAATATTTATTTGTGTGACGGATTTAAATCTCTGCACATTTACGCATAAAATATTTAAAAAATAGAACAGCCTATATTCCAGTACTATAATAAGAATTACATTAAGTTTATGTTTATATTTAATAATAGTACACGACCTTCGACGGAGTGAAGGGCAATTCCTTTCATTTGTCTCTTCTCCGCTGCTATTTTCCAATCTTTCTCCGCTATCTCTGATTCATTATATAATTTTATTAAATAAATTATTCTCAATGTGCAAAAATAGTTTAATTATAAATTTGTGTTATATAGTAACTAGCCGTTTCGCGCCCGCTTTGCTGGACGAATTAAAATAAATTTTATGTTTCATTATTTTATTTTTTTTCATATTTTTATTATTCTTCTTTTTAACTTCCCGCTAAGAAAATTGAACTATTTCGAAAATCGAGTTTTTAACAGATGTTGACGTTTAGAGGTTCTAGGAAGCCTCCCCGAATGTTTCCGCGGTGAAGTCCGTATGGATAAATTTTCATAAAAGTAAAACAGCAATAAAAAAGAAGGAACGTTGGAATTTAATAAATAAATAGCCATAAACCATCTAGGAAAAATTTCGCATCGAATGGTGGTAGTTTCATGTCAATACGATCAGTGGTTTAGGCGTGAAGGAGCCTCAAACGAAAACCATTTTCATTATATTTATATAGTAATTATAAAGTAAAGTACAGTTAACATGTCAAAAGGAAAAGACTGACAACACTGGGAATCCTACTGTGGGGGCTAGTGCACTGTATTTTACCTAAATATCCTTATTGTGTATAATAAAGTTTTTTTCTTTTTAATGATGTCGAAATCGAAAATTCAAGTACTCAGCTATTAATATATTGTTACGTAATTGTACTGTTAGTTTACTATGCTTAAATTAGATGTCATAATCAAAGGAAATATTTATTCCAACTGTTATTGATCATTGTTTATATAGCTGCAAATCATAACTCATTAGCGTACATTCAAAACTGTTTGCAGCATTGTTATCATATCTGCTTATTTGGTGTCAATGTAAAATCAAATAGGTTAGTAGAATAGTAAAAATTTATTTTTCTACTAAAATTGTAAGTCCTTTTTATATAGGCATATTTGGAACTGTATTTTATATTTTTTTTTTTTTTTGGAAAAAAAAAAAAAAAATAAAAAAAAAAAGAGAAAAAAAGGGGGAAAAGAGGGGGAAGGGGGGGGGGAGAGTGAAGGGGGGGGGGGGGGGGGGGAGGCTGTCAAGTTTAACAGGGACGGCACTGCTAACTCTATTTAAACAAATGCAATATTTTTGACATGCGAGGATCTAATTTAGCCTTAAACTCAAAGATAAGTATAGACAAAATTGTTTATATATTTATAAAAACTACATTAACTAAGCAACGTAAAAATAACATTCTCTGAATCTAAAACTAAAATCTACTAAAATATAGGGTCAGCCTTGGGATTCTGTAACTCACTTTTCGAACTCGCACAGCGGTTTTTGCAGTGGCGGTCGTGAGCAGTCAAATCAGTCGTGAAGCAGTCATTTTACGATTTGGCATTCTGATAGACAGTAAACTACAATCTACCTCCTTATAGTTACAGAATCGCAAGGCACGTGGGGTAAATGCGAGTACCATAACTAAATTGACACATTCATCTTTATATATATAATTCTTCTGTGAGTGTGTATGTCACTGAACTTCTCTCAAACGACTGGACCGATTTTGATGAAATTTTTTGTGTGTGTTCAAGGGGATCTGGGAATGGTTTAGATTCACAAATCAGCCCGCCAGATGGTGCTGCAGTCGGTACTTTCATACTTTGCTTTACTAATTGCTTGAAATATCATGCAGGACAACGTCTGTCGGGTCCACTAGTCTATATATATTTTGTGGTCTTTTACAATTTACAAATAATTTTTAATGTGAATATTAAACATGTTTTAGGCTTTTGTTTGATGTAATTACTTATATTTAGTTATGGATGATTACAGATTAACTCTCTATTGCATTTTCCCGGTGTAAAGGGGTAAATGTAAAAAATATGTTAAAATTCTAATAGAGTAGATAGTTACTAATCTGGGGTAATAGCAATAAAATACGCAAATTGAAATATACTTTGGTTTTTATTGCAACGAGATCGGTAAAAGTCTGTCAATCCATCAGATTCAATAAGTTGTCAGAGTGTAGTGCAAGAAGTACATTTCATGTATAAGAGATGGCAGCACTAGTTTCTTTTGTGTGTAAACAGTTAAAGTTATGGTATTACATTTGTGAACGGGTGCTGCTTGTGACTGGTCGTAGACCGTACTTGAATTCGTGTATGCGGTGATGTTGGTTATTTCGACTATGTGTTTGCGTGTTGTTCCCACGAGAATGTAAGTGCGTGCTCCTATTTCACCATGCCTTCTGCTGATAGAGGACAAATCTTTGTTTTTAATTTATGTTATTATTATTAATTACTTAAAATGTCACATGGGACATGGTGTAATGATTGCAGCTCCTTACAAACATTTTGTAAAACAAAAAAATGGCAATTAAAAAGAGTGGCGGAGAGTTTATTGCCAGTTCTTCTCTCCCGTTCTACGCCCTTGATTTGAGAACTGGCAGTAAATATAAAATTAGAAGCATTAATATGTATTTCTTTACTGACAAGTCATAAGTGTACATTATGTTACCTATGTGATTAAATGATTTTTTTATTTTATTTATTTTTATTTTGCCCTGTTCATGCATTTACCCCACCTGACTATAATATAATAACTAAAATATTTTATTCAAAGGATTCCCTTAAGGCAAGGTTCCGCAGATACTGGCAGTGTTCGCCCTTTGAATTGCTATTTGCTAGACTAAATGTTTGTGTTTTTGTGTGTTAATAATATTTATCGAGGTTACATAACCTAACATATGCAGAATCCTTTGGTCATGCAGGGGATTGTCAAAAGAAATAGGTAGTAGTAGAAATAGTAATATAGTAATAAGTAATATAGTAATATAGAAAGTAAACATTCGGGTAACCAATACCATTTATATAAGCTTTCGTCGGGGAATTATTTGGAAAACATAATTAAGAAAAAAAAAACATATGCAGAAGTTTGTCTCATTAGGTGGCATTGGGACTACATGTATGGAATATTTTGTTTACATGGTAATATGTTGGTCTACATAACAAAATATCAGCAACAGTTTAAAAAAATAAAATAAAACATTCCTCCTAAATTCCCAAAATTTGTAGGAAGACAAACAAACACCAATTTATATAGACTTGTTTTATAAATAAGGGGAATAATATATTGCTAAGCCCGTGCAACTTACCGGAAGGCGTATAAAAGATAGGCCGTAAACATAACAGTGACCGTTTCAATGGTGCCAGCGATGTTGCAGCCCCGTAGCGCGCTTGGCCACACCAGGATAATTGATCTAGTATTGCCCTGAAAGTTGTTCTACATGACTAATGTCCGGTGAACAGTCAGCATACAAAATTATTTTAATTTATTTGCGGATGATACAATTTCTTACTTCATTTTCTCACCCATTCATTAATAAATTATGAATGTCTATTACGCAGCAGTAGTTTAAAGTATCACCCTTCATGGCTAATCGCAAGTGCTCTACATAACCCCAGCAAATTTTCCTAGTAGTTGTACTAAGCCCAAGAACTTTTCGTTATTTGGCGTACATGGTTTGTCGGAAGTAACTCTGAACGCCGTGTTGTCTATATATATATAATGAAAATGGTCTTCGTTTGAGGCTCAATCACGCCTAAACCACTGATGGTATCGACATGAAACTACCACCATTCGATGCGAAATTTTTCCTAGATGGTTTATGGCTATTTATTTATTAAATTCCAACGTTTTTTTATTGCTGTTTTACTTTTATGAAAATTTATCCATACGGACTTCACCGCGGAAACATTCGGGGAGGCTTCCTAGAACCTCTAAACGTCAACATCTGTTAAAAACTCGATTTTCGAAATATTTCAATTTTCTTAGCGGGAAGTTAAAAAGAAGAATAATAAAAATATGAAAAAAAAATAAAATAATGAAACATAAAATTTATTTTAATTCGTCCAGCAAAGCGGGCGCGAAACGGCTAGTTTTCATATAAATAAAGAATTATATGCATCAATATATACAAAACATTTTTCCATCTGGTAGTTTCCTTTCTAATCAAATGTTGCTTATGGCAATCTATCATTTGTCATATAAATAAATCGATATTAAATCCCATCAGCTTACTAATCTAGAATGGATAAATTGCGCTAAAAACAAAACTAAAGTGTCCTGGAACGTAATTAAAACAAATATAGGTGACATGACACTTTATTCAGAAATAGAAGCAATTAATATCGGTAATAACTGACCACATGAAATATGCAACCTATTTAATGACTATTTTACCTTACCTCCACAATCCACATTACTACAAATAACATATAACAAAACAATTTAATCGTGCGCATTTGATCCACTGAGATACATAATTAATTTATCGATAGTAGAAGAGGTCTTCCCCGAAAAACTAAATATATCAATCAAACCATTACATAAAAAAGAAGCAAAAACACAAATGACTAATTATTGACCCAATAGTTTTAATTGCCATATTATCTAAAATTTTCGGAAAAGTTATGTATAATCAAATAGAGAATTTCGATTTAAAAATAAGAACATTTGGTTTCGAAAAAAATTGTGCTCCCACCCTTCCGTGCTTGTTTCAAGGTTGCATGCTTTTGACTTTGTACTTCCTACTAGACGTAAAAATTGACAATGTCCTACTTTTGAAAAATTATTACATAATTATTTGCATGAAACATTATAATTAATTAATGTGATAAAAAATATAAGAATTGACTATAATGATATGACTCATTATGTAACTGTAGGTACCTTTTATTTAAAATTCTACCTTTTAAGACAAAATTGCACGAAATTATGTGCGTATCACCATAACATTTTTATACCATATTCTTGCAAATAAATTATTATTATTATTTCCCGGTTTTAATAGTAGTTCCGCATCAATCCATGAATAATATAACTTCTTAGGAGCAGCCTTGCGATTCTGTAACTAACGTTTTGAACTCTCACAGCGGTTTTCGCAGCGGCGGATAAGGAGGGAGCTTGTAGTTTATTGATTATCAGAATGCCAAATCGTAAAATGACTGCTTCACGACTGATTTGAGCGCGACCGCCGCTGCGAAAACAGCTGTGCGAGTTCGAAAAGTGAGTTACAGAATCGCAAGGCTGATGTCTTCGTTTGTATACCAGATGTACATGCCAAATTCACGTTTTGATTTTTGTTGTGGTATATTTATTATTCATAGAAATTTGTTTTTTAAATTCTAACAAAACGATTTTTCGCCCGAATTCTATTGACAGAACAAAAAAGTTGAATAGAAAAATTTGCAGTTAATTTTTTCTCAATTAAAGGCGAGAATTTTGTAAACAAATTGATAAATAAAAAAAGGGTGCGTGTAGTTATATACGCGCGTAAGAAGTTATACTTCTTTGGCATTATTAATAATACAACTTCAATTGTATTGAAGTACTTAGGAAGATTGATGAGCACAGTTTTTTCACAAATATTTTCTAATATTACCTAATTAGTATTGATTTAAATATTCAATTTAAATCACTTCTGATTATAATTCAGACGCACTTGTATCATGAAAATAAAATGATAACACGTGTTTTAAATGTAGAAACTCAAAGCATGTGGATAAATATTATAAATATAAATACACAGTGAACAGAGGCGGCGTGCGTGCCAACATGCGCCACTAACAGAGGTTCCATTTCGGTTTTGTTGGTAGCATTTTTTCCTCAACTTAATGAGCGATTTAGTGGGCAACTTCATTCTGTTAATTTTGTGTCACGGTGCGCGCGCATCGTAAAATTTCACTCTCATCCATTTTTCATAACGCGCCTAAAGAAGTATAACTTAAAAAAAAAACTACAATTTGCGCCCCGGCCCCCCTTCATATTTGAAGTATTTATTTTATTGTATTATAGCGTAAGTTGTAGCGATGAATAATCGCCCTGGAATGAATAACCCAACCCGTCGTACCCTAACGTCGCTACTGCAATCGTAAAAGATTGTCTTGTTAGCTTTGTCGTATCTTCGGCTTCTGGTTAAGTATATTAATTAGTTTTGTATACCTATCATGTTCAGGTAATGGCACACGGCTTATTCTGTCATCAATATTTAAACATTTTCTTTCACCTTTCTTATAGTATGGCCACGATATTTCTTGTCCCGTCCAAGTTGGTTTCCTGAAAATAAAAAATATATATAAATTAACCAATAAAACAGGTATTAATGAATGTTCGTGCCTATAGTATACATTTTATATATTTATTTATTAGTAATTCGTATGGACCAAGAATTTTTCCAGCCGCTTGGATGGTGAGAGAGCTAAATGTGGCGCTCCTTCATAAACAAAAATATTGTTTAAACAAATGGCTTGCTCTTGACATTTTTTTGTGCGCCACTGCATATTCGAGACTGTTATTACAGCCAACATAATTATGACACGCTCAATTAATCACAAAAAAAGAGCAAATGCCTTCCTTCAACCTTTACCACCTTTCGGTGGTTTTTAACTTTATCAGACAGTGGTGGGAACGTTTCTTCTAGTATTTAGAGAATAATAAAAAGTTTTTAAAAACTTACCCGTTTTTTGCGAAGTTACACAACGCCTCAGTCAACATATCAACAAGTTTCATATCTTGTTCACTAAAAGTGTTTCTTCTTTTCTCTGTGTAAAATAGAAATTGTAATATATCGCTGTGTGTAGAGCCTTTTACTCCTAAACGTTTCATAACACGCGAATTTTCGTATGCAAATCTACAGAAATAGAAATCGTCGTTTCTAGAAAATAAGTCTGCTGTGTAGATTACGTCTCTGGTAACAAACAAATCTGAAACGAAATCTAAGTATTGGACTAGTGTTGAAGGACCAATTTCTTTATCTTGAAAGTACAATTCTTTTAGTTGTTTCTCCATATCCATTAATTGCACAGCATCCTTATCTTCTAATGCAGGACTCGGTACGAATTTCAATATATCTTTGTTAAATTTAATTTGTCCTGACGGAGGAGTTATAAAGTAAGCCGATTCGTGGGTTGCCACACTCATAAGAGCTGGAACTTTAGAATAATTATTAGTTCTTAACGACTGTAGAGGATACTCATCCAGAAATGGTTCGACATTATCGTATTCCTTTTCAACTGCTGGCCGTATAAAGCTGTGTACGCCATTTTTATTTGCACGAGAAGCTGTTTTCATCAAAGCCTTAATCAAATCTTCAGCAGAAGAGTTTCGAAGCAAATTATCTATTTCTTCAGAACTATTGATGTTATTTCCTAAATTTGAAGCAATATCCCTTGCTATTTTCAGATGATCATAGCCTATCATTACATCAGATACAGCTGTTGATAAGCCAATTATTCTTTTTAATATACCTTGAGTCATCTTTGAAATCAACATTAATGTAGTTATAATTGCGCCCACACTTTCTCCCATTCCTGTAATATTGTTTGAATCACCATTAAAATGTTCTATGTTTTGTTTCACCCACTTAAGGGCTGTAGCTGCATCTTTCAGTCCGGCATTACCGGGCACTTCTGGTGTTTCAAGATTAAGAAATCCAAAAATATTGTGACGGTAGTTAATTGTGACTAGAATGACGTCTTGACGTATTAAGTAATCTGGACGATATATGTGGCCGCATCCCCACTGTAAATTACCGCCATATACGAAGAATAGTACTGGAAGACTTTGTTGTTGTTCATCAGGAAATATTGGAGTGTACACATTTAAATATAAGCAGTCTTCTGAACCTTCTATAGATTGGTTAAAGGGATTTATTTGCAAGGGTTTATTTCCAGGTTTCGTTGCGTCAAGTACTCCACACCAGTTATCAAATTTCTGAGGATCCTGTGAATTAGTTTTGATATCATTTCGATTATTTTAAAACAGGACACGGTGCCGTACGATTAGCGAAAATCTGTTAAGGTCCCATGATTTAAAGAAAAAGGTCACAAGAAGATTGTAAAATTTTTGTTGGAATAAGCTTGCTAGCGTTGTCAAAAAATTGTATGCGAAGATATTCATTGACAGAGTGATAAAATTATGGTATGTGAAAGCAGGAATTAAAAAGTGGTGCTTCGATCAGGTCCTTTCCTTACTAAGCATTGTCAAAATGCATTTCGCGAAAGGCCAAAAGGT
This sequence comes from Pieris macdunnoughi, assembly GCA_905332375.1. NCBI lineage: Eukaryota > Metazoa > Arthropoda > Insecta > Lepidoptera > Pieridae > Pieris > Pieris macdunnoughi. Next base: position 52,086 of record CAJOBZ010000030.1, on the reverse strand, counting down.
TTACTGTACTTTTGTAGATTTGAAAAAGGCTTACGAGGCGAGAAATAAATAATGGTCAGCGTTGTCTATGTACGGGGTGAGCGGCCAGTTGATTCAGGCGTTGGAATATCTAAATACTGATTTTACAGCATGCGTCAGAACCAACAAAATCTGCACGGGTTGGTTTCCTATCGATAAAGGTGTGAGACAGGGTTATCTTGCCTCCCCGTGGCTGTTCAACCTATTAATTGGCACTTGTCTGAAAGATCATATCTTTTAGTAAACGGAGATTAAAAAGGCCAGCTACTACCTAGTGATACTTGTGTCTTTGGTGTCGGTATTGCAGAAACTGGTAACAGTTATGAAAAACGCTTGGAATGTTAAGAGGATAAAAGTGAATATAGGAATAACAAAATCTATGGTATTTGAAATAGGTGTCAATAGGACTGTATGCGATATTTTGATAGATGGAGAAAAAGTGGAATAAGTGGAAAAGTTCGTCTACGTAGGATGTATGTTTACTTCGGATGGAACGTATGACTATGTGTAGAAAGACGAGTGAATGCTGGAAATAAAGTAAATTGAGCCAAGTAGTAAAGTGAGCTCAAACGAGGCTCGACTGGCCGTACATAGGGGAGAGAATATTGAGTGTAACAGAAAAAGAATGGAAGTAGAATAAATACCGTGGAAATGATAGCGTTTAGAAGCATGTGTTTTACACTGCATTATAGGGTTAGTAATAATAGGATACTGGACAAATACGGGTTAAAAGAGCATAATGACAAGGATGTTAAAGGGAATGCTTAGGTGGTTTGGCCATGGAGAACGGATGACTGAGGAAGAGTTGATAAGTACAACAAGAGTTATACAAGGCTACCGTGAATGGTGAAGTCGGATTGGGTAGGAGAAACTAGAGAAGGGACAATTTAAAAGTACCCATAACCGACGAGCATGGTGAATGTCATGAAAGCATGAAGCAAAAGAGGTATGTCGAGACCGTAGCAAGTGGAGATCTGTGGTCTCTGCCTACCCGGGAATGTAAATAAATAAATGTCATTATAGGCAGTGTTCTTACTTAACGCGGGCAAAAAATATTCGGTGTGAAATGACGACGCACGACAGTGCATTTTCATTACTGATAATACAGTCTGTTAGTGGCCCCAAAAGGGTGGACTAATTGTACTTACCCTGAATCTGAGGGGCCCCAAAGGTGGCTTAGCGTAGGGTATCCCCTCGAAGCTATAGTACTGTTTACCACACGGAGTAGTGCACACTTTACCTCTCATCTTTCCCTGAGGTACTGTCACATGGCAATCGGACTTATCTGGAAAAAAAGGAATTCGTGTATATACTGAATCTCACCACGAAATAATAATGTAATAATTAAACCTTCATTTCCGACAAAGCGAGCCAAAACAGCGTCTTTAATATAAACATACTCACTGTGGTAAAATTTTACGGGGTTTGCAATGATTTTCCTTATTGAACACTTCAGCATTTTTCGATACATCTTTTGTAACTGAAGTTAAGTCTCTCGAAACTTTTCAAATATATAATATTACGAACATTATACTACTATCCTTAATGTAGTATGTCCAAAAATTTTTACTTTTACGCAGACGGCCAGAAAATTTTTATATTTTTAACTCTTGTTTTAAGCGGTACAGATGTGTGGAAAATCAGTTGTGCTGTTATCTAAAGAGAGGATTCTCGACCAATCCAATTATACCCGAAGGCCCAAGTGACTGATTGATTTGGTATTGCCCACGGACACTTTTTGATGACATCAGAGTGGCATATTGTAAATGTCGCTACAAATGATGGTGTTGTACCGTTTCAAAAAGCATGTTATAAGCATCTCGAAGCAAAAAAGATAACTTTGCACATTAAGTATATGCTTAGGGTAAGATTCAGAGTCGAGACTTAGAGCTAAATATGACTCAATGGATTTAAGATTTTGACAAACGAAGATGGCGGTCTCTAAAGACATCTCAAAGGGTCTTTTAAAAATATTGTTTAATGTCCGCACAAAACTAACACAGCCCAAAGCAAAAGCTTAATATTCTAAGTTAAAGCAATTGTTTAGCTACGTGTCAAATGGTGGACGCCATAGCGTAATTAACGCATTTTCAGGTTTAAATTAATTAATTAAATAATGAATAATGTATCAAACGGACCGTGAAATGGAAAATTTTCAACTGTTATGCCGTTTCTCCACTGATCCAAGCATCCAAGAGGTGAAAAATTATTATTCACAGGTTTATTTATATATAGTTTCTTTAATTTGAAAGAATCTGCATAACTTGGACCAAACCAAATTATTTTGCTATTTATTTATATTTTTATACCATAGTGTTAGTGAACTATTTATTAAGTAGATTATAACAGTCTCACGCGTGCGCGCATTGAGGTGTGTTGTGTTTTTCGTTACGGAGCTATCGCAGCGACGTAAATTTCGTTATTACAAATATGACGGACGTTGTGAAATGTAACTTTTGCAACATTGTTTTAGATGAGCTATTATCGTATATCCAAAATAAAATATCGATAATGGATGAAGTGTCGTTAGTTAAAATTTGTGTGTCGGCATTTACGAGTGAAGAAATTTGTAACTCGAAATCATTATTGTTTAGTGCACTACCGGCAGATCGCCGACAAATACAGCGAAAAAAAAAGGGAAAAGAATCTCGAGATATGGATGACATCATTTCCTTGTTTAAATCTACAGAACCTGAGATCTTACCAGTATTTGCTGCAAGACAACTGGAAAAACTACCTCCTATTACATTTGATCATCTTGACTGCACGAAATTATTGAAGGATTTAACTAGAATGTCAGCGGAGATTGAGACTATTAAAAATAACTACGCTACTCTAAACCACTTAGAAGATTTAAAGCAAGTCGTTAATAGATTGAAACACACGCCGATAGCTACCACGCCCTGTCACAATATAAACAATCGACGTGGTGCATGGGCTAGAAATGGTGGCCCTAGAGATCCATCGCAGAGCATTAACTCGTCATTAAATGACTCGCACAATTCAATTAACTCCAATTGCGAGTCAAACAATAAAGACCCACTTTATCGAAGTATCAGTGAGGGTAGTGTGGTTCGCGAAAACATGCATTCGACGATTATGTCGGCCGGGACCGGTATTATGACTCATACCATGACGACAGGGGCGACGGTAAATGCGGTGGCTTCAGCGGAGACAAGCGTAACTCAACAAATGAGCTCTGGACAAATGATCGAGACGGTTTTTTCAGTTGATAATGTCGAGCCCACGGATGGTGCGTGGCAAACCGTTACGAGACGTAAAACAAAATGTAAACAACGTTTTGCAGGAATGACGGGTCAAGCCAGTGACGGTGTTAATTTCAAGGCGGCGGAAAGGTTTATACGTATTTTTATAAGCAATGTACATAAAGATACGGTTGAATCGGATATCATAGATTATGTTTTCAAGAAAACTCAAGTGAATATATCGCAAAAAAAATATCAATTAAAAGACATAACAACCATTTAGCGTACAAGTTCATGATACCAAGGGTCGCTCGACAGCCGATGCCGGTGTTGAGTTATATGAAGTTAAGGTTGGGAGGAGTCGATGACGCTTTAGGTGTTTTCTGCGACTTATCCAAAGCATTTGTTGTGTCCAACACGAGACCTTAATCGGGAAACTCCGCCACTTGGATCAGAATACCGCACTGAATCTTTGACTTCCTATTTACACGGAAGAACTCAGAAGGTTGAAGTGAATGGTAAGAGGTCCTCTGGTCGGCAGTAGATATGGGGTACCACAGGGCTCAATTCTTGGCCCTTTCCTCTTTCTTGTTTATATAAATGATCTACCTTTCATGGTAGAGAGAAAACATCAGATAGTTTTTTTGCTGATGACACGTCCTTGATTTTTAAAATCAAACGACAAATAACAAATTTTGACGATGTGAACAACTTTCGTTGTCCATGGTTTGTATGAATACCTTCTATTTCAAAAAGACAAAATGCATTAAATTTTGTGCAAAAATGCAAGGGTTATGGATACTAGACCAATTATAATGAGGAATTGAATCTGGATGATACAACTGTATTTCTGGAATCACCATGGATTCAAAACTTCAGTGTCCCCTCATTTAACGGATTGGGAAGAGACTTATTCTGCAGCCTACCGGTTAAAAAAATTCGCTCACTAACTGATGTCGATACAGCTAGACTTGTTTATTTTAGTTACTTTCATAGCTTAATGACTTTGGTTATTATTATGGGGTCATGTGCTGATGTCGAAACTATTTTCATCCTGCAGAAGAGGGCTATTCGTGAATCTATAATTTAAAATGTAGGGAATCTCTTAGAGATAAATTCAAGGAAATTAATATACTTACCTTTCCCTCGCAATATATTTATGAAAATATTATGTATGTATACAAAATAGTGATAAGTTTACTAGAATAGAACATACGCACAATGTTAATACACGGAACAAACGCAGGCTGCAATTTCCCCGTACTAGACTATCTAATTAGTAATTTTTTTTGGGGAAAGGAATACTCTTCTTTAATAAAATCCCAGAGGCTCTTTTATCACTGCCTTTCAATAAATTTAAGAAATGTATTAAAGAAAAGCTGTGTAAAAAGGCTTACTATAAAGTCAACGATTATCTAGTTGAAAAAGGGCCTGGGACTAGTCTAGACAGGCTACTTCTAATCAATTTGGATATTTGTTTTAAAAAGTGTTGTTTGATATTTGTTTTTAAAAGAGTACCGAGAGTTTTTTACGCCGGTTTTTCTCTCGCTACACCCTCTGTCTTCTTTGCGATGAGTAGGGATCCTTCAAATTTAATGACGTGGAATAAGTGATACATGTATCTTATGTTCCATAATAAACATATTTTATTTTTTTTTATTTTACCTGAGGACAATTTGTCATTATTTTTAGATGATAAACTCTGGCCTAAAGGAATTATTTTTAGGCGCTTTGTACATTATAAAAAAAAATCACCATATTATAAATGAAACAAATATGAATTCCGGCCTTGTAAATGTAAACAATGGATAACGGCGTATACGCAATGACAACATTTAATTGTTAAAATATTAAACGATCCTTAGAGTGTAACAGGGATTTATGTCGTCACTCAGACATCATAGCTCTTCAGGAAACATGGTTGCTACCGAGCGAGATCTCATATCTTGGCAGTATTGAGGCGGACTTCGGGTACACGGGAACATCAGCGATGGACACATCAGAGGGAATGCTGCGGGGGAGGCCCTATGGAGGGGTGGCCCTGCTGTGGAGGAGGAGTGTGTTCAATAATGTGGTAGTGTTACCGAGTAATAATTCTCGAGTTTGTGCAATAAAAATAATAACGAGTGATCGACCCATAATCGTAGTGTGTGTGTACATGCCTACGGACTCGCAGGACAACTTGCCAGTGTTTACGGACTGTCTAAGTGTGGTGAATGCTATTGTTGATGAGTATGGCATAGAATCTGTTTACATACTAGGGGATTTTAACACGTTCACTGCGTAACAGGCCGATATCGGCCTGCCGCGGTATTTCAGCTGGTGCGGACGAAGAAATCTATGTCCCTCTCGCTGGTGCGTAACGATTATCTCAGGTGTTTGTAAAAATTCGACAGGGACAAATATATATTTCATCTTGCGGTCAAAATTGTAGGTGTTCCCCATCAAAACATAACGGCAGGCTTTTATCGACCTACCACGCACTGACGCTGCTGTGCATCCACTGAGAGTTAATCTATCCTAGTGCTGTTGGGTCTAGAAAGACCTGCCACGCACTGGCGGAAATATCATTGGGGGCGCATTTTGGCCCGCCGCCGCACCTGATGAAGAATTATGATTTTACTTGCCGCAGTGAACGTGTTAATGCGCATCCGTACTCGTTATTTTACTATGAACTTTTAAATTATTGTTATGATCAAAGGTGGTCATGTATAGATGTTGAGTTGCTTGGACCGCACTCTGACACTTATACTTTTGTTAGTGAGGCTCACGGATCGCGGAGGTGGCTAGATCATTGTTTAGTGACAGACGCGGCCCGCCATTCAATATCAAAAGTGTATATTATGTATGATGTGTTGTGGTCAGATCATTACCCGCTTATACTTCATTTTAATATCAAGATTATTAGTAAAAAGTTGTCCTCTATACAAAGTAACTCTGTAAACAATAACGTACGTTGGGGTCAAAGATCCGAGGAAGAAATATTGTTATATCAAAGTGAATGTAACAAGAGGTTAAAATCAATAGATTTTCCAGAGATATTTACGGATTGCGCAGGTTGTTATTGTGAAAGACCTAATCATCAAGGTGCAATTGATATATTATATAATAATATTGTTATTTCTCTTAGTGAGGCAGCCGTGTCCAGTCGGAAATACCCTAATAAAAATAAAATTAATGATAGAAATCAAAATATTATAGGTTGGAACAAACATGTGAAGCCGGCGCACTCGGAAGCGAGGCTGAGGTTTAGGATTTGGTTACTTCATGGGAAACCAGAATCAGGGAGGGTTTATAATGACATGTGTGAAAGCAGAAAAATATTTAAATCTCGACTAAAATGGTGTCAAAACCATCAAGATTTAATAAAAATGGAAAAACTAGCCACTTGTCATGATAAAAAAGATTTCGTTTCGTTTTGGAAAGAAACAAAGAGGCTGACGCCGAGGCCGGGACTCCCAGTCAGCGTCGGAGGGTTAAGTGACTCGAAAGAAATTGCTGATTTTTTCCGAGACAACTTCTATATATCATCCTCGCTGAGACCGTCGCGAAACGAACTCAGTGCTGTACCCATTGGTGATAGGGTTAATACTCAATTTAGCGCCAAACATGTAAGAAGCGTTATAAGTTCTATGTCAAGAGGAAAGTCCCCTGGTCATGATGGGTTAAGCATCGAGCATATACAGTACGCTGGTTCTCAAATATAGGTTATTAGCCATGCTATACTCGTTGTGTATAAGTCATTCATATCTACCCTATGATCTTATGCGAACATTAGTTATACCGGTTGTAAAAAACAAGACAGGAGATTGTGCGGATGGTTCAAACTACAGGCCTATATCGCTGGCGACTATTATGGCTAGGGTGTTGGACGGTTTGCTTAATACTCAGTTAAATAAATATATACATTTGCACGATAACCAGTTTGGGTTTCGACCCAAGCTGTCTACAATGGTGCTATACTGAGTCTTAAGCACACCGTTTCATACTATCTGCGTCGGAGGACGGCGGTGTATGCCTGTTTCCTTGATCTTTCCAAGGCATTTGATTTGGTTTGCTACGATCTACTTTGGAAGAAGCTAGATGATATAAGTGTTCCTCGAGAACTTCTTAACGTATTTAAGTTTTGGTATGGTAACCAAATCAATAATGTTAAATGGATGGGTGCCTTGTCTAAGCCCTATACGATGCAGTGTGGAGTAAGACAAGGTGGACTGAGCTCTCCATCGCTCTTTAATTTATATATAAACGCTTTGATTGAGACGCTTAGCAGCGAGCGTGTCGGCTGTCACGTGGACGGTGTGTGCGTTAACAATATCAGCTACGCAGACGATATGGTGCTGCTGAGTGCGTCGGTCTGCGGGGTTAGACGTCTCCTTAAGCTCTGTGAGGTATATGCGGCTAGTCATGGTTTGAAATATAATGTAAATAAAAGTGAAGTCATGGTCTTTGGGGCCGGTTGGAAGGGTGTGTCCAGTATACCCCCCATGTCGCTATATGGGGTCCCTTTAAAAATTGTAAAAACATTTAAATATCTTGGACACATATTGACACCCGACCTCAGGGACGATGCTGATATAGATAGGGAACGGAGAGCGTTGTGTGTCAGGGCGAACATGATCGCCCGCAGGTTTGCACGATGCTCAATTGATGTGAAAGTAACCTTGTTTAGAGCATTTTGCACATCATTCTATACGAGCGCCTTATGGTCGAAATATACTCGATTGTCATACAACGCTTTCCGTATCCAATATAATAATGCGTTCAGGGTGCTGTTGCGGCTGCCTCGATTCTGCAGCGCATCGGGGATGTTTGCTGAGGCGCGGGTGGATTGTTTTTACGCCACCATACGCAAGAGATGTGCATCCTTGGTGCGCAGGGTGAGAGCTAGCGGTAACGGTATCCTCCGCATTATCGCGGACCGAGTCGATTGCCCATACATGAATCACTGTTCCTCTATTTCATGCGGAATTATTCCGGTATGAATTAATGTAAACATACTAACACTTAGATTTAAGGTATTAAGCTGTAATTTACTAACATTGTTATGGAACCTTGTTTTCTGAATTAAACAATTAAATAAAAAATAATATTTTAAGATAGACAATATAAAAAAAAACTAGCCAGGGCAATCAAAGATTCAGAATTTAGAACGTTTTTTTAATAAAATAAAGTATATGGGTTTTAGTAATATAGGTGTTGCATGATAAATTTACAAGTATCGATTACTGTCGGATCGGATATAGTGGAGAAGCGCAATCCGGCCTTCCGATATTTTTCTCATGACTCATTCCGGTATCCGACGCCGGACCGTAGCAGTGGAGAAAGGGCCTTAGGCAATAAAACTGACATTGAAATAAATTTATGAAATACCTAAATATTACTATATATATATATATATATATATATATATAATATAACACAACGATGTGGACAGACAGAATTCATAAATTATAAAAATTTTAATTGCGTCGTATGGATAAAAAAAGTAAATAATATATTTATTATGGAATATCAGATACTTTGTTGTTATGTTTGTTGAAATTTGAATAGGTAGACATCCCTACTCATCGGCAAAGAAGACAGAGGATGCAAGACGAGATAAAAGGCCGGAGTAAAAAACTCTCGGTACTCTTCTAAAATAGCAAATCATCAAATGGTCTAAGATCCCGCTATACAACGACCTTCACCGAGATGCTTATTTAATGAAACTTATTTTATATATAATTTAATATGTCAATAAATATAATCCATATGGGTTGCCTAGCAAATTTCAGTCCAGAGTATGTTTAATTAATTTAAAAAAAAAAATATTTTTTCAAACATTTCACCGGTATGATTATTAGATAAATTCTATACCAATCGAAAGTATGAAGCCCATAGAATATGCAAACGTTAGGTTGTTTTTAATCAATTAATTATTTATGTGTATATTTTTTATGTGACACTAAAGTATATACATCTTTAGTATAAAAGAAGTTTATAGTGATATATATATAATACTACCCTGATTAAAAATATTGATTGAAAAAAGTTCAAAAAATTTACTACATGCAAATTATTTAAAAACATTTTTTTTTAATATTAATTAAACTTACTCTGGACTGAAATTTGCTAGGCAGCCCATATGGATTATATTTATTGACATATTAAATTAAATATAAAATAAGTTTCATTAAATAAGCACCTCGGTGAAGGTCGTTGTATATCAAATTTCAAATTCAAAAATCATTTAAATTCAAAAATCATTTATTCACGTAGGTAACACAATGTACACTTGTGATTCGTCATTAAAGAAATAAATATTAATGCTTCTAATTTTACATTTACTGCCATTTCTCAAATCAAGGGCGGAGAACGGAAGAGAAGAACTGGCAATAAACTCTCCGCCACTCTTTTTAATCGCCATGTTTTTTTTTTTTTTTTACACAACGTTTGTAAGGAGCTGCAACCATTACACCATGTTCCACATGACATTTTAAGTAATTAATAATAATAACATAAATAAAAACAAAGACTTGTCCCCTATCAGCAGGAGGCATGGTGAAATAGGAGCACGCACTTACATTCTCGTGGGAACAACACGCAAACACATAGTCGAAATAATTAACATCACCGCATACACGAATTCAAGTACGACCAGTCACCACAAGTAGCACCCGTTCACGAGTATGACGCATGGCCAGCCATCGGCCCCCTCGCCATATTTTAGGGAGAGAGACAACCCGACGCATGGACGCCGCCACAAGCAATGACATTTAAGCGAGCATGACGATCCTTGAAATGTGGACTTGGCTACATAAGAAAATAATAATAATACTGAAATAATTGGATACCACATGGATCACGGTTTGTTCCCACTTTACATTAAAACAGTCGTGGATGTTGACGATCGCCCCAGAGTCTGGAAATGCAGCCGAGAGATTCAGTCGTGTTACCTATAATATATACTGGAGCAACTCATATCCAAGCACTAGGATCGTTTAAATATTCATTTATATTATAATAAGCCTTAGCAAGCAGTTTTACTTTAATGTACGATTTAAATTTATTTATTGACAACGCTTGTATCTCACTAGAGATTTTGTTGAAAAAACGTATACATAATTAAAAATTGCCTTGGAAAGAATTACTCGTTTTATGCAGCCTTCTGGTTGGTGCGCTAATTTTGTCTTTATTACGAGTACTATAATTATGGAAGCTACTATTCTTTTTAAAGATATCTATATTTTTCCGCACATACAAAATATTCTCATAAATGTATTGACTTGCCAGAGTCAAAATATGTAATTCCTTAAATTTGCTTCGGACCGACTCCCGGGGGGGACAACCCACAGATCGCTCTTATAGCCCGCTTTTGCACTACAAATATCGATTTAATGTCAGCTGCATTACCCCACAAAATAACACCATATGACATTATACTATGAAAATAGCTGAAATAAACAAGCTTTGCTGTGTTCTCATCCGTAAGATCGCGTATCTTTTTTACTGCGAACGCTGCGGAACTTAGCCTATTCGAAAGACCTTCTATGTGTCGGCCCCACTGGAGTTTACTATCTAAAGTAATTCCCAAGAACACCGCATTATCAACAAAGTCTATTTCCTCGTCTTTAATTATTATTTGAGAATGACTACTTTTTACATTTGTAGTTACAAATTTAACACATTTTGTCTTCTTTTCGTTTAACTTAAGATTATTTGTATTAAACCAGTGAACTACACTGGAGATGGCACTGTTTACGTTATCAAGTGATGGATTTTGTCGTTTCACTTTAAATAAAAGCGAAGTGTCAGTATCAGCAAACAGTACTATCTCGTGAAGCTCCTTTACAAGAAATGGCAGGTCATTTATATAGACGAGGAATAAGAAGGGACCAAGTATGGAGCCTTGCGGTACTCCCATAGTAACAGAGGATCCCTGTGATAAAGCTCCATTTACATTTACCTTTTGAATTCTATCGCTCAGGTATGATTCCACAAGATTTAGCGCTTTTTCGCCAATGCCATAGCGGGATCTTATACTAAAACAACACTTATTTTAAAACAAATAGCGCAAATTAATTAAAAGTCTGTCAAGCACTAGTCCCAGGCCCTTTTATCAACTAGATAATCGTTAACTTTATAGCAAACTTTTTTACACAGCTTTTCTTTAATACATTTCTTAAATTTATTAAAAGGCAGAGATAAAAGAGCCTCTGGGATTTTATTAAAGAAGAGTATCCCCCTTTCCCCAAAAAACAATTACTAACTTTAGATAGATACGGGGAAATTGCAGCCTGCGTTTGTTCCGAGTATTAACATTGTGCGTATGTGCTATTCTAGTTAACTTATCACTATTTTTGAATACATAGTACATACATAAAATTTTCATAAATATAATGCCATGTAAGTATATTAATTTCCTTGAATTTATCTCTCAGAGATTCCCTACATTTAAAATTTAGATTATAGCCCTCTTGGCTATTTGTGCAATCTGCAGGATGAAAAAAGTTTCAAGATCATAAAATTAAGCTCTGAAAGTAACTAAAATAAACAAGTCTAGCTGTATCGACATCAGTTAGTGAGCGAATTTTATTAACCGCGTAGGCTGCAGAACTAAGTCTCTTCGCCAATACGTTAATATGAGGGGACCACTGAAGTTTTTAATCCATTGTGATTCCAAGAAATACAGTTGTATCATACAGATTCAATTCCTCGTCATTTATTATTGGTCTAGTATCCATAACCCTTGCATTTTTTGCACAAAATTTAATGCATGTCGTTTTTTGCATTAAGTAGAAGGTTATTCGTACTAAACCAAAGTAAATATAGTAAAGTATATAATAGATAAAATCTATCTCGTAGTAGTAGGTACTCTTCAAAACAGCGTAAACACACTTTGAAAAAAGCGAAAAGAACACTGAGTGAGTAGAGAGGAAGTCTATATTGTTTGCTAAATAATTATTTTATTAGAAACATAATTAATTATACATTAAGCCTAAGAATCAGAGGTGGGGAACATGATAGTAAATAAAACAGCAGTTTTTGTTAGAGTATATTTATGTACCTTGAAAGTAATTTTTATCAGGGAAATTTCAGAAAATAGTTTGGATTACATGTTGGCAAAAGACGATGTAGTATTTTGATTGCAAAACCAAAACTAAAGACTTATTACGTGGGCTGACCGTATCCAAATATTGCGCTGATGAAGAGGTAATCGCCGAAACTGTAGACTATTTTAAGGCTATAATCGTTGTATCGCTCTCGAAGGCAACTATATTGAACAATCAAATCAAATTTCTACTTTTGTACATAATTTGTCAGCCCACTTGTCCTACAAGACGCTTCTTTTTAAGACAATTGTATAACGCCCTAACGTGCAGTCTTATTGAATACGATAGAATTATAAGGAATCCATTCCCAACGCATTGAAAGTATTCAAAGATCATTTACTCAATACCTTGCATTCATTAGAACAAGATTTTCTCATCTAGGCGTACCATCAGCGACTTAGGAAATTTAAAATGTTGGAAGATCGCCAGCCAGTTAAGTTCTTACACAAATTGTTATATGGTCAAATACAGAACAATAACCTTTTCCAGAATATTAACATTGTCATCTCTTATTATATTAATTGTATAATTTTTTAGCGGATGATATCCGTATAAAGCGAATAAGTAAAAGTTAAGCTAATGTTTAAAGAACTTTATTTCTCATTACAAAAAATTTTTTTTTTTATTTACATGAGAAATTTAATATTAAGTATATATACGAACGAGATACACGTCGCCATCAGCTAGCCCAATTCTAGTCTAATGGGCCCATTCTGATGTGTGTCTTTAATGCCCTTTTGAACTGATCAATCACGCTAATGTTACGAAGCTTAGACGGCAACCGATTAAACAATTGCACACCCTCATACCTAATAGATCTCTTTAAATAATTTGTGCGCGGCTTTGGCAAGATAAGCAAACTCGCTCGACGAGTATTGCGTGTAGTGGTGTATTTGATTTTATTAAATGATAAGTTACTATGTAGAGAGTTATTTAAATTTTTTTTAATAAGGATACAGGTGCTATAAACATATAGTTGTTTAATCGTCATAATTTTAGTTTCTTGGTAGATTTTATTAGTAGGTGTTAAAAAATTGTATCTGAATAGTGCTTTTATTAATTTATTTTGTAGTGTTTGTATTGTAGAAATTTTGTTTTTGCATGCTGTACCCCATATTTCAATTAGGTATATGAAATGTGGCTTGACTAAACAATTATAGATCAAATGACGTACAGATTGCGGAATGCATTTAGATATTGACCAAAATCTGCCTATAAGTGATTTTAGTTTGGTAATTATGTGTGATATATGAAAGTTCCATTTTAAATTTGTATCCATTCTAAGACCCAGATATTTCTCCCATTTTTTGTTATTGATTTCAACGTCTTGAACTTTAAGCGGTTGAAAGATAGGAATGAGTTTATTTGTTGCCTTGAATATTACATAAGATGTTTTTGAAATATTAATTGTTAGTAGATTTTGTTGAAACCAAGAAGATAGAACATTTAGGTCTGATTGAGCTTGAGCAACCATAGTCTGGATATTTGAACCAAAGTAAAATAAGCAGGTGTCATCAGCGTAGAGAGTGATTCGGCCGTGTAAACCGAGTTCGTGAATGTTGTTAATATATATTAAAAATAACAATGGACCTAATATAGATCCTTGTGGGACGCCGCATGTTATTGGTATTTCTGAACTTTGAGCATTACCTATTTTTACTATCTGGGTTCTGTTTGATAGATATGATTTGAATAATTTTAGTGCACGATCTTTTATTCCTATGCATTCTAATTTTTTAAGCAATAAGTTGTGGCTTACGGTGTCAAACGCTTTTTTCAGATCAATAAAGACACCCAGCACCATTTTCTTAGAGTCAATATTTTGTTTTATGTCGCTAACGAGATCGGCTGTGGCTGATAAAGTGCTGCTTTTTGATCTAAAACCATATTGGCGTTTAAAAATGAAATTGTTAGTTTGCAAGTAAGTGTCAAGTCGTGAGTAAATAATCTTTTCTAATATTTTTGATATTGTAGGTAGAATAGATATTGGTCTGTAATTGCCGGGTTCGGTTTTGGGGCCAGATTTATGGATAGGAGCAACTCTGGCCTTTTTAAGAGAATCCGGAAATTCACCATTATGCAGCAGCTTATTAAAGCAGATCGAGAGATATTCAGAAATATGATCAACTACGCATTTTATTGTTTTAGTATTGATCCCATCTATTCCACTACTACAATTCGTGTTTAGTGTTTTTATTATATTAGTGATTTCAAGTGTTGTGCATGGATTAAAGTTAGATAGTTCAGAGTTAAGACTTTGAGGAAGTGCTAGTGTAAAATTAATGTGAAATTGTGTTGGTATTTCATTGGCTTGTTTTAGCCCTATGGTAGAAAAGTATGTATTAAAAGCAGCACAAATATCGGTTGTTTGAGTTAACTCTTTAGTGTCTATAATAAGTTTGGAAGGTGTGCAATCTTTATTTAGCTTGTTACTAGCCAATTTATTTATTAGTCTCCACATTTTTTTAGGGTTTTTAGCGTGTTTAATAAATTCGTTGGAGAAGTAATTATCTTTAGTTTCCCTTATTTTCCTTTTGACCGTATCTCTTGTAGTAGTATATTGTGCTTGAACAACTATATTTGTAGGATCTTTTTTCAGTTCAGCCCATAATTGGTTTCTAAAGTGAATTGCACTAATGACTTCTCCACTTATCCAATCTTTCTGAGGTGGATTAAGTATCTTTTTCTTTACTTGTTTGCATTTCCTTACACAGTCCTTAATCGTATCTTCTAGTAAAGAATAATCAAGTGTTGCTACATCTAAATTGTAGGTCGTGAATAGTTTGTTAAATTTAGCATAGTCAATGGCTTCATATTCAGAGTATATTAACTGCGGGGCTTTGGATTTTTTTAACTCGATATAAAGTTGCCTATGGTCGGACATTCCTGTCTCAATAAATGCCATATGAAAACGGTCACTTCTTAAATTTGAGCACACGTGGTCGATTATTGATTTACGTGTTTTCGAGTCACGTGTACAATATTTTTTCCTAATTTTATTTATGATGTTATATCCAGCCTCGTCCATTACATCCATATACTGCTTAGTTTGTTTTTCATTCTTTTTCACTAGATCTATATTAAAATATATATATATATATTATATTATTATTTTTATATATCTATATTAAAATCCCCAAAGACTACAGCCCTCTTTCTTTCTCTTAGTTGCAAGCGAAGTTCTTCCAAAAACTTTGAGAAGTTTGTATCTCCAGGATTATACACAAGTCCAATTTCGGTGGCATATCTGTCTAATTTGACCCATAGGTAGTTGTTGCCATCTTTATATGTTGACTCCGACAAACTATGTCTAATACTGTTATGGACATAAGTTGAGACTCCACCACCTCTAAAATCCGATCTATAATTGAAATAATGAGTATAGTTTGGTAGACTCATCTCTTGGGCCTGAGTTTCATTAGTGATCCATGTTTCTGTAATGAGTACGATATGAACAGTTTTAGAAATTGTTTTTAAAATGCATTTGAGTTCATTAAATTTGCCTTTTGCTCGGATACTCCTAGCATTAAGGTATAAAAACGATAAGCGTGACTTGTGTGGTTGTAGCTGATTATGGTTTTGCAAAACTTCATAGGTGTTTGTATCTGTGTTGAGGCGTTTGGTTGTATTTGTTACTTCGAGTTTTTTGGAGACATTTTGGTAATAGTGGGTATTCCAGATCTGTATTTAATAGTGATGTCAGTATCTCCCGCAGCCTGACGTCGCACTAGTTCATTTTTTAAATTTTGCAAATATTTTTGCTGAGCTGGAGTTAAGTCTGAATAAATTTTAATGGCTTCTGGAAATTTAGACTTGTTACGTAATAAGTATTTAGCCGTAGTATTTGTTTCGTAACAAACTTTGATTCTACGGTTTTTGCCTGGATTAAATTTTCCTATACGAAAGACCTTAAGGGGTTTTGGTAGACTGGGGTTTATGGTGGAAATCAGTTGTATTATCTTATCTTCATCCTTTAACGGTCCTTCCTCTGCGTTGATCGCTATTTGTTCAGGTATACCTGCAATAATGAGGTTTTTCTCCCTTTGATTGCGATCTCGAACCTCATTGATCAGATTTTCATTAGAAAGATGCTTGTCGATAAAATTGTTTGGCAAAGATTCATTGTTAGCCGTTTGATCTTCCACTTGCGACAGTCTGCCCTCCCAGGTACTCATACGAGCTTCAAGAGAGATTATGTCATCCCTAGCGTTGAGGTCGTCCCGCCATTGCTGCCTCAGATCTGCGAGTTTAGTATCCATATATTTTGTCAGCATTTCAGTATCGACGTTTAATGATGATGCTAAACTTGTTTTCGGCGACACGGATGAAGTAGGAGCAATCTTTTTTGCTCTTGCACGCCGAGCACTTCCACTTTTTCCTATTCATCGGTAGAATTTTTTTAAAATCAGCTTCAGATAGATCAGCGCAGAAGAAATGCAACACCGTGAGACGTAAGCTAATTTTACACAGGCCTATACATTTTTTTATTCATGACAAAGTGTTTCAAATTTAATATGGCGTAACACACACGAATCTGTGCTTAGTTTTTTTCCAGCACGTCAGCTTTTCAGGAAAAGTGTGATTGAAGTTTTTCACAGAAACTGCCAAAAATATTAAAGAAAAGTTTTCCAAAACAAACAACGGAGTATAAATAATAATCTACGTTAGATTTTTGTAAGCGAGTCCAGCTTTAAGGTAGCAAGCAACCATCATGCTAATATCCATCTTCCTTGATAACATTTCTCCATCTCCTTTATGTCTTGATGGAACCTCTCTCCCTTTTCCTCGCTGACTGGTCCACGTTTTTAAGAAAAAAGAGTCAATGTGAGAATCAAGGTGAGTTTGATGCTCATATTGTATCCCAGTTTTTTTATAATTTTCGACCATGTTGGCTACAATTGCTTTTAGGCCGGGAGATAGTGACACAAAATAGTGGGTCATTTGTACCAGTATGGCGGTTCTTCAGGGGTCTTATTACGCAATGAAAAAAAGAAAAATGATGGTCATAGCGCTGGAACCGGGGGCCATACGCGTGGGCGTAGCTGCCAGTAGCGGCAGTCGGTATGGCGGGCTGTAAGTCACACCGGTAAAGTATGGCATGACACTGCCGCCTCTTACTTTTTATGGACTATCGGAAAATAGGTACTTGAATTTTTGCGGAACAAATCGTTTGACACACTAATTAATCCGACGAGTTCGTCCTCTCGTGGTCGCTTATGTTTGCCAGGAAAAAATATTTTATTTATAACTTTCACAATCTAAAAATATTTATAATATTTTACACGCTTTATATTAGCTTCACCTGTATGTATGTATGTAACCGACTCCTTCAGACTCGATTTTGACCCACTTTAAACGGACAGATTCAATTCAAACGTTGTACACTTATAAAGAATCAGCGACAATATAATAATTTCATAGGTTTATCTCGAAAAAACAATGAAATTTTTTTAAGTCCACAAAGCAATACGATTAAATTGAGACAACACGTATTGCTGCTAGGACTAAAAAGTGGAAAATAAATATAGTTAAAAAAAACTAAAAAACACGCTTTTAAAACACATCAAACTAAAAAGTGAAAAATTATTCCTAATTTAGGCTGAAAATGGTAATGAACAAAAAATACTGGTATTATTGTGAAAAAGCGTCGGGCGCTCTGTGCCATATTTTTCGTCTATCGACCAATTTTTTTAGGAATTATTTTTCACTTTTTAGTTTGATGTGCTTTAAAAGCGTGTTTTATAGTTTTTTTAAACTATATTTATTAATTTTATAAAGCGTTTTTTTCTACATATATAATCTGCGTATACGAGTAAATATCACTGCGATGATGGTGTCATACACTGAAAAGCGCTAACAAAGATATTCCGGCCTCTAAGGATCTATACCGCTTTACCTTCCTACCTGGGGCCTTCGGGCCAATGGTTAGTCTGGTTGGAGGAACAATACACCATCCTTCCTTCACAACCAGGATTAAATAATAAGACATACATTTGAAAAAATCTTTATTAAAACTTCACACATGCAAACATTTCATACGATAAATCATGTCACAGTTAGAAAAATCACTGCTATATGTGAAATTCACAGTTAGAAATCACTGCTATAAGTGAAATTCACGTTTATAAATCACTGTTAAAAAGGCAATTACGCGATATGGGTAGAACTATTGTTACAAAATTTCATTATCTCCGGTTAGATTTTGCGTGAAAGTTCGCGCATGTATTTTATCAGATAAAAATGACTCCTGCGCATCTTTTGCAACTAACAGGAGCTATACCCATTCTAACATATTAGGCTTGTCATATAAAGCTTTATACATAGTATTTATACGGGATTATTATAAAATTATAACTGTTTCGACGTTTGAGTGTAGCGAACAAAAATATTATTAAAACCGTAATATGCCCTTTTACATGAACCTGCGAAGAAAATAAAATAAGATACATGACAAAATAGTTAGGAAAAATGCAAGAACGTTTAGTCCATTTATGTCAAAAAAAGATCCATATCAGCAAGCTTACCCTGTAAGTTCAATAACGATTCCGATTTTAATATTTATTTCGTACCACGTTAAACCAAGAGAATTTTAATGGTGAGTAAATAGTTGGAATCGATGTCTTACAGAGTAGAACAGCTGTTGATCAGTTTTTTTTTAATTCAAACAACTCCAAAAAAATATATCTAGATTAATTTTAACATATAAAATATTAAGTAAAAAATAATGGATGGAATAAACCAGTCTAAAAAATTAATTTGGAATGACTTCTATAAAAGTTAAGTTAATAAATGCATTTAGGAATGTATTTTTTGAGTATGGTAACTTCTGTGTGATTTGGTACTATTTGGTGGGTTCTAGAACAAGGAGAATATTAGGTTTTACCTATTGAGATTATAGAACACTAGAAATGGCTTAGAGGTGATGCCCGAAGGATTTACTTTCAATGTTATGGGCGCGTTCAAGTATTAGGTCACGCAATTTTTGGAGATTCCTTTCCCCCCATGTAACGCGCCGTAACGTTTTTCTGTACCCAATAGTAAATTTATACCTAAAAGTTACCTTTATGTGGTGCAAAGTACTGGAAAGTCGAAAATAATATTAACAATAACGCGTAATTCAATCCCCGCCCCGCATCGTAACGTTTTACAAGAGGACCCCCCCAAACATCGTTACATAATACTTAAACACTCCCTATGCTATACAATTCCTGACTTTCGTTGTTGAATCTAAAAAAGCGCTGCATTTAGTCTTCAATCCCAGCTCAGTTAAATTCGCTTTAACAAAAGCGCTGGATTGGGCGGTAAGTGCAAATTGTTTAAAGCGTAAAAATATTCCGCTATATGATGGCAAAAGCGCAGTCAGTGGCTAGCTTTGGTTTTTATAACTACAGTATAGGCCATTTATAGTAGCTGTGTTAGAAAGAGATACCGGCTTTGTAGAGCGCCGTCTCTGTCACCCTTGTCAACCCGGTCGCTCGCATGACGCTCTACAAAGCCGGTATCTCTTTCTAAAGCACGATGCGACTTATAAATGGCCTAGTACTGTATGGTTCCATTTCTAGAGATTAAAGTTCATAGTTAAGACCTACGGAAGTCAAACTTAGCGCTGAAATTTTGCATTAACAGCAAAGTCCTTTTAATATAAAATATTATTCGTCGCGATTTCATAATAAAAAAATCATAAATAAAATTGAGTGTAAAATGTCAAATAAGTTGTCATTAAATTGGATTTTACGTCAAGCGTATAGTCTTGAGGTCAAAAATGTAAATTAAAAGTTAAAATACATGTTAAATTTACAAAAATATAAAATTACATACTAAGTTACTTACAACGAAAATTTAGTTCATCAAAAAAATGTAAATAATTTTGTATAATAAATTGAGATTCTCAAAATTTGTACGAATTTAATTGATTTGAGCTCGTTTGTACATTTAATTTGAAATTGACTTTTGCCAAAAATTATTGCTGGTTTAAAAACCTTAAATATATTTGTGTAAAAATTTAATCTGATTTTCACTGGAATATTAAAATTGTCAAAAACTACTCTTAGTCCTATTGTCTTTCAAAAGTCGTTGAATCGTAAGGCATATTGTTGCTTGTATTAAAAATTAAATTAAAATACAGATGTTGCAATTCACTGGCAACACTTGAACATAGAGATATGTTCTGTAGTCTATTAACATTTGTAAACTTTAGTTCTGGCAACACTTTCTTTGCAACATATACAGTATTCTTATTTTTTAACTAAAATTGATATTTAATTTATTTTCGTCTGCTTTTTGCAATTTCTGTATTTCGATTTTCGAAACCAATATTTCTAGTTTTTTATCTAGCAACACTGGTTTATTGGATGTAAATTCTATAAACGTAAAGAAAGGGTGTAAGTATCAACGATATGTGTTGTTTGTTGGTCACCCCGTTTCCGTAGATCTGCGGGTCCAGTCGTAATCCGGCGTGATTAATGTCTGGTATAGGTGACTCTGAAAACGTAATAATATATCATTTACTACTGAGCTATATTCAGACCTATATGTTTGTGCAAGGGTGAAGATATGTGAGGAAACTGACAGGTCTACGGGTCTACTTAGGGGGATCTACAGACACTTAGCTCTAAGCGTTACTCCGATGTGTCCAAATCTAATACGTTTTTATGGGTTGCGCTGTATCGTTTCAGAATGACGGAACATTTTAATATGGTAGTGAAACTTCTTTAGGAGCATTAGGGTGAAACTTTTACGGAACGTCACGAAGATGTGCAGCGTTTTTTTCGAAAAAAAGTGAGAGCGCGATTGAGAGAAAGTGGGAAGGGTGAATTATAATTTCGTAAAGAGAATTTATGAAATATTAGTATTTTATATTTTATGCAAAACAATTTATCGGGATCTCAAATGACGAATTGTAAATTAAAATGCCACGTGTTTTTATGGTCGAAGAAATAAATTTAATGTATGAAAAAAAATCAGCAAACGTTCAAAAAAAAAAGAATAATTCCTCCATTAAATTGCCAAAGAATTCTCCTTACAAAACTGAAGTGGAGGGAGGCAATTAATTTAATTTTATGAAATATTTCTTAATACAAGAAACAAGTGTCAAGCAATCACCAAAAGAGACAAATTTAAATAGTCAAGTTTTATGAATAAAGGTAATAATAAATGACTCGTGCAACTTACCGGAAGGCGTATAGAACATAGGCCGTGAACATAACAGCGACCGTTTCAATGGAGGGCGCGAGCGATGTTGCAGCCCCGTAGCGCGCTTGGCCACACGCCGGCGGACACACCGGGATAATTGTTTCTACATACAAACATACGTTCATGCCATGCGTTGCTTTCATACTTATAAAATAATATAAATAATAAGACTTGGAACAAATAGGCCTTCAATCCAAAGTACTCGAATAACCGAATATCTTTTCGTTTACATTTTTTCCCTTATTAATTTCTAATTACAACGCATTTAATAATCTCAAAATGACTATTGATTGAGTTAAAGAAAATACGTTATAATGTAGTTTTATAAATACCATAATAAGCATTCCCACGCTATAAAAAATATCTAGACATTTATAAAAAAAAACAATTTTAAGGAATGCATTATCACCCGGGTTCTATTTCCAATCGTAATTGTTAGAGTCTGGCTAATGAAAGAAGATAATTGCATTATTTGAAAACTTTCGGATGGCAACACAGAATATCATTGAATTTCTTAGGTTAGTATGATTTATTGTCTTGATACTTCATGCTGATTACTAATTTTCATTTCTACTATATTATATTACTACAGTTACTATCAAATAATAAAATAAAATCAAGTATCAAGTAAGGTTAATCTACAAAATATATCAAACTTTTAGGGTAACTATACTAATTTTTTTTTAATTTGACGCGCTTTTTCGTTATCTTCTTTCATTAGCCGGACTCTAAGCTTTCTGTAGAAAGCGCATTTTACCTCTCTATAGTCTACAACACGGAATTACGATCTTAATACCCGTCTATAAATTGTAAAAGATCTAGCACTAATGACATTCCATTAAAAAAACATCTAAGTCATATAAAAATTAAAAAACAAACGTCAAGACGGACATCAAAACATGTCAAAATAAAACTGAATCATTGACAGTTTGGCAGTCGTGACAATTGTCAGATGTCAGAGTACTAACCAAACAACTCGACTCTGCCCTCGTCCCTTCCCAACTTGTTCTGTGCTTTGCAAGTGAACATCCCATATTGCCGCTTCTCAATAGTAATTACTCTTAGCGTCGTGTCTGTGAATTCGTCTGCGGTCGCGAAGTGAGA
Organism: Pieris macdunnoughi; assembly: GCA_905332375.1. Classification (NCBI taxonomy): domain Eukaryota; kingdom Metazoa; phylum Arthropoda; class Insecta; order Lepidoptera; family Pieridae; genus Pieris; species Pieris macdunnoughi. The sequence goes on along the minus strand of CAJOBZ010000030.1, from coordinate 29,471 downwards.
AATTCTGAAAGGAGAAATCATTAAATGATTATAACCTTTAAATCATTTTTACCTGAGAAAAATATTTTTCAACTTGTATAACTATATAGGAGGTCCTTACATATGAAATTGGCGTTTTGTATGAGAGAAACAAAAAGTTTTTTTTTTTAATAGAATATATTTAATTAATCAAAGTATGTACCATTGCTATCTATGCACTTTTGCCATCTTAAAAAACCATTTGGAGGGGAATCAATAAAATCTTTGAAGGCTGTTTCGACTCCCCCATCAGAGTTGACTTTTTTACCTTGTAAAAAGTTACCCAAATTTAGAAAAAAAAATGCTTATTTGTTGGAGCAAGGTCCGTGGAGTACAGGGTAAAAAAATAAAACGGGTAAATGAAATGAACCAATGACCTACACTCGTGCATTTGTTTTTCGAAAACAAAGTGGCCAGTACGACAAAACTTCAATTTCATATGTAAGGACCTAATATTCTTCTACTGTAGCATCGTTTTGCTAAATTAAAAATGTCATAAATTCGCATTTACGTATATATTATTTAATGTTAAGGAACGCTTAACTTCAATAATAATAATAATTCGTTCTTAGGATATTTTTAAAATAATCGTGAGAAAGCATAATCAAAACATTGTTAATTCTAACTATTATTTAAAAAAGAGCCACTTTATCGAAACACAAATGCTACTAATACAGATTAACAATGTCTCCTTATATACAATATATGTATGTGATTATTATTTATTAGATTTTAAGAAATATATTAAAATATAACTATATTTTTGGCTAGGGTTTTTTCTTGCCCTAAGAAACTTAAGCAAAAATATAAAGTGCAAATGTAACAATTTAGAGATATACAACAATACATACCTATAATGCTGGTTGTTGGACAGAAGCACTTCATCCTTGAGCCAAGTGATAGCCGGTGGAGGATAGGCCTCAACGTGACACTCCAAGTCCATGTCGTATTGTAAAGCCTGAAAACATCGTTTATAAAATATAAGAGAAGCTTTTTTAATGACTATGCCTAGTGGCTTCTGAGGTCATAGGTTCAACCCCTAAATTGGAAGTGTAATATTTTTATTATTTTTTGTAACATTTATACTAACCATAATTGTCATGTATTTCAAGAGAAACTTTGTAACATATTCTGTAGATATAGCATTATGCAGTGTAAACTCTATGTAACGACAAACCCCTTAAAGCGTCGAAATTATCCGTCCACAATTTAACTATCTCAAAATATAGTTTTCATAAAATGCATGGAGCAAAATTTAGCAAAATAATCTTTGTTTTTGCTTTGCCTTGTTTTGTCCAAAAAATAGTCGGTAGTGACGAAGTATGGAATGCGTTGGTATTCTTCTGCGAGCAAGTAATGCTGGAGAAGGAGACAGCAGAACGAGAGAGAGAGCGTTTTAGGGCGAATTCTAGGTTTAGAAGAAGCGGAGTAAATAGGAGAATATCCCATCTCCTACCTTCTATGTGGTGTGTACTGCACCGGAGGTTTTTGAGCATATTGTTGTTAAGGTCCCGGTAGAAAGCGGGAACGACCCCGGAGCCTCTGTAACGCGGCTTTGTAGGAACGAGTTGGTTTTAGTGGGTATTGCTCACCCAGTCTCTGAATAGCAAAGACTGGTGTGGCGTCGAGTGCCACATACCCCTGCAACTTTTGGGGGCAGGGAATGCGTTAAAGCATTTCAGATATAAAAAACCCTTACCACCTTTGTAAAAGCAGCGGGATGTATGTACACAAATAACACGTATTTACCTGTCCCAATCTGGGCCTGGGGACGGTCACAACTGGGGCGAACTCGACTTCCAAGTTAATATTCCTCCTGGCCCCTTTGCCCACTCCGTTTTCGGCCACACAGTAGTACGTTCCACGGTCTTCCTTGTGAACCTTTGGGATTTTCAGAATGTTGCCACTGAAAAAACACAATTGTATTATAATATACTGTGTCTAAAAATAGTAGTTTGTGTGATAGAATCATCCATCCGAAGCAAAAATCATTTGTTTGAAAACTGTTGACACGTGATTGGCTCTCGCACCGTCTATTGCGCCTGCGCCATAGCTATGATTCGGAGACGACCAATGCCAACACTTTAAAGGTTTTCGCCATTTTTATATAATGTCGAGCGGAGTAGTTCAGTTGCGAGAAACCGCACTCCATCCGCGCGTTAACTTTTTATTTATTCATCTAATATATAAAATTCTCGTGTCACAATGTTTGTTCCCATACTCCTCAGAAACGGCTCGACCGTTTCTTATAATTTTTTTTACGCATATTCTGTGAATCTATCTTTCAAACCCCTAAGCGATTAGGGTTGTCCACCCCAAAAATTTGTTTTTATTTTTAGACAATTTTTTTGGTTTTTTTTTATGATAGAACATACAAAAATACAAACAACCCCTAATTTTCACTCCTCTAAGATTAACCCCTATTTTTTATTATAGTAGACAGTTATTTTATTGAACTAAAACTAGTGAAAAATATTTCCTAGAAATAATATACATGGCAAAATAACGTTTGCCGGGTCAGCTAGTTGTATTATAAAGAAGCCCCGGAATAAATTACGTGAATAAAAACACTGTTTTACAGTTTTCTAGCAAGTTCGAGTGTCTCTAGCTTATTGTTAAAACTCACCGATAGATGGAGCCACCAGTAGGCAGGATGGCGTTGTTCTCCCGACGCCAAGAGATTTTTGGGGGCGGGAAACCATCAGAGTAGCATTCCATTTGTGTACCTAATTATGTAAATCTATGTTAAACCAACAATTTGTCAGATGAAATGATTTTATCAGAAGTAGTCCAAAATGTTTGTGGTTGTTAAAAAAACTATATTTCAATGCTCTGGCCATTGGGAATTACTGAAATACTGCTGGATTTTTATTTAACAGCTAAAATAATAAAACAAACTCACTCTCTCCTTCACTAGTGACAATAGATCTAGTAGAGTTGTCAGAGATGATTGGTGGCCGTCTCACTTGCAACTCCACTTCAGCTGATATTATGCTGCTCACCGTTATTATTACTTGACACTGGTACCATCCAGCATCTGTCTCTTGGATATCTTTGATCTGAAATGATATACATTTTTCTATATATTAAATATATATGAACGTTTATAGGTATAATATTAGATATAAATTAAAAAGCCTTATTTTTTTTCTAAATATTACAATTTCATAACAGTACTTAATTTAATGTTTTTTTAGCAAGAACCCTCTCATGAAAGGTAAAGGCCTCCTCAGAGAAGACCAGTATTCTCTGTTCTCTGCCGCTCGTAACCAATGAGTGCCTGCCACTTTTGTGATGTGTTACCCAGATTTGGTTTCCTCTCTTTCTTGTCCTAGTGGCCCATTGTGTTGTCTCTTTGTCCATCTATTTGTTAGCCTCCTACGTGACCCGCCCATCGCCTTTGAGCTTTTGTAGTAATTGAGGGGTCAATGGCTTGAGTTTTCTGTCTTATATGAGTTGGCGGTTTGGTTTTCCTTATTTTCAGAATGCTCCTTTACTCCTTTGGCTGGATATAATTTTATTTTTTACTTTTCTAGTAAATTTCAAGTTTAGGCGTTTTAATGAGGGCAGTAGGCAGGTGTTCATAACTTTCGTTTTCATTCGTATAGTCATTTTACTTTTGAGTATTTCTTTGAAGCTCCAGAACTTTTTCCATGTGTTTGTTCTTCTCTTACTTGTTTTTTGACTAAATGAATTGCTTTCCCAGGTAATGTAGGTTTACATGTTAGGGTGAGTTATAGGTATTTGGTTTTCAGTTTCTGTATAATAATAGGTATAATATTAGGTATAAATTATATATTAGGTATAATATAGGTATATATTACATATTAGGTAAATATTATATATCAGGTATAATATGTTGTAGTCTAGCATGTTCTGTAGATTATAAGGTCTTTGGCTCAAATCTAAAAAAAAAAAAACTGCGAATTTTTTCTGTGGTGCTGTCATGTAGAGTGACATCCCATTGGAAGCATACTTAGAGTGACACACATCTTCTGCCTAGAGCTACTGCCGGTCTTCTAGCTCTAGAATATGGTGACGTTTTAGTCGACTCACATACTGTCTAATGGTGAGTTGGCAAACAAGTTCATTCGGGTGACAGGTTAACCACTCTTTGTATTTAGCCAGTTTCCGGATTTCCTCTTTGATAGTTCTCATTTTAAGGTGTTCTTGAACTTCGTTGTTGGTTATGTACCATGGTACTTTTGCAACTGCTCTTAGGATCTTGTTCTGTAGTCGCTGGAGTATATTTATGTTGGTATCACTTGCGCTGCCCCACAGTTCGAGTCCATATGTCCAAATGGGCTTTAGGATGACTTTATATATAAGAAGTTTGTTATCTCGAGAAAGTCTTGAGTTTCTTCCCAACATCCAGTAAAGGCTGTTGTACTTTAGCTAAATCTTAAATGGGAATGAATAATAAAGAGTTTCCTATGAAAACTGTTGATGGACTTATAGGTATTCTAGAACATCTACAAAAGCTGTCAAACCCTTTTTCAGTATAAAGTATGACATATTTGACACCGCTCGAGGTGAGATTGTTCCTTGATATAAATAACAATATGAACTGTAAAGTGAAAAGCAATTCATACAAGAATCTGTTTTAGTGGGTATTGTATAATGCAGTAACTTACAGAAAGGGTATAAGTAGCCGAGGCATCATCATAACGCAAGGAGAACCGGGAGTCACGGATAATAAGACCAGAGCTGGTAGACAGGGGTAATGACTCTGTTGTCTTCAGACGGTCATATTTTACCTGGAAAGATATATTGTATATTACTTAACTTATACTCAGATAATATAAATTTGCCTCTTTGTAAGTCTCAATCAGTATATTATACATAAATTATGATTCTTAACTAAATAAAAAATAATTATTATGCACAGGCTTCTTGTCCTCTAAAATATTGTTAGATTTATCTAAAGGAAAGTAATTTCACTTGAATGTAATAATATTGACAATAGAGCAATTATAATGGTTAATAATACACACTTTAAACATCAATTTTTACACAATATATGGGATCTTTAACATTATGAAAGTATGTAGATCTTTATTTTTATTTTGTTTTTGTTTTTTTTATATTCTTTTGTTTTCTTATTACTGATAGCTCTTGACCTGACACTTATCACTTTCTCTGATAAAAGGGCAGTCAGGTCAGGTCTTAATATAGATTTATATTAAATTTACATCACAAGACTAGCTTTTCTTTCCATACTTGCTGTACCTACAATGTTGATGATAACATGCTAACATCATTAAATTGCTATTTTTGTTTTTTCCTTTATATCCTCATTTTACATTAAAAGTCTCATGTAAGCATATCTATACTATCTGCATATATGCGTAATGAATAACATTAATATTATATATAATGAGGAGAATCTAGGCCAATAGAATAAATCTCACAATAAGAGTAATTATATAGTTTCAAACCACAAGTATCAAATGACATTGCATTGTTTGTACTCTGCTTTTATTTTTAAAATTGTAATATGATTGATAGTAAATAAATTTACTGCATTAGGCATTATATATAAACCATATTAAGAATATACTTCTATTTATATCAATTTCCATGCACCAACAAAGCTATAATGTATAAATTATACTAAAATAATGTGTAGATAACAAGTACAAACCTTCCCTATTCAACTTGTTATTATTGTCTGCAAATGCTTTTGTTGCCTTTTAACAAAACTGGGCTTAGGAATACTTATTTATCAGCTTGCTTTTATTGCAGTTGTGAAAAAATTTAGCACATTACACCTCATAAAATTTACCAATTATTACAGTATGCTTCTTTAGCAAACTTATCACATTTTTTTTTAATACACTAGATAAACAGACAGAAGGTTCACAAATACATGACTGCCCTTCAAGAATTGTAAAATTTTTTCTTAAAGCCCTAAGTGGTTTGCATCAAGCAATATTTTTGAACAAATTTCTTCAGGATTTAATTTCCCAAAAGTACCTGCATACAATAAAAGAATTACTTACCCACAGTACAGGATAATCTTGACCATAATGGACTGAGCAGTCCAAGTCTACCTGTCCACCAATATCTCTTATCTGTTCTTGAGTGATATGTGATATTGTTGGGGTACGCTGTGCATTAGCTAAAATAATGTTAATTTTTATCAATATAGTTAAAAAATCAGAAGTTTATAAAAGGGATATTATAATTTACTTTTACAAGCATAATCCCAGTTGGTTGGTTTCAATTGGAATTAATTTTTCTTTGAAATATTAATTTTAATTATTATTCTTATAATTATTTACTAAAGTATTAATTGTATTTAATTTCACCAAAGCTCAATGCAGTTAAATTATTAAGAGATAGTTGACAATAATTAATGGGGTTCAAATAATATCAAAATACAGGTATAATATCAACCAATCATAGAATAAACAGGTTTGTGTTTTTTTTAAATATCTTCTATAAGGTTCACAGCCTTGAGGCCTTCAGAATATTTTTAGTATACTAGTAGAAATTAAGTCTTGACCTTCAGTAAATTATAAACAAAACGTGATAATATTCATAGTTTGTTTACACCAGGACGCCGATAAATAGGATCAGAAGTTTAAAGAAATTATAAAATAACTAAATCTTTTGGATAGACAAAATGATTTAATTTATTCTGATCTTAAACATAAAAAATCTTTTTGGGGATGTGTGTCTAACGAAAAGCATTCTTATTTTGAAAACTGGGTGTGTCAGGTAACAAAACAAAAGGTGCGATGAAAGTTACTGTCCTTAACGCTTGAAACTTTTAAACAAATAAACATAAATAATATACGCGGTAATTGTTAAGACAACTTACCAATCGATATCAAATAGAAAACAACGGTAAAATATTTCAAAAAAGACCACGCCATTTTTAAAAACAACGCTTCACTCCTCGTCAATATTCGATTTCCGAATGATCAAGATTGAAGATTCAGTCAAACAAATTGAATAATCGCAGTGTCAGCTGTCACGTCACTGTCACGACAGAAAAATTCGACAGACGCAATGTCGAACTTGATACCTAATTGTCAGATATCAATCAAATGTCATAAAACCAATTTGATAAATATGCGCATGCGTTAAAATTTTTTGGTTTGTTCAAAAAAACAACCAGTGACGCTATAACTCTTAGCCTAAGATGTCTAAATCTATTTTCTTTCTTCTGACACGTCGTCGATTTTTGGGTCATTCAATCGGTCGCTTCATCGTATATTTCTTTACCATAAATGCACACTCAAAGTGGAAACCTCAGGGGCCAGGGCTGACAGTCACGGCAACTGACCACTAGGCCAAAAGACTAAAAGTATTTTTCTCTATGTTAAAACGAAAGATTCTTTTCTAATGAAGATTTTCGAACGCATAGAATACGTAAGACGTATATCTACTTTAAAATAATAAAAGTATAAAGTTTTAAATCAGCTTTCATTCAATTTAGCAAAATTCACGAGTTGAGCCTGCAATATAATTATGATAAGATAACTACGGGTTACAAAAACAAGCTATTTAAGTTTGGTCAATAATACTAATGGGTGACTATGCTATGTTTTTATTGAAGACTTGTATAGGTACTATATATAACAATTGTGTATATGTAGCTTTTGAAACCAAAAAAAGTTTATTATTTAGTTTTTGCGTAAGTGCCCTTGAATAGGATAAGAAAAAGTAGGTACCTACAGAAAACGGGTTGAATAAATAAAATGTATTTATTTATTAAAATGGAAATATTACATATAGACACATCACGAATACATGATAGATATTGTAAAAAAAATATTTACATGTTATAATTATAGATGTTTTTATTAAAGTATGAATAACACAAATTAAGCGTTTCTTAAGGCAGTTTTTGCCGCGCACCACGACTATGTGGAACCAGCTGCTCACTGAAGTATTTCCAAAGCAATTCGACTTAGGGTCCTTCAAGAAAAGAGCGTACCAATTCATAAAAGGCCGGCAACGCACTCGCGAGCTCTCTGGCATAGACATGTCCATGGGCGGCGATAGCACTTACCATCAGGTGATCCTCCAGCCCGTTTGCGTTATCCTAAAAAAAAACACATTAATAGGCACGAAAATGTACAGCAATTTAGATTACATAGGTACACAAAAGACAAAACAATTACGGCAAAAACAATTTAAAAGGCGCTTGAAAGCACGAAAACATATCAACTTTGAAAAAATGAGTGTTATAGGAACTACACATGAATGGGGTCAGAAACCCCATTTTAGTATGCGTAATAGGTAAATCTATTTCATGAGTGAATAGATCTGTTTATCAAACATGTAAACATAGTAACTAATAAGCAATCAAAATAAATTTACATAAATTGTTTATCTAAAAAAGTTTTCCCCATTCTCTAGAGAGAGTAGCCCTCACCTACCCAAGCGACGCTTTGACCTTATTCGAAACATTAAGGAACCATTACAAGTACCTTGATCAAAGATTATGTTAATAGACAGGCAACGCACCACTTCTGACCTATACGCTGCAGGCACCCGCAGTCTACCTCGTCGTAGCATAGGCAAAACGCAGATGCGTCCAGCATTGTTGTAACCTTTCTCTGTTTTTAAACGAATAGTTCTCTAAAAAAGTGCGTGCGTACAAAGTACACATGTCAGAAGTAAAACTTCTTTGTAAATTAATTATTACTAAGGTAAAATCCCAATTGATGATCATGTACCTGCCCTGCGATTCTGTAACTCACTTTTCGAACTCACACAGCGGTTTTCGCATCGGCGGTCGCTCTGAAATCAGTCGTGAAGCAGTCATTTTATGATTTGGCGACCGCCGATGCGAAAACCGCTGTGTGAGTTCGCAAAATGAGTTACACAATCGCAGGGCAGTATATGATCACTCCATGTATTTGTATATCCAAATTCACACTGTTTACACACTGTTTATGTGCTAATAATAATATAAATAAATAAAAAATCTGCATTTACTGCACAAGACGTTATGCGACAGAATTGCTATCTAAAGTTCTAATATGTAACTACTAAACGAATATATCAACCAATAGCGTGTATTTTTTCTCGATCTTCCTTACTCTCTCTCAATGTTTCTCACTATAGCTCTCTCCCAGCTCTCACTCCATGGCTATTTGCTTCTTGCTACGTTTGCCCTTTCTCACTCTCTATCAATCGCTCTCTCTCTTTCCTTCGACAAAAACGCTGCACATCTTCGTGACGCTAATATAATTATTGCGTTTCATCCGTAAAAATTTTACCCTCATGCGCCTAAAGAAGTTTCACTTCAAAAATATGAATTGTGACCGATCTTTTTGGATAATAATAAATAAAATACATATCCTCGTCCAAGAACCGCTTTATCTAGGACAGACGAATAAATCAAACAATATATTTGTATATGTATGTCGCGATTATAAAGTTACTTTAAGTTTACTTTAAGATTATTAAAGTACGTTTTAGTGCGCTGTACTGATATAATACCTAAGATATCTTCAATAAAAACGTTTAGTTTATTAAAGAAATCGTCGTTTGTCAACAAACATAGTCACTATAGTAATTATGTAACAAGTTATCAACGCTCAACAATAATTAGATTGAAGTGAACTGTGATAAACATCTGACGATTTCTGTAAGTTCATAATATATTTATTTATTTATATTTAATCTTACAAAGCCAAATATATTAAAATATTAAACAAAATATACGAAACAGAAAAGTCAATTAAGTATACATATTAATAGACAAAAAAATAAAACCAAACATTAAACAAACGAAAACATAATATTTTAAAGAAAAATAAAGTCAAAGTCCTCACGCTTCTTAAAATATTTCCTCACACCCTCTTTTGTAAGGAAAATGTCTACATCTTCATAATTTGTGTCGTAGTTAGCTAAAACTATGTATCTATAATATACATTTATACTAAGTTTTATATGCATCTTCGTGGTAAAGTTATGTATGACATTATAATCCCTAATAAACATAAACTTAGCCGACCTATGGCCACTAGCCGAAATAAATGTGTTTGCGGACCAATTTTGTGAACAACGCTACCTTAAAATTAAAATCCGGAAAAGAATTCAGCGCTATAGTCATGGTCCTCCAACATCAGATGTTCCCATAAACACATACAAGCTTTTACGCAAAATGGACCCAGGAAATTTAAGCCTTCAATATTTTACCTAGAGGCGTAGAGACGCCAAATTTTATTCTCAGTGAGTTTAGGTGTAAAAGCGTTACTTACTCACCTTTTCACTTGTAATATTCGTTAGTTATTTATTCATCCTATATGTTTTTAATCTTTATAAACAGGCCGGATATAGGGCAGGGCCTCCACAAAAGAGGGGACCCCACAATAAAGTAAAAAAAAAAGGTTTTAAATTCCGACTAGTAAACAAATTTTGTTTGATTTTTTTTTCGCTGATAAACCTTTACCTTTAAAACATGATTATATTATTCTTAATTATTAACAGAAATCCTTGATCTGTATTTATATTTTTGTTAAATACTAAAAGAATCTACTTGGTTTCACATTAAATTATTGATTGAAAAACTCGACTGATTTTTTTTAAAATTTTATTTGAAAGTAATTTGGGGCAGGGGTCCTCCACTCCTTTGTTACCCTGAGGCCTCCAGACCTCTAAATTCGGCCCTGATTATAAAACGCTATTTACTTAATACTTTACCTACAACGGTAACATCCTTTTCATGACAATTATTGTATAAAAATGATGAGATCGAGGATAGGCAAGAGGCACATTACCTACAGTAGCTAAATAATAATCTTTGCAGATACAAAATGAAGGCTGTAGTATTCGACGGGAAATGCCTTGCTCTCAAATATGACGAAAACTATCCAATGCCAGAGATAACAAATGATTATGATGTAATTGTCAAAGTTGAATATTCTGGAGTCTGTGGTACTGATCTTCATATTATACAGGTAGGTTTAATCTACGAGAATATTACCTTAAGATTTGGAGTGGAGTTTTGATTCAGGAATGAAACAACAGACACACAGAAGACAGAAGTGTCTCTAAATTGCTTACCAGATAAGAAAGCAAGTATGATTAAGTACTCTTACCCTAAATACTTTATATAAAACTAGCGGACCGACACACGTTGTCCTGTACAAACATATTGTTACGAAGACGGGTCGACTACAATGTTTCTAGATTTTTCCACTACTTAGAGAACTTTTCAGCAGGCTGAAATGTGATTTCTGACCGTTTCAGGGGAGGGTCAATCACATATTAGAAAATCGCAATTTACATAATGTTACCCTAGTTTTCAGGAGCCTGAAACATTTTTTCAGGCCGTTTCAGAACACGTGTAGTCGAATGGTACACTTTTCAGGAAACCCGTTTTCAGGCGTTTTCAGGCCTGGTTATACCCCTTTGACGAAGGAATGTTCTAGAACGAATTTTCTAGGTGTGGGACAAGGACGGAACGATACGCGAGAGAGAGGGAATATCGGAACCTTCTCGAAGCTAGACCGAGCACTCTAGAACGCCGTACGACAAGGACGGAGCAATGTGCGAAAGAGATAGCTAGTACGCACGTTCTAGAATTGTGCGATCGCTACTCAGTTGCACTGCCGCCTAGAGAGTTCTCGAACATCGCTCCCAGGGATATATAAGCGAGCCGAAACGCGACCGATTAGTTCAGTTTTGAATGCGATACCAAGCGATAAACACCGGAGTGACAAAGTGCGAATATAGTGAAGAAAAGTGAATACAAGTACTGTGTGAAGTGCGTGTTATTAGAGTAATTAGTGACAGTATTTTGTGTGTTTATTCAGTGAATTTTTGTGCGTAATTTCCAGTTTTTAGTGTTAACAAATTCCTCGTAGATTTAATTGAAAATAAACCCTTGAAGAGATTTACGGCGTTTCTATCCGATCCCCTAGCTCGTAACATTTTGGTGTCAGAAGTGGGATAGAAAAATGCCAATTACTCCAAGGGAGAATCAAGAGGAGTTTGTGGAAGAGTCTGCAGCAAATGCGGGGATGCAGGCACAGAAGACTGAGACAATAACATCCAAGTTTGAAAACCTGGCAAGTAGGTTATCTAAACAGGAGAAACGCTTGCTTGAGTTAGAAAACGAGATTCAACGCCTTAAGATGTCTGGATTTGTGGAATCATCTGGAGCGGTGGAGGCACCTACCTTTGATGGTTCTTCGTCTTGGGGCGCCTACAAGGTACAGTTCGAGGCTCTGTGCAAGATAAACGGTTGGAAAAATGATCAGGCTGTGGCTGCCCTTATGTTGGGACTGCGAGGCGAAGCCCTGGACGTGTTAGAAGTCATGACAGGTAAAGTGACACTGACGCGCCTGCTGGATGCTCTGGAGTCACGTTATGGGGACTCACATTTGGAGCCAGTCTATAGGGCTCAATTACGGGAGAGAGCGCAGCGACCGAGTGAGAGCTTGCAAGAATGGGGTCTGGAAATAGAGAAGCTGGTTAGAAAAGCCTACGCATCCTTACCAGATGTAGCAGACAAGATATTAGTGCAAACCTTCATTGACGGAATAAGAGATCGTGAAGTCAGGATTAGTGTGAATCTTGGTCACCACAAGAACCTGAAGGATGCTCTTGCCCATGCGCTGGAGGTAGAGGCGATTCGGAAAGATTCTCGACCTTACCGCATTAGGGCTGTCACGGAAAAACCAAACTCGTGTCAACGTGGACCAACCTGTTACCTCTGCGGGGAAGTGGGGCACATGAGGTTTTCGTGCCCAAAGAAAGACTTCCGAGGTGATGTGAAGGTTAGACGCGGGAATACCTTGGTTATCGACGGAGTTGTCAATGGAACTAAGTGTGACCTAACACTGGATACCGGAGCTTCACGAACCGTAATCAGATACCAACTTCTGAAGTCATTTTATGGAAGCCCTTCTCGAGGAATTGTACAGCTTGTTACAGCTACAGGTCAGCGTATAACCGATCGGGGAGAAGGTATCGCAACCTTCAAGATTGGTGGAAGATTTTACAGACACAAGGTTGTTCTTGCCGACATAGTAGATGACTGCATAATCGGGTTAGACTTTATGAAGCTGTACAATTGTAAAATAGATCTGGAAAAAGGAATCTTTAAGTGTGGAGAACAGGAAGTTTGCTTAAAAGGACACTCTACAAATAGTGGTTTTGACGTCTGTAGAGTTATCAATGTGGACGGACAGGCCAGTAATCAACAAGAGTGGAAAGTTACTGAGACCTATGAGGAAGCCTTGTCAAGACAACTATCAAAGGCAGAGGAACAATTAAGGAAATTTTCGGACATGTTATCTGCCCATGAAAGAGAGGTTACAAGAAGTTCAGATGTGTCTCAATGGCTATTTGAAAAGGTCAACAAAAAGGACAGAAAGGAGATTGGCCATGTGAGAACTTTTAGAACAGACACCATTCATTCAGATTGGGGTGGAAAATTTATGCAGATAGCACAGCAAGAAGATTGTGACATTAAACCAATTCTGGATTTGATGAAATCATCAGCTGTCATGCCGCAGTGGAGTAAAGTCGCATCTACAAGTACCACTACTAAGAGTTACTGGGCTCAATGGGATAGTTTAGTTCTACATAATGGAGTGTTATGTCGCAAATTGAAAAATGCTCAAGGCGATCATTTACAGATAGTTGTGCCAAGATCCAAGGTTCGCGACATATTGGAAATGTTTCATACTGACTTGTCTAGTGGACATTTAGGAGTAAAGAGGACTCTTATGAAGATTAAAGAAATATTTTATTGGATACACTATCGTGAAGATGTTGAAGACTGGATCAAGAAATGTAAAGATTGTGCAGCTATTAAGGATTCGCAGACTCGGTCTCTATGGGAAAGGATAACGGTGAAAGAAAGTGATGATGCTCGGGACGAGCATGTCTAGGAGGGGGTAGTGTTACGAAGACGGGTCGACTACAATGTTTCTAGATTTTTCCACTACTTAGAGAACTTTTCAGCAGGCTGAAATGTGATTTCTGACCGTTTCAGGGAGGGTCAATCACATATTAGAAAATCGCAATTTACATAATGTTACCCTAGTTTTCAGGAGCCTGAAACATTTTTTCAGGCCGTTTCAGAACACGTGTAGTCGAATGGTACACTTTTCAGGAAACCCGTTTTCAGGCGTTTTCAGGCCTGGTTATACCCCTTTGACGAAGGAATGTTCTAGAACGAATTTTCTAGGTGTGGGACAAGGACGGAACGATACGCGAGAGAGAGGGAATATCGGAACCTTCTCGAAGCTAGACCGAGCACTCTAGAACGCCGTACGACAAGGACGGAGCAATGTGCGAAAGAGATAGCTAGTACGCACGTTCTAGAATTGTGCGATCGCTACTCAGTTGCACTGCCGCCTAGAGAGTTCTCGAACATCGCTCCCAGGGATATATAAGCGAGCCGAAACGCGACCGATTAGTTCAGTTTTGAATGCGATACCAAGCGATAAACACCGGAGTGACAAAGTGCGAATATAGTGAAGAAAAGTGAATACAAGTACTGTGTGAAGTGCGTGTTATTAGAGTAATTAGTGACAGTATTTTGTGTGTTTATTCAGTGAATTTTTGTGCGTAATTTCCAGTTTTTAGTGTTAACAAATTCCTCGTAGATTTAATTGAAAATAAACCCTTGAAGAGATTTACGGCGTTTCTATCCGATCCCCTAGCTCGTAACAATATTAAATATAAAATATCAAACCTAAAAATAAACATCTATTTGTAAATAATCTGAACTATTCTGGAACACTCATCAAAATCGATCCATTATTTATATGCATTACGGCGTCAAGAAAGATTCGATCGTTTTAGTTGTGACTTGTGGCTTTATTAATGATAATATCGGCATAGTAAGCTAATAGAAACTCGAAATAAACACATTAACTTCAAACTTTATAAGTATATGTCAAATTTTCAATTATACTTAACCATAGATAACATTACGTCTAGCTGTCAGTTGCGTTTCGCTATTCCATTTTTAACAAATGAACAGCTAGACTGATGTTTGGAAATCTGAAATGTTTGAAAAATATCCGTCTCCTGGTTCTAAGCTACCTCCCCGCCAATTGTCAGCCAAATCAGTTCAGCCGTTATTTATACTATTAATAATACTAAGTACTATTAATAGTAGTATAAATAACACGACTTTCTTTAATATATGCGTTGTGTATATAAAATTATGACACTGAATTTGTATTATAATTTAAAGATAAACGATTATTATCGTTTAGATGTCTCAGTTTAATAATCATCTAAACTAGAATATAATAGTTTATATAACATACAAATTAAATTACAATAAAATAAAAATTTTACTTCACATAATAGGTTATTAACAATCTTACAGTCTCAGTCTACATAATAATTATTAAAAGGATATGGAAACTTAACAAAGTATACGTGGGTAACACTAAAAATGTTTTGAACTGGCCAGTTAGAAACATTGCTAATGAAAACTTTGCGTTCATTTGTTATTTGTTTTTGTGAATTGGCGGCAAATCTAAAACTCTTGTTACACGTGAAAATGAATGTGGGAGAGAAGAAGAAAAGAGAGAGAAGAGACCTCTAAGAAAGAATGGTCCCACTGCTTTTCTGAGTGGTTCCATCGAAAGCGACGATTTGTAGAGAGGAACGGAGATTACTTCGAAAAACAATAAAAGTATTGGCAACTTTCTACATTATTCCGTTTTTCATTTTCCAAACATTTTCAGTGTTATCTAGGTATAAGTCGAATTTCCTCGCTGTGTTGCGATACTTATTCGTTGAGCAAGAGAATCATATCTGAGGAGCTGAATTTGAAATTTTTTTTTATTTATTTATTTTAAGCCTTATCTTAATTTCCTAATACAAATATATCAAGTTATCTCATGTGTTAGTGAATAATTTTTACAGTTAGTAAGTATCAGGAACCCTCTCCGGTAAAGGCCTCCTCCAAGGCTTGCCATCTTTCTCTATCCCGAGCTATTTGGACCCAGTGAGGACCCGCGATTTTTTTGATGTCATCATCCCATCGAGCGTAGGGTCTGCCTCTGTTTTTTTTTTTCATTGCTTGTTTTGTGTGGTATGATGATGATGTCCTTGGAGGGTTTTGGTCATAGTCTTCCACGGTGACCAGCCGGGTTGGAAGAATAGTTGGGGGAGTGTGTTTATTATACTTTTGTTACTTTTGTTTCTTTCGTTTCTGACCGCCGGTATACAATAATTGCTATTGCTGAGTTTTTGTTGGGAGTGTTGAATGCTCGTGAGATCGGCCTCTCATCACGTCGAATGCATTTATTCTGTTATTTCTAGACGAGATTAGTGTTTTCTGTTTTCTTGGTTGTAATAATTCTGCTTGCGGAGAGTTTGATTTAACTCTCTTCCTCTTGTCTATGGCCCTTGAATTCCCTTTGACAATAAGTTTATCATACTTTATGAACGCTATGTTTCCTTTCTGCCTTTCTTCCATTAGTTTGGGTTGCAAGGACTTCCGTATTTCCAAGGTTTCTTTTGAGTAGTCTTCTGTTATATATAATTCCTTTAATTTCTTTTTGTTCCTGATAATTTCTGCTCTTTTCAATCCGCTAACTAAAGAAAGGAGGGTAGGCCTAGGTTTTCCATTATTATTTTTTATGCCAATACGGTAGATTTTATTTATTTCATAATTTTCTAAGGTTATACCTAGTTCATCCAATAGACATTTTTTAATGCACTCGATTAAATCCAACGTTGACTGCTCACTTTCCGCCAAACCGTGGATTATTATATTATTGCTTCTCTTATCTCTTTCTAGATGCTCTATTTTCTTTTCCAGCTTTTCTACTTTACTTTTCAATATTTGGTTTTCTTCGAGGACAGGTCTTAGTTTTTCCTCCATTTTATCAAGTATTGTGTTCGTTAGTTGGGTTGTTTGGTTCTGCAATTCCAACTTCATTTTGTCGAACAGTAATTGAAATTGGTCTTCCATAATTTTGTGTATAATAAAGCGCAATTAACTATATGTTTTGCCAATTTTATTTTTTCCTACAGTCCTCTGTGAAAAGCCAGAGGATAACGCGATGATTAGGTTTTAGTGCCACACAGTCACACTTGTTTTTGATAAGGGTGTAATGTTAATGTGAAGATTGTCTATCAAATTTGTTTTTTACTTTTTATTTCTTTCCTTCTGTAAAAATGTTTTGCGGAGCTATAGTAATTGCAATGTTGGTACCATACAGAGGAGAAAAAAAATATCAAAATCATAAGAAATAGTAAGAAATAATATGGCCGCCCTGAGATTTGATCGTACGGTAACTTGGTTACAAACTTTTTCATGCAGCGTTCTGTTCAGTTCGCAACTGTGCACATGTCGTAACTCGCGAATACTCTGTACGTATTCTCCGTTTCGTTAGATCGATCCGGTATGAGTCATTGTCTTCTTTGTTCGAATAATGAATCACTTGTTGACGGCACTTTCACTTTAAGGCGATAACGAATTTTTGTTCTTTTAGACAGTCAGTTTATCACTTTATTACCGATCCGATATTTGAACTATTAAAAGTTTTCTTCAGGATTGCACTACTTAATCGTTTTAATGCTATTTACAAGTTTTAAACATTGCTACACTTTTGAAATGTTTGTATGTTTTACTAGGTTTATATCAGAAATTAGTCTAATAAATCCTTCACAATCACTTGCACTGATACTATAAGCACTACTTTATAGTTTTTTGTACTCCGAATTCGCGAATATTCGTTTGTTGTATTTTTAATGATTTATTATAGCGGAGTACGACGTGACTGTGACGCACGCGGCGGTCAACCCCCTTTGAATTTGAGCTGGATTTGAAATTAATCTAAGATAATTAAAATATATTTTAGGGCGAATTTCCGGCATCGAAGGAGCGACCTCTGCCCTTAGGGCACGAGTTCAGTGGTATTGTCCATGAAGTGGGAAAGAAATCGATATTCAAGGTTGGACAGAAGGTCGTTGTTGATCCAAATAGGTGAGTTCTAGGGCTTCTATTTCACACATGATTTAAGGTAAGTGATACAAATAAGGTCTACCTAATTTGAAACACTCATATCTCGATAAATTATTTGAAAAGGGTGATAAATAAAAGCAAGGCATTATTCTTTGGTTCATATTTTTTAAGTAATTCAGGAAACATATTGTAATCTTTTATGAAAAGTCACTCAAAAAGAGGTAATTCTGGAACCTCAGCTTTAGGCCTTTTAAAAACACAGCGATTAAACAAAGCCTATAATCTCCTTCAAATATAGGAATATTGTTATTAGAGTATAATTTACATAAAATATATATTTTTGAGCTTTTCTGAACTACAGGCCTTATTTGTATCACTTACCTTATTTAAAATCATCCAATTTGATGCTATTTTCTCTGGGAAACATTTGCATTCTTATTTCTTAGTGGCTGATTTTGCGGTTTTTTTATAATTATTTTAGGTAACATAATATGGATATTTATACAGTACTTATTTACAATTTTCTTAACTAAATTATATTATTAAAAGGAGTTCCTTTAGGCAAGGTTCCGAAGATACTGGCAGCGTTCCCCCTTTGAATAGCTAGACTAATTCTTTGTCCGAGATAGCTGCCAGCTCTTCGGTCTCCTGTGATGTCGACTAACCTTTATGCTATTTTCTTAAAAAGCTTTATAGCGCTAGAACCAAGGGTCCCTAAGACTTATTTATTAAAATCATATATCATTAAAGCAAAAAGATATATTTTATAAAATAATAATATTAATTACACAGGATATGTACAGTTTATTTATTTATGAATGTACCACTTTCTTTGCAAATAAACGATTAATTATTATTGATTACTCCCATGCGCCCACTCTTATGACACTCTGTTCAAACACTAAGGCTTTTGAACGGCTTAACCGATTTTGAAAATTCTTTTTTTAAATTAAAGATGGAAAAATTTCCCGTGCTATAGGCTCGATAAAAACTCAATAATATTTACGAATAAATCACAAAATAAGCGGAAAAACTAATATCTATGGGAAAAACCATGTAAAATATTCACACGCGCATTTCAGTGTCATTTTGTTGAAAGGACTTTTGTCCTTAATTTTAAAATCCAAAATCAAATCTTTAAATTAAATGTTTTGAATCTATGTATTTTTACTCATAATTAAAAATTGAGTTGAACACTCGCTCCGCTCAAATTTGTGCTGAAGCGAAGCAGAATTACGAGCACTGCGGCGTCCTAGTTATTATGTCTCGTGACGAACCATCTGGAGTGTCATATCAAGTAAAATTCTAAGAACCTTATCATGGATAAACCGGTTTTAAATGAATAAAAAGCAATTGCAATTTCTTACAGCGCCTGCAACCTCTGCAACTTCTGCCGCGATGGTAAATACCAGTACTGTTTAACTGCTGGAATTAACAGCACCATTGGCATTTGGAAGGATGGAGGCTGGGCCCAGTATGTCAGGTGTCCACAGGACCAGGTATATTTGTTACCTGATGGAATAACTACAGAGCAGGGTGAGTATAAAGTAATACAAATCGAAAATTAATTAAAATAAATAAAATTCACAATTCGAACTTTTCTTGAATTCAATTTGTCATTTGCATAATTTTCACTGCTAACTTTTGCTTTTTTTTTAAATTTGAACCCATCGGCTTCCCCAAAGGGTTTTTTATGGTTTTTTAATAAAATATGGTGATTAGGGAACCCAAATCCAAGAATTTTTTTTATTCCCTCCGTAATTCGTAAACTGTCAGACTGCGGCAAGTTTTGCCCTTTTCAGCCGATACAGTGTGTATATCCGTCGTTTCCAAGACGCCCGAAGCTAGGGGGTTGACGTGTTGCTGAAGTATCATTTTGTATCGCACGGTTGATCTTTTAATGTCTTCCTCGACAGTAGCAATTCCCAAATATTTATGGACTTCAGCATTTCGTGTTAACCACGGAGTACCGCTCATATTTCGCAGTGTTTTGTTTTGTAGCCGCTGCAGGATTTCGATATTAGAGCGGCTTGCTGACCCCCAGAACTTTTACTGATATGATTTTTTACTACTAAGTATTATTATTATTACATTATTATGCGACTGAGTCGCAAACTAGCTGCTGTGGTCTCTGGCAGAATGACCAGCGCTGTGGAACAGTCTGCTCCTCAGCATAATGCTGAGCCAATTACAACCACAACACACGCATTACACACTTAAAACATACCTTGTTTAAAAGAAAAAATTTTTATCTCTCATTCTTTTTTATATTTTTTGATTATTGTTATTTTGTGTGTTTCTGTGTGTGTTTTTATAAAAGCTTTTATATAAATATGACGTATATAGATAGAATTATTTTTTTAAATAATTTTGTACAATTTTTTGACGTCATTATATCTTAGGAGGTGACTTAAATAAATTAAGATATATTATATATCTAAAATAATGGTTGCCACCTCACATTTATTGCCTGGGTATTAGGGTAACATTCAAAAACTAGACAAAGCATGAACTTTCACTCCAGTAAGTGTAAATCCCAAACGTTTCCTGACATACATAGTCACATTAAATAAATCAGTGGCGCTACATCTTTTTAGGTCTGGGCCTCAGATTTTTGTATCTGTTTCATGATCATTTGTCAATCTAATAGGCAAGTTCATCAGCCTCCTATGCCTGACTTCTTATGTCTAAGGTAAGAAATTTTGCAATGTTGGCAGCTCCTTACAAACGTTGTGTAAAAAAAACATGGCGATTAAAAAGAGTGGCAGAGAGTTTATTGCCAGTTCTTCTCTTTCGTTCTACGCCCTTGATTTGAGAACTGGCACTAAATGTAAAGTTAGAAGCATTTCATATACATTTCTTTTTTTGACGATCATAAGTGTACAATGTGTTACCTTATACCTATATGATTAAATGATTTTTGAATTTGAATTTGAAGACAGTTTCCTCACGATCTTTTCCTTCACCGTTCGAGCTGGGAATCGAACCTACGATCTAGCCACTAGGCCAACACAACCTGTGTTTGCCTATAAGTAACATTAAATCTTTTTTTTTCTTGGACCAATGTACCAGCGTGCTGAGCGGTGGCAAGCTATTGTAAATAAATAAATAAGATTAACAATCGGGATTTTGCGTAAAGTCTGACTCCGGTACGTCAAAAATCTATTGCATGTTGACATACGGGAATCATTTTAACTGCTCTCGAATCGTTCAATAAATGACAGATTGAAGGATGTTTTTACTGACTTTTTCAGCGGGTCTGTGCGAACCATACTCGTGTGTTTCACATGGCTTTGACCGAGCTGCGCCAATTCCTGTCGGTACCAAGATACTTGTTGTCGGAGCTGGTATTATTGGTAAGTGAATAATAATATGTATTTAAAATATATTAGGCATGTGTAAAAGTGATATAAATCAAAATGAATCGCAAAATATGTTGCCAAGTGCAAAACTCGATAGCGGCTGGACTTTTGAATTTTTTTGTTATTTTTTGAATTCTGAGGTTTTAGAGGGAAAAATTTGAAAAAAAACTTTCCACGCTGAGGTCACCCGTGCCAGGCCGCAACTTAAATCTTTAATTAGCGCTTGTGCACTTGAACTCCACGGTTAAACTATTTATACACACTCACAGACAATATAAATTATATTGACATTTTCTGATAACATTATTTTGAAAAACATATTACGTGTTTAAAAACAACCACATAAACAATAAAACGATACGATAGTGTATTATCTAAATTATTTTATTTACATTTTAATTATCTTTATTGTCATTTAGCATTATTAAAATTATCTTTTATGTAGTTGGTTATATAGATATATTTACAAACACAAATGTTATATAAAGTCGGATTTTATATATATTTCGTTTGTTGTTCCGTATTACTTTATAATTGTCGCCTACGACATTGATCTCTATTTCTGAATTCTGACCTTTGAGTTCAAATAACAACTAATTCTGTGGTAAGTACTCGCATTTGTACACAAACATAAATGTAGTAAAGCGACATCTACATTCTTGAACGACAAACAGAACGTAGACATCATACTCCGAAACACGCTAAGAAGTTATTACGACTGCTAAGATACAAAATTTTGACTTTACCCAGATACCTTGACTTCGGATCGGCCAGTCAATGGTTACACTGAGGTTTTTTGTGTTAATTTTGTGTAATAAAACAATTCTGATTTATTTACCCCGCCGCCGCAGCGACCAAAAGTGAGTTTTGCCACCCGACAATAGAGGGCGCCACCTTCACCGATTTCACCAAATCAATGTTCTGTATAGTCAATATTCATTTCATATTAATTTTTAATCATTCGTCATATTTAAAAAATTGACACAGGAGCTGGAAATTTGGACTTCAGCCTCATATTTTTTTAGGTTTAATCTACACCAGCTCACTTTCCCAATAATAAGTCTATTCTCAACCAAAAAATATCACCACAAGATTGTCGACCATCATTCACAAACGGGTGCTTAGCTATTTTAGCCATTGCCAGGAGAGAACCGAATAAACCGTCTCGACAAGCTGGTAATGGTAGGGGGGAGTGATGGCAAAAGAAGTCGGGCTCGCCTAGAGAGATATCATTAAATAAATTCAAAGCTCTCGTTAAGCGTAAGAAAATCAATAAAGCTTTTTATAAATTTGACGTATATTTAAATGATCCTAATCCTTAGGATTGAGTTGCTCCAGTTCAAACAATTTGTATGACTCATAACTAAGCGTTTCAAAGGAGAGGCGGAGAGTTTCTTGCCAGTTCTTCTTGCCTGCTATACGCCCTTGACTTGCGTAAATGTAAATTTAGAATTAATTTAACTTCTTTTCTAACGTTCATAAGTGTACTTGTTTTCACCTATACGAACAAAGTTATTTTGAGTTTGAGTTTGAAAGACACTTTTGGGTCTCAACATCTCTCCAAGTTGAGGATAGAATGTGGTGGAGGCAGCAAGTCGACGTGTCGGTTAGGCCTTTCCAAGGCATACACGACCTTCAGTTATGAAGACTAGGAAAAATGAGAAGACTCTTATTAAAGTATACTTGGACTATGTATATCACAAACAATTAAACTAATATACACATTTTTCCTTCACGTTCTCGCCACAATCGGATATGGACAGAAAATAAATTAAATGTTCGTAATTTTTTTTAGGTAATTTATGGTTGACGACTCTTCATCTTCAAGGCCACAAAGATGTGACTGTTTCGGAAATGAACAAAACTAGACTCGACATTGTAAAGAAACTGGGTATGATTGTTACTGAATTCTTTAATTTTAATATAATTTAACATTTATGAACGTTATTTATAATTGAATTTTATTAGTAATCTTAAAGTAAGCATTAAGAAAAAAATACAGATTTCGAATGAATCATAATAAGGGCTCATGCCCACGAGACGGTTTCAACACGGCCCGGTTTTTGGCCGGCGCCGGGTAGAAACCGTCCGAGCTTGCAAACAAGACGGTTTGTACACGACCCGGTTTCATCGAGGTGCCTTCATACGCTCTTTTCATTCAATGAATTGTGGACGTATAAAATGTTGAGTGTTAAAAAGAGGAAATGCATTATTGCGTGGTACATGTATAAAAAGCTAAAAAAAGACGAGAAAAATACATAGACGACATTGGGTACCTCCCATGTTAACAGAAAGAGAAGATCATGGTGCATTTCATACGCTCATTCGGAAGCAACTATGACGAGAAATTTGAGAAGTACTTTCGAATGAAAAAAGAAACACTATAAAAATGTTACATATTTTGGAACCCAAACTTTAAAACATGAAGATACAAATATGCGAGTAGTATATCTCAATTAATAATTCCTGGTCGACTTCAATAATTATATAATATAATATGCGTTGTTCGTATGGTAGGTAGTGGAGCGGGTGTAGGCCAGGTCTGTGTACATGCTCTACACTCCATACTCATACGTAAAGCACGTGCGGTAGGTCGTATATGGTGTATAGTGTCCCAACGACTTCGAAGAAGTTTTTCGGCGGCTCGTGGGCATGAGCCGTTAAGGTTATACTTCTTTTGACGTGTTAGAAAAAAGATGAGAGCAAATTTTTACAATGCGCGCGCACACTGTCACAAAAATCCGACACCCTGAAGTTAGCTATAGTCAACATTTTAGTTTTTACTATTGTTAGTGTTGTTTTTTCTACAAACGTAGAACAAAAATTTTGAAAAGATTTTTATCTTGTTACGCTAAAGAAGTATAACTTCTAACGCGTGTACATAAATACACACACGTTTTATATATTTTTTGAAGGTTTCCCTTAATTTCTATGGAATGCCATTATTAGATACTGATTTCCTCTTGGGGATTCTCCTCTCCAATAAAAATAATATCAAATGGCTTCATAAATGACGAAGTTATCTGCGAAAACACAAAAAAAATATAGACTACTATAGACTTATAGTCATGTTGAGAATCCTCCTTTTTTGAAGTCGGTTAAATAAAAAATTGGGTCCCTCAAACTTAATTTATAATGAAATAAAAATATCAATTAGTAGGTACCTAGTGGCACTACGACCCTTACACCGATCGGCCTTCTGTGCCTGACACCCGTCAATATTTGAATAGGATTAAAAAAACTAATATTGTATTATTCCGATTGGATTATTGAATATGTTCTATTTGTTTATTAATACTTATATTAAGAGTACAAAAAGCAGGCAATATTTTAGATTAGGAAAGACTAATCCTAGTAAGAAAAAGAAAGAAACTGCAAGAAGTACGTTACAAAAACAAGATGGTTTTCTAATGAATAAGGAAATTAATATATTTTCATTTAATTTGTACTTTATGGTGCTTTTTTTTAGAGACTGGCTACAGATTAATAACTCCAGATGTCCTGGCTTCGGAGAAGTTGCTGTATGACGTCATCATTGATTGTACCGGTATATAATTAAATATTATTCTGTTTCCTATATACTTTAACATAATATAACATGGTCCAAGATTTACTCACAAACGTGCATGCTTAAATTTTTTTTTTTATAGATTAATAATGGAATAATTTAATAAAAAAGGCAAGGGTTTATATATTTGGCGAAGGTGTGGATGGAGGTGTCATTTAACTATTTACGTCATGGCGGCAAATATATTCTGTTTGGGTGTTGCCCTCCTACACACCAGGCCACGTAAGTATATTTAAATTAAATTTTCGAAATTGTAGAATCTGAAGTCTTTTTTCAAATTGTTTGCGTACGATTTATTTTTTGTTAGTGATTGATGCTTTGATTGATTTTTAATTCTATTAACTTTTCAGAATTAACCCTTTCGCTGTATACGATAAGGAATTGACGGTTATTGGTGTAAAAATTAACCCCTTCAGTTTTCCTAAAGCACTTGGACTGTTAAGTGCTATGGGCAGCAGGTAATATAATAATTTCATCATAAAGTGTATTTTCTTTTATGAAGTTTGTGACTTACACATTTTTTTTAAGTTGGTCACCTTTAAACACTACATTCCATACCTTTTAGTGTACTTTTGGGGGGCCTCATAGGCTAGCGGTCTTATGAGGTGGCAGCTAGGTGAGGGGTACCGAGTTCGATTCCCGGTTCGAGGGCAAGTTTTAATTTAATTTAAATTTGTTCTCGGCCTTTGGGAGGGTTGTGCGGTACCGGGCGAGTGCCTAAAACCGTACATGGAGGACATGGTCGAATTTCTAAGGCAAAAAGCACGAATTATAAAAATCTTATACTTGACGCTGGCTTAATGCACAAACCGTGCCAGAGCCATAAAAAAAATAGTGTACTTGAAATTTTTTTATAGCCGAAAATTTCGAGTTAAACCAGAAGATAAACGAAAACAAAACGAAAAGTTTTATTTAAATTTAAAAATTACATATTTGTACTGACAAAAATATTTTGTTAATGTCAATTCAATCAATCAACTATAATCTATAAATAATAATATCCTCAAGCCGTCAGCTAGTCTGTGCAGCTTTCATTAAATTCTAAGAATTTCATTTTGTTTTGAACATTTGATTTTTTTCAGGTATTTGAACTACGAAAATCTTGGTGTCAAAACATATGCACTATCAGAATACAAATCGGCATTGGAGGCGTTAAAAAATGGAAGCATATCTAAGGCGATATTTAAGATTTAATAAAAGAATAAACTTAAAATAAATAAACGTTTCTTTTGAGACTGTATTTTACTCTAGAGGACGTGTTTTGTGGCGACTCATTGTAATTTATGTTTAGTACACTAGGTGGCGCCTACTACGTCTTCGTCTCTTATAACTATTTTATTTGTTTCAAATTATATGACTTAATAAAATATATAAAAATCAATAAACTTAGTTTTATTTGAATATCGTTAAGAGAAAACTATTTGCCAACAGATGCTATAAGTTTTTGCTATTCGACTACAGATGGTAGCACTTTACATTTAATATTACTAAAATTTAATTTTAAAACTATTGTTCTTAAGTCTCATTTAAAACCAGAATCTATTATTTAATTATTATAATGATTGCTGTCATCTCTGTTAAATATTTGGTAATTTATAGAGATAGATCTATCTATTCGTACATTTGAGCTGTAAAGGATAACTGTCTTATCTCATCAGAAGGATTTCCGGAAAAAGATAACTGACTGATCAAAGATATTCAAACACGCCTTACATATATTAGCTCTATAATAATAGCATTTATTTATACAAGCAGACAATCATAAGTCCATGTGGTTATTAATGTGTTAGTTGCAATATTGTCCTAAATTTAATAGCTTTTAGGTATATCTATAATATAAAAATGAATCGCTGAATGTGTTTCTAAGCGCAGATTCGAGGATGGTTCATACATAGAGAATTTTTTTAAAAATTGCCTGAAAACGTCTAAAAACAACACTTTTCAATATTCCCATACAAAAGATTCCTAATAATACTTAAAAGTTAATTTGAACTTTAATACCATAACATAAAGTTTAAGTGTAAGTGAAGGCAAAACAATTAAGTGACGTTACTATCGTATAAATATTAACGTCAAGATTTGCCAATATTTATACGATGGTAGCATTACTCAAAAACAAATTGTCTATGGTATTAATTGTTTGCTATTTTGTTTATTCCTAAATAATTATGTATTAACAGTGTGTATTCACGGATGCTTGGCGGACCCATGCGACTTCAATACAAAGAGTCCCCACTCCCCTCGTGAGTTGTGTGCTGCGATATTGCGGGCTAGTCGATTGTGAGGAAGTTGCTTGGATCTGGTCTGACGCCTTCTTAAGTTCTCATGTCTATCGCGTGTATATCCTTTCTATAACATATTTTCATAAGTATCTGATTGTCCTCATTTTAACATAATGTTTGAGAGCAAAAAAAATTTGCCAGCAGAGAATCGAATCCAAGGTCCGATTTATGTGGATGTTACCGGAAATGAATGAAATCTAGGAATTGTATACAAATCCTAGGAAATTGATATAATTCCGAAGCTATTTAGGAAATGTATAAAATATTGTTTCCAAAACTATTTAATACATACAATTCCTAGGAAATGTATAAAAATAATGCTTTCTGTAAAAAAAACTTTGTTGTTAAAATGAGAATAATAATTCTTATTAGCACTCGTTGAGACAACAACGTTCAGGTAACAGTCATATCATAAAATATCATCATTTAATAATTAATTGATAAAGCTCATCATCCGTTTTTAGCCAAAACTACACCTATAATATTTCGAGCATCACCACGTCCTCTGTCAACCTCGGGGACTGCAATTCGTACAGAAGTGCCAATAGGTACGGAACTTCTTTTCACTCAATTTCAGCATTTTTTCAGCCTGTTGTTATAGGTTTTTCTTAGCACTTTGACGATTATCTTGTACTTTATATTTTTTTGAACATAATGGACACAAAACTTTAGGTCCAAATCCTTCATCGGATGATTCTTCAGCAACAGCGCAAATAGCGTGGATTGCTCCGCTATCCCCGCATACCCATTGATATCTGAAATATTTACATTTCTGAATGCTATTTAGGTAGATTTCCTAGGAAATGTGTCTAATATAATTTATTTTACACATTTCCGTGTGATTTTAGGAATTACATACAATTCCGAGGAAATTTATATAATGACGGATTACATACATTTCCGGTAACATGGACATATCTAAGTTTTATAATCGCTCTTAACACTTTTAACATAGTCAAGTCTTGACTCTGAATCTTAGAGTGACAATCAGTTGGGAGGTTAAGCGCTTAATCCGACTCCCTTATGTCAAGTCCAAGACATTTTTGACATAATTAAGGAAGTCATAGTTCGCGCTAAGTTTCGCTGACCCTAAGTCTAATTGGTTCGGAAAACATGCCTTAAAAAAGCTTATGAAATTCGGTAGAAAATGCAGAGGGACCCCACATCTCTACGCAACGCCAAGGGATCAAGCCGCTTGGACAGTGAGTGGTGCTGGTCTTCGTTGAAAACGGTAAAGTGAAAGCTGGTACTGTGGCTCGCCTAGAGGTGTCTTAATAAATTAAATTATTAGGAATAAATTATTTAACACAATTTTACAAATTACAATCGAGCCTAGAGTAACAGTAGTTTGAATTCACTAACAGTCTTTAGTGCAACACAACACTAATTAAACTTAATCGATCTAGTGTATAGAATAATAATTTAAAGCATTCCCCTCCGTCGTTTCAAAAATGAATAAAAATATTCAAAATCGCATCTTCCCTTGCAAAAATTAATTACCAAATCGTCCGTGAAATTCATTTATTGAATACAAATGTAAGTTACGACTCCACAGATGTGAAATTAAAGGACCATAAATTATAGATAGAGAAGTCAAACTCTTTTGAGATGAATACTTTGTTGTTGACAGCAAAGAGATCGTATTTGAATTATATTTTTTTTGTACTAATTATTGATCGTATAAATGTTTTCTTAAACGCTTAAACGAACGAACGAACGCTTAAATTATTATTAACTTCTAGGTATATATATATATATATAATAATATGCTATATTCTATGTTTTAGCTGCAGTTGTCAAAAATCGGTGGAACGATGTATGATAGGGAAGAAAAGAATATTCAAAATAAATAATACATCATTAAAGAAGAACAACTAAGGTAACAGATGTAACAATACAAAATAAATAAACTAAAGTAGAAATGGGTGGGGCACATGACAAGGCGATTAAAAAGAGTGGCGGAGAGTTTATTGCCTGTTCTTCTCTTCCGTTCTACGCCCTTGATTTGAGAACTGGCAGTAAATGTAAAATTAGAAGCATTTCATTTATATATTTTTTTTGACGTTCATAAGTGTACATTGTGTTACCTATATGAATAAATGATTATGCCTTTTTGAATTCTATTATGTTGATAATCCCTTATTCGTGTTTGCCTAACTTTGGTTATGCTAGTATAAAAAAGCATAGACAACCCTAGTTTTCCCTACAAAACAGCATCGATTTAAACTTTGCTCTGTAGTCGACAAAAAAGAAAAAGTGAAAATTCTGAACGCAACAAAGTGGCAGCTGCCGCGTACAGCGCCGCGCTGATTGAACTCAACGTT